>JAJJWW010007113.1:0-142069 GCA_023531295.1 Papaver armeniacum
AAAACTTTTCCTACCTATAAGTCCTTTCTCAAAGTGATTGTCTATGAGGTCTGATCAGAGGCAATCCTGACTATTCGGATTGACGGCCGTGTGATCGTACATGGATGCTGAGATCGAGACTGATACAACAATGAAGTATGTTTGCTTGATACAAAGTTCGGACCCCAACCAAACACAATAGGATTGCTTATCGAGTAAATATGAGTTAGCGTTTGTGTGATTTGCTTTAATTATAATAAAACAATTATAATGCGGAAAATAAGAAGTAAAATGACCGCAGCCGAGATTTATTTTGTTAACGGGGAAGCACTTAAAATCGCGCGAAAAACCCTGGGACCTTGTCGAGGAATTGAATACTACTGGGATTAAGCCACTACACAAAAATTATACCTAACTTCGTATAGTTGAGACCAAGTAACTAACCACATAGTTTCACTTGGTTACTTTGATACTATATTCCCAGCGCCTGTCGAGCTTGTGAATAAGTCACGTGCTTGGAGCAATTCCTTTGGTTCGATGTTCCAACGGTAAAAGGAACAACAAATGCGGTTTGGTATCAACTCTGTTCAACCAAGTGGTATGGAGTCGGACAAAAGTCTCTTACTGTTTTATCTTAACACATAAACTCCTTGGCGGGATCCTTAGATCTACTCTTACATGTTTACCCCATCGCTTTGAAGGTAATCATTTAAGATAAAGCCAGTCAATACATAGTGGATGACAGCTAAGTGATAGGTGTCTAAAACACCTAATTTAATATCTAGTATTTATGCTTTCTTTGCGAATTTTCGTGTGAATTATGTATCTTATGTGTGCTTTTGAGTTTATTAGGTGCAATGGAGTCATTTGGAGCAAAAAGACCAATTGGAACTCGTTCAAGTACAAGATTTCTACTTTTCATTGTGTAGAGGACGAGAAGATGAAGACGATGGCGAAAGAATCGGAGTCATTCCGAGTTCGTATGGAGAAGTTACGAGCAAAACGAGAATTTGAAGGTCGAAGGGCAAAATGGTCATTTTATAGGCCAAGTGTTATTGCCACCCCACCGTACGTTAAGGGGCAGTCATTCTCGTTAAGGGGTGGCTTGTCTAAGAGGAACTGCTAAAGGAAGTCACGTCTTTACTTAGGGGAAGTTAAAATTCAAATAATACTAAAGGGAACCAACTATTTTACTATGGGCACCTTCATCTTCATATTTCGGCTTCGGAACCATTGTTACTGTGATTGTTGGAGCCGCTCGTGATGGAGCTCGATAGGGAAGTCCCTATGGTGATGGTTTATCGGTGATGGTAACGGAGATGATCAATGGTCTGCTGCGGATGATAACGACATGGAATGATGGTGATGGAATGGGTCGGTTATGGTTCACGAAGTACAGCAGGGCATGGAGAAGTGTGTTGCAGTCCCGATAAGAGGCTATTGATGGCAATGAGTCAATGAACTGTGAAGCAATGCTCGAATGAGAACAGGAGATGGCAGCAACGTTGAGGATGAGCTGTGGACACGAGACGTAAGTTGGTTGGTTATGGAAGCGAGACCGTTGGTCGAAATGGAGTCAGGGTTAAGCATAGCCGATGAGAGTGACAGAGAAGATATTTGCTCGAGCTTGGTGGAAGAGCTAGTGACAGGGAGCATGGCAGATGAACGTTGTTGCCATTGTGGAGGATGACACCGATGGCGAGAGTTCGACTCGAGAAAGGTTGCATGGTTTTGATGGTTCTCGTGATGGAGATCGTGATTGAATGAGGATTGGCGGAACGGCGATTGATGGTGCTCGGATGAGATCGAAAGATATATCGTCGATGACGATAAAAGAGTGAGTAGCTTGAGTCTGCTTCGAGTATGGTGATGACGAGATGGCCCGTGCCTGTTGTTGTTGCTTGTCGACGATGCAGGATGTTGTGAACAGAGAGAGGACGTGTGACGGTAGTTACTAGGGTCGATGCCACTAGCGATGGTTGGCCGAGAGATGCGGAGAAGGTGGAGTCTCAATGAACGCTCATTGTGCTTTCAATGAAGTGATGATGGTACTCGGTAATGGTCGTTTGTTTATCGTGAGATGATGAGATGTTGCGGTGAGAATCGAGCTCGAGTTGAAACAATTGGTTGGATGCCGCCATTGAGCTTGGCAAGTGATGATGGAGAAATGAGTCGAGATAAAGATGATGAGTCGCTTCGATGTTCTCAGTAATTGATCGATCGTCGCTGCCAACAGAGGAAAGAAGAATAGAATGACAGAGAAGATCGTGATAATCACGTTGATGCCGTGTCTGCGAGATGAAGAAGTGAAGAACTTGGTAAGAGCATATTGCTCGCCGCCACTAGCGGCGATATGACGAGTCGAAGAACAGGATGGAGGTTGTGTCGTTTACGCCATGGAAGAGGAAGAAGGCCGAGCACTGCTGCCTGTAGGTGATGCTTCGTTATCCATTGGTGGTAGGAGCCATTGACGATAAAGGCTCGCCGCCGGAGAGATGATGAGGCTCGTTGCCGTTGTCACGGCAATGAGCTAGTAAGCTGAAAATTTGCGCCATGAGAAGGCAATTTGTGGTTGATGGTAATGAATTAAATGATGGCGGATTGATCACATTAGATTGAGAAGAAGATGATCTTTATTGAATGTTGGCGGTATATATATGAATGATGAAGGCTTGAGGTGTAGTTTCTTCAGTCAATTGAAGAATGAGAAGATGGAGCTGTGGTGCTCGGTGATGATGGCGGAGAATGTGATGATCGAAAATGGAGTTGAACTCGAGTATGTGGTAGTAGTGAAGGCTTATATGATTTCTTGTTATTCGGCAAAAGATCGTGATGGATGATACGAGTTGGAAATAGAAGTGAACTCGATGCGGTTTGGATGTGAATAAGAGTGTGAGCCCAATAGGCCACTTAGCGAATATTTTACAAGAACAAAACTAAAGTGCGGCTATTTCGAACTTGGCCGTGACTTTGGCAACCTACTCTGCACGGGTTTTAACGCACGGGACACAATTCCTAAGAGATGCTCTTTCTATTTTCTTTAGGTTTCCTAGTTTCTTGAGGGAGGTTATAAAACTCTATATATAGAAGCCTAGGACAATTTGGAAAGATCTCTTTTATTATTATTCTTTTCTGCCTCTTCTTTATTCTAGGGTTTAGAACCATGAAGTTTCTTCTCTTTCTTCTTGTGATGAACTCCTTGAATAATGAGTACTAAGTTTATTATTGGTTATGGAATAGTTGGATTTCACATAATATGATTCTTTGATTCAATATATTAGTTTTGTCTCATAATTATCGTTGCAATTCTCACGAGAAAATATTGTTTTATGATTGATTTGATTGTTTTGTCAAGTTGCAAATTGGTAGAACTTCTAATCACATCTATTGCTAGTTTAGGGTTTATTATACGCAAAAGTGATATTCCTTGGATACAAGTAGCATAATATGATTATAGTTTGTAGTGATATATTCTTATGATCATATGTGAATCGTAACCTTTGTTAAATTGAATTAGTGCGCTTTCCACGTTCAATTGCTTTGATTGGCCTGATTTCATAGAACTTAAAGCATCTAGGGGAATTAAACTTGATTAGTGCTTTTCGTTAGGTTGTTCCTTTAGGTAGAATTCATATTCGCATCTTTTAATGTGTTTGTTGATGACAATGAGGAGATTTGCGGGATATTCTTGCGTCAAGGTATTCTAGGGTCTTTGATAAAAGTTGAGATTAAATATCAATTCTAGTTATTGTGAAAAGCATGTTAGTGAATGACAAGCGAAATCCTTAACCAATATTTCTTATCTTATTTGATTTGCTTATTTTCTTTATTTGATTTTATTTTATTTTAGTTTATTATAATCACAAAACTACCGGTGTTATTCATAGGGAACCATAACAATTTGACAACCTAGACCTCTCGTGGGATCGATCCTTTCTTGCCCTTGCTATATTTATATTTTGAGTAGTAAGAAAGTGTAAATTATATTTATTATGCATTATTACGACGTCGGTCAAATTTTAGGCGCCGCTGCCGGGAGGCATCGGTTGTCAATTGTTTTTGGTTTCTTATTTTTGTATTTAGTTTTTGTTTTATTTTTTTCTTATTTTACGGGTTCTAACCTTGGTTTGAGAATTATTTAGGTCTTATTTCTATGGAAGGAGCATATTGGAACAATGGATGCGGTTTTCAACCTCAACAATATGATAACTACCAATTCCATGGGTATAATCAAAACCAATTCATTGGTTATGACCAATATTCCATGGAACCTTGTGGTTTTCCTCAACAACCTTATGGTGAGTATGTGTGTGAACAACCAGCAAGGATGGGAGGATTCTTATGCTCTTGAACAAAAAGTCTCTAATTTTATAGATAAAGTTTCCAACCTTTTACAAGAGGAATTTCAAAAAGTTAAAGAGACTACAAACGAGCAACTCCAAGAACTTCGTGAAGGTATAACTATCTTGCGAAGAGGCATTGATCAATACAAGGAGGATATGGATAATTCTAATGTGCATATGGTTTTTGTGATGAATATTTGATTGATGCTAATGTTGAAAAAGGCCAATCCTTGGACACTTTCGTGGATAATTGTGTAGTTAACTCAACTCTTGATCGTAATAATGATCATTCACCTATTCAAAAGGATGAGTTAGAGTTTAACAACACTAAATTCGGCGAGGAACAATCTTATGTTGGTATGATAGTGACGGTGATTATGATACATTGCTTGAAACAACTCATGGTGACATCTCCAGGGAGTCTTTTTTGGGATCAAGATGAAGATGAAGAGGAATATGATGACACTTGTGTAGATTACTCAAGCATTGATCTTAATAATGATCAGAGCCTATTCAAAGGGTGGAGCTTGAGGATGATGCATTTTTGAGTGTTCTAAAAAAAGTTTCTTATAATAAAAATTTGGATCGCAAGAGTATGTGCCTTACAACAAAGAGGAGTGTGTTGAGAATGAGACCGTTATGACCAATATTGTGGAAGACCCAATTGAACTTGCAAATGATTGCCAATGATGATGTTTATGTCGAGACTTTGGTTAAGGCAGAAACGGACGAAGGAATGGTTGCAAGGTTTGATAGAGGACCATGATATACAAGAGGTGAATAATTCACTTGAGTTTTTCAAGGATGAAGGGATTCCGTAATACAAGAGATTGTCAAGGTTTATCTAACCTTTACCTATTGTTTCTTCTCCTTTACCTCTTATTGGTTTGAATGTATGTCTTCAAGAACATTATTGAATGACTTTGTTTCTCGTTTTCCGCCATTAGAGACACTTGATTCTCATACTATGCGGAGTTTGGACCAAGAAACCGTGGAAGTACCCGACTTCTATATTCTTTATACACTTCCAAGTGTGGACAAGAATAAGTGTGGAAGCTTTTATCGGTTCATAGCTTCACTTTTGCTTTATTGTACTAATATTTGTGTGAAGCTAGTGTTTCCAAAACAGGTTCATGGAAGGATCCTCAACTTTTCCGATTATTGGTGTATGGGGAATGATTCTTGCAAGGAGCTAGGTCGGGCCGTACGACTTTAAAACAAGCGCTAAGTGGGAGGCAACCCACCGGTTTTGTATCTCTTATCCTTTTGCTTTTATTTTTTGTTTCGTTTATTTATTTTTTTACTGTTTTCATATCATATTTGCATCCCTATGTTTAATTTCATTGAGTCCGTAATCTATCTTAGAGAGAATTATGACGAATACCTTTTCGTCAGAAAATTTCAGACTGCGCGTAGTTCAGTCCAGAGACCATAACTGTCAGACCGTTTATCAAAACAATGTGAGAAATTTTAACACTGTGTAGAAAACACGTAGGTGAACAACTTTTGTGAAATGGAGTTTTCCAAATTCACTTACCAATTTGTACAGTTTTTGCGTTTTATCTGCTGTTACGTCAGAATTCAGAACTTTCGGTTTTACACATTGAGGACAATGTGAAGTTTAAGTGTGGGGAGCATTTATATGTTTGTATAGTTTGTTTTTGACACCATTAGTGGATGGAACCATTTTGAATGCAGGAGTTGAGGAACCAATTAATTAAAAGGGAAGAATATAGCTCGAAATCACAAATTAACATGATAGTTGTTACCATATCTCGGAATATCACCATATCACATTCTATTTTTATTTTTCCATATTTATCTATTGTTCTCTAAGTGCTTTGGTGGGTCACTAAACATCGACGTGTTATTACTGCTAGGATGAAATAGAGTGATTGAGTTACTAAAAAAAAAAAAAAAAAAATGATAGAAAAAAAAAAAAAAAAAAAAAAAAAGGGCCAGATCAATTAGACCAAAACGGAATAAAAAGACACTTGGGAATAGCGGTATGTGTGAAACGTAGTCCTGTCTCCGTCAAGCCTAAACAAGCGTGGAATGCGAGGATCCAAGGCAACTATCATGTACTTTGCGACAAGAAGCATGTAGCTTGGATCCAAAAGATCTAATCATCTAAAAAAGTCTAAAAAAAAAAAAAAAGAAATTGGATCGGTTGATCCAATCATATAAAAAAAATTTATTATTATTGTGTTGAATAAAGTCACTCTTGGTTCCCTTGTATATGCCAATTGATTTGATGGCATTCGGCCACCAAGTAGCTCAATCAATAGGATTAGGTTCATCTTAAGCCGATGACCTTCGGAGCAGAGATATGGGAAACATCGAACACTTGTGAATATTCGCCAACATCTACATCTATATCCATCTTCTTAATCTTTTCATTGTGATTGTGGTTTGTTAGTTTCGAGTATTGTGGCTTGTTCGACTATCTAATTAGAGTTTATTTACTAATATATCAATTGAATTTGCAAGGTACCTCCCTCCTTAGTCATTTGGATTAGTTCGTTGATTTGTCACGAATAGACGGAGTTTGAAATATAGGTTTTGTAGGTATATCTTTAGTAAGCCTTCACGAGACTATAACTCGTCCACTAGGGACACCTAGGGGTTTAAGGCTTGTTATTTATGCTAGAAGTGACCGTATGATAGGTGTCTAAAACACCTAATTTAATAGCTAGTATTTATGCTTTCTTCGCGAATTTTCGTGTGAATTATGTATCTTATGTGTGCTTTTGAGTTTATTAGGTGCAATGGAGTCATTTGGAGCAAAAGACCAATTGGAACTCGTTCAAGTACAAGATTTCTACTTTTCATTGTGTAGAGGACGAGAAGATGAAGACGATGGCGAAAGAACGGAGTCATTACGAGTTCGTATGGAGAAGTTACGAGCAAAACGAGAATTTGAAGGTTGAAAGGGCAAAATGGTCATTTTATAGGCCAAGTGCTATTGCCACCCCACCGTACGTTAAGGGGCAGTCATTCCCGTTAAGGGGTGGCATGTCTAAGAGGAACTGCTAAAGGAAGTCACGTCTTTTACTTAGGGGAAGTTAAAATTCAAATAATACTAAAGGGAACCAACTATTTTACTATGGGCACCTTCATCTTCATATTTCAGTTTCCGGGAACCATTGTTACGGTGATTGTTGGAGCTGCTCGTGATGGAGCTCGATAGGGAAGTCCCTATGGTGATGGTTTATCGGTATGGTAACGGAGATGATCAATGGGCTGGTTGTGGAGATGATAACGACATGGAATGATGGTGATGGAATGGGAGGTGGTTATGGTTCACGAAGTACAGCAGGGCATGGAGAAGTGTGTTGCAGTCCCGATAAGAGGCTATTGATGGCAATGAGTCAATGAACTGTGAAGCAATGCTCGAATGAGAACAGGAGATGGCAGCAACGTTGAGGATGAGCTGTGGACACCGAGACAGAAGTTGGTTGGTTATGGAAGCGAGACTGTTGGCTGAAATGGGAGCTGGGGTTAAGCATAGTTGATGAGAGTAACAGAGAAGATATTTGCTCGAGCTTGGTGGAAGAGCTAGTGACAGGGGAGCATGGCAGTGAACGTTGTTGCCATTGTGGAGGATGACACCGATGGCGAGAGTTCAGCTCGAGAAAGGTTGCATGGTTTTGATGGTTCTCGGTGATGGAGATCGTGATTGAATGAGGATTGGCAGAATGGCAGTTGATGGTGCTCGGATGAGACGAAAGATATATCGTCAGTGACGATAAAAGAGTGAGTAGCTTGAGTCTGCTCGAGTATGGTGATGACGAGATGGCCCGTGCTGTTGTTGTTGCTTGTCGACGATGCAGGATGTTGTGAACAGAGAGAGGACGTGTGACAGTAGTTACTAGGGTCGATGCCACTAGCGATGGTTGGCTGAGAGATGCAGAGAAGGTGGAGTCTCAATGAACGCTGCTGTGCTTTCAATGAAGTGATGATGGTACTCGGTAATGGCTGTTTTGTTTATCGGAGATGATGAGATGTTGCGGTGAGAATCGAGCTCGAGTTGAAGCTTGATTGGTTGGATGCCGCCATTGAGCTTGGCGGCGATGATGGAGAAATGAGTCGAGATAAAGATGATGAGCCGCTTCGATGTTCTCGGTAATTGACCGATCTTCGCTGCCAAGAGAGGAAAGAAGAATAGAATGACAGAGAAGATCGTGATAATCACGTTGATGCTGTGCTGCGAGATGAAGAAGTGAAGAACTTGGTAAGAGCATATTCTGCTGCCACTAAGCGGCGATATGACGAAGTGAAAGAAACAGAGATGGAGGTTGTGTCGTTTACGCCATGGAAGAGGAAGAAGGCCGAGCACAGCGCTGTAGGTGATGCTGTTATCTGTTGGTGGTAGGAGCCATTGACGATAAAGGCTGCTGCCAGGGAGATGATGAGACTGTTGCCGTTGTCACGGCAATGAACTGGTAGCTGCGGCTGCCATGAGAAGACGGAGCTGTGGTTGATCGTGACGGAGTAAATGATGGCAGTTGATCACGATGGGTCTGAGAAGAGAAGATGATGCTATTGAATGTTGGCAGCTATATATATGAATGATGAAGACTTCAGGGTGTAGTTTGCTGCCGTCAATTGAAGAATGAGAAGATGGAGCTGTGGTGCTCAGTGATGATGGCAGAGAATGTGATGATCGAAAATGGAGTTGAACTCGAGTATGTGGTAGTAGTGAAGGCTTATATGATTTGCTGTTGTTGCTGGCAAAGATCGTGATGGATGATACGATTTGGAAATAGAGTGAACTCCTGATGCGGTTTGGATGACGAATAAGAGTGTGAGCCCAATAGGCCACTTAGCCAGAATATTTTACAAGAACAAAACTAAGGGTGCGGCTATTTCAGGCTTGGCCGTGACTTTGGCAACCTACTCTGCACGGGTTTTAACGCACGGGACACAATTCCTAAGAGATGCTCTTTCCTATTTTTGCTAGGTTTCCTAGTTTCTTCAAGAGGAGGTTATAAAACTCTATATATAGAGAAGCCTAGGACAATTTGGAAAGATCTATTTTTTTTATTATTATTCTTTTCTTCTCTACTTTATTCTAGGGTTTAGAACCATGAAGTCTTTTCTCTTTCTTCTTGTTATGAACTCCTTGAATATGAGTACCTAAGTTTATTATTGGTTATGGAATAGTTGGATTTCACAAAGCATGATTCTTTGATTCAATATATTAGTTTTGTCTCATATTTATCGTTTGCAATTCTCTGAAAATATTGTTTTATGATTGATTGATTGTTTTGTCAAGTTGCAAATTGGTAGAACTTCTAATCACATCTATTGCTAGTTTATGGTTTATTATACGCAAAAGTGATATTCCTTGGATACAAGTAGCATAATATGATTATAGTTTGTAGTGATATATTCTTATGATCATATGTGAATCGTAACCTTTGTTAAATTGAATTAGTGCGCTTTCCACGTTCAATTGCTTTGATTGGCCTGATTTCATAGAACTTAAAGCATCTAGGGAATTAAACTTGATTAGTGCTTTTACACGTTAGGTTGTTCCTTTAGGTAGAATTCATATTCGCATCTTTTAATGTGTTTGTTGATGACATGAGGAGATTTGCGGGATATTCTTGCGATCAAGGTATTCTAGGGTCTTTGATAAAAGTTGAGATTAAATATCAATTCTAGTTATTGTGAAAAGCATGTTAGTGAATGAAAACGAAATCCTTAACCAATATCTCTTCTATCTTATTTGTTTGCTTATTTTCTTTATTTGATTTTATTTTATTTTAGTTTATTATAATCACAAAACTACCGGTGTTATTCATAGGGAACCATAACAATTTGACAACCTAGACCTCTCTGTGGGATCGATCCTTTCTTGCCCTTGCTATATTTATATTTTGAGTAGTAAGAAAGTGTAATTATATTTGTGTCGCTTACGACAGCGGTCAAATTTTGGCGCCGCTGCCGGGGAGGCATCGGTTGTCAATTGTTTTTGGTTTCTTATTTTTTTGTATTTAGTTTTTGTTTTATTTTTTCTTATTTTCTGGGTTTTAACAGGTTTGAGAATTATTTCAGGTGCTAATTTCTATGGAAGGAGGATATTGGAACAATGGATACGGTTTTCAACAACCTCAACAATATGATAACTACCAATTCCATGGGTATAATCAAAACCAATTCATTGGTTATGACCAATATCCCATGGAACCTTATGGTTTTCCTCAACAACCTTATGGCGGGGAACAACAACAAGGATGGGAGGATTCTTATGCTTGTGAACAAAAAGTCTCTAATTTTATAGATAAAGTTTCCAACTTTTTACAAGAGGAATTTCAAAAAGTTAAAGAGACTACAAACGAGCAACTCCAAGAACTTCGTGAAGGTATAACTATCTTGCGAAGAGGCATTGATCAATACAAGGAGGATATGGATAATTCTAATGGGCATATGGTTTGTGATGAATATTTGATTGATGCTAATGTTGAAAAAGGCCAATCCTTGGACACTTTCGTGGATAATTGTGTAGTTAACTCAACTCTTGATCGTAATAATGATCATTCACCTATTCAAAAGGATGAGTTAGAGTTTAGCAACACTAAATTCAGCGAGGAACAATCTTATGTTGACTATGATAGTGACGGTGATTATGATACATTGCTTGAAACAACTCATGGTGACATCTCCGAGGAGTCTTTTTGGGATCAAGATGAAGATGAAGAGGAATATGTCGACACTTGTGTAGATTACTCAAGCATTGATCTTAATAATGATCAAGAGCCTATTCAAAGGGTGGAGCTTGAGGATGATGCATTTTCGAGTGTTCTAAAAAAGTTTCTTATAATAAAATTTGGATCCGCAAAAGAGTATGTGCCTTACAACAAAAAGGAGGAATATGTTGAGAATGAGACCGTTATGACCAATATTGTGGAAGACCCAATTGAGCTTGCAAATGATTGTAATGATGATGTTTATGTCGAGACTATGGTTAAGGCAGAAACGGACGAAGAATGGTTGCAAGGTTTAATAGAGGACCATGATATAAAAGAGGTGAATAATTCACTTGAATTTTTCAAGGATGAAGAGGATTCCGTAATACAAGAGATTGTGCAAGGTTTATCTAACCCTTTGCCTATTATTTCTTCTCCTTTACCTCTTATTGGTTTGAATGTATGTGCTTCGAGAATATTGTTGAATGACTTTGTTTCTCGTTTTCCGCCATTAGAGAAACTTGATTCTCATACTATGCAGGTTATGGACCAAGAAACCGTGGAAGTACCCGACTTCTATATTCTTTATACACTTCCATGTGTGGACAAGAATAAGTGTGGGGGAAGCTTTTATCGGTTCATAGCTTCACTTTTGCTTTATATTACTAATATTTGTGTGAAGCTAGTGTTTCCAAAACAGGTTCTATGGAAGGATCCCCAACTTTTCAGATTATTGGTGTATGGGGAATGATTCTTACAAGAAGCTAAGTCGGGCCGGCGACTATAAAACAAGCGCTTAGTGGGAGGCAACCCACCGGTTTTGTATCTCTTATCCTTTTGCATTTTATTTTTGTTTCGTTTATTTATTTTTTTACTGTTTTCATATCATATTTGCATCCCTATGTTTAATTTCATTGAGTCCGTAATCTATCTTAGAAGAGAATTATGCCGAATACCTTTTCGTCAGAAAATTTCAGACTGCGCGTAGTTCATTCCAGAGACCATAACTGTCAGACCGTTTATCGAAACAATGTGAAATTTTAAAACTGTGTAGAAAACACGTAGGTGAACAACTTTTGTGAAATGGAGTTTTTCCAAATTCCTTACCAATTTGTACAGTTTTTGCGTTTTATCTGCTGTTACGTCAGAATTCAGAACTTTCGGTTTTACACATTGAGGACAATGTGAAGTTTAAGTGTGGGGGAGCATTTATATGTTTGTATAGTTTGTTTTTGACACCATTAGTGGATGGAACCATTTTGAATGCAGGAGTTGAGGAACCAATTAACTAAAAGGGAAGAATATAGCTCAGAAATCACAAATTAACATGATAGTTGTTACCATATCTCGGAATATCACCATATCGCATTCTATTTTTATTTTTCCATATTTATCTATTGTTCTCTAAGTGCTTTGGTGGGTCACTAAACATCGACGTGTTATTACCGCTGGGATGAAATAGAGTGGTTGAGTTACTAAAAAAAAAAATGATGAAAAAAAAAAAAAAAAAAAAAAAAGAAAAAGAAAAAAAAAAAAAAGGACCGATCAATTAGACCAAAAACGGAATAAAAAGACACTTGGGAATAGCAAAAGTATGTGTGAAACGTAGTCCCTGTCTCTCGTCGCCTAAACAAGCGTGGAATGCGGGATCCAAGGCAACTATCATGTACTTGCGACAAGAAGCATGCGCTTGGATCCAAAAGATCTAATCATGCCGTCTAAAAAAAAAAAGAGAAATTGGATCCAGTTTGATCCAATCATAAAAAAAAATTTATTATTATTGTGTTGAATAAAGTCACTCTTGGTTCCCTTGTATATGCCAATTGATTTGATGTAGCATTCAAAGACCAAGTAGCTCAATCCAATAGGATTAGGTTCATCTTAGCAGTGACCTTGAGACATGATATGGGAAACATCGAACACTTGTGAATATTCGCCAACATCTACATCTATATCCATCTTCTTAATCTTTTCATTGTGATTGTGGTTTGTTAGTTTCCGAGTATTGTGGCTTGTTCGACTATCTAATTAGAGTTTATTTACTAATATATCAATTGAATTTGCAAGGTACCTCCTCCGTAGTCAATTTGGATTCGTTCATTGATTTGTCACAAATAGACGGAGTTTGAAATATAGGTTTTGTAGGTATATCTCTAGTAAACCTTCACGAGACTATAACTCGTCCACTAGGGACACCTAGGGGTTTAAAGGCTTGTTATTTATGCTAAAAGTGACCGTAGCCTCGACGACACGGAGTTGTATGTATTTATTTTAATTTTTGTTTTGTTTGATTTGCTCGAGGACGAGCAAAGTCTAAGTGTGGGGGAATCTGATAGGTGTCTAAAACACCTAATTTAATATCTAGTATTTATGCTTTCTTTGCGAATTTTCGTGTGAATTATGTATCTTATGTGTGCTTTTGAGTTTATTAGGTGCAATGGAGTCATTTGGAGCAAAAAGACCAATTGGAACTCGTTCAAGTACAAGATTTCTACTTTTCATTGTGTAGAGGACGAGAAGATGAAGACGATGGCGAAAGAACGGAGTCATTCGAGTTCGTATGGAGAAGTTACGAGCAAAACGAGAATTTGAAGGTGAAAGGGCAAAATGGTCATTTTATAGGCCAAGTGCTATTGCCACCCCACCGTACGTTAAGGGGCAGTCATTCTGTTAAGGGGTGGCTTGTCTAAGAGGAACTGCTAAAGGAAGTCACGTCTTTTACTTAGGGGAAGTTAAAATTCAAATAATACTAAAGGGAACCAACTATTTTACTATGGGCACCTTCATCTTCATATTTCAGTTTCCGGGAACCATTGTTACGGTGATTGTTGGAGCTGCTCGTGATGGAGCTCGATAGGGAAGTCCCTATGGTGATGGTTTATCGGTATGGTAACGGAGATGATCAATGGCTGCTGGCAGATGATAACGACATGGAATGATGGTGATGGAATGGGCTGGTTATGGTTCACGAAGTACAGCAGGGCATGGAGAAGTGTGTTGCAGTCCCGATAAGAGGCTATTGATGGCAATGAGTCAATGAACTGTGAAGCAATGCTCGAATGAGAATGAGAAGATGGCAGCAACGTTGAGGATGAGCTTTGTGGACACCGAGACGAAGTTGGTTGGTTATGGAAGCGAGACTGTTCATTTGAAATGGGAGTCTGGGGTTAAGCATAGGCGATGAGAGTGACGGAGAGAAGATATTTGCTCGAGCTTGGTGGAAGAGCTAGTGACAAGGGAGCATGGCGGTGAAAGTTGTTGCCATTGTGGAGGATGACACCGATGGCGAGAGTTCAGCTCGAGAAAGGTTGCATGGTTTTGATGGTTCTCGGTGATGGAGATCGTGATTGAATGAGGATTGGCGAGAATGGCGAGTTGATGGTGCTCGGATGAGACGAAAGAGATATCGTCAAGTGACCATAAAAGAGTGAGTAGCTTGAGTCTGCTTTCGAGTATGGTGATGACGAGATGGCCGTCTTTGTTGTTGTTGCTTGTCGACGATGCGGGGATGTTGTGAACGAGAGAGAGGACGTGTGACGATGAGTTACTAGGGTCGATGCCACTAGCGATGGTTGGCTGAGAGATGCAGAGAAGGTGGAGTCTCAATGAACGCTGCTGTGCTTTCAATGAAGTGATGATGGTACTCGGTAATGGCTGTTTGTTTATCAGAGATGATGAGATGTTGCGGTGAGAATCGAGCTCGAGTTGAAACCAGATTGGTTGGATGCCGCCATTGAGCTTGGCAGCGATGATGGAGAAATGAGTCGAGATAAAGATGATGAAAGCCGCTTCGATGTTCTCATTAATTGATCGATCTGCTGCCAACGAGAGGAAAGAAGAATAGAATGACAGAGAAGATCGTGATAATCACGTTGATCTTTGTCTTTGCGAGATGAAGAAGTGAAGAACTTGGTAAGAGCATATTGCTGCGCCACTAGCGGCGATATGACGAGTGAAAGAACAGAGATGGAGGTTGTGTCGTTTCGCCATGGAAGAGGAAGAAGTCGAGTGTATGTAGGTGATCTTTGTTATCGTTGGTGGTAGGAGCCATTGACGATAAAGGCTGCTGCCGAGGAGATGATGAGGCCCATTTGCCGTTGTCACGGCAATGAACTCGGTAAGCTGCGGCTGCCATGAGAAGACGGAGCTGTGGTTGATCGTGACGGAGTAAATGATGGCAGTTGATCACGATGGGTCTGAGAAGAGAAGATGATGCTATTGAATGTTGGCAGCTATATATATGAATGATGAAGACTTCAGGGTGTAGTTTGCTGCCGTCAATTGAAGAATGAGAAGATGGAGCTGTGGTGCTCAGTGATGATGGCAGAGAATGTGATGATCGGAAATGGAGTTGAACTCGAGTATGTGGTAGTAGTGAAGGCTTATATGATTTGCTGTTGTTGCTGGCAAAGATCGTGATGGATGATACGATTTGGAAATAGAGTGAACTCGATGCGGTTTGGATGACGAATAAGAGTGTGAGCCCAATAGGCCACTTAGCCGAATATTTTACAAGAACGAGAACTAAGGGTGCGGCTATTTCGGGCTTGGCCGTGACTTTGGCAACCTACTCGCACGGGGTTTAACGCACGGACACAATTCCTAAGAGATGCTCTTTCCTATTTTTGCTAGGTTTCCTAGTTTCTTCAAGAGGAGGTTATAAAACTCTATATATAGAGAAGCCTAGGACAATTTGGATACGTTATTATTATCTTATTATCTCTACTTTATTCTAGGGTTTAGAACCATGAAGTCTTTTCTCTTTCTTCTTGTTATGAACTCCTTGAATATGAGTACCTAAGTTTATTATTGGTTATGGAATAGTTGGATTTCACAAAGCATGATTCTTTGATTCAATATATTAGTTTTGTCTCATATTTATCGTTTGCAATTCTCTGAAAATATTGTTTTATGATTGATTGATTGTTTTGTCAAGTTGCAAATTGGTAGAACTTCTAATCACATCTATTGCTAGTTTAGGGTTTATTATACGCAAAAGTGATATTCCTTGGATACAAGTAGCATAATATGATTATAGTTTGTAGTGATATATTCTTATGATCATATGTGAATCGTAACCTTTGTTAAATTGAATTAGTGCGCTTTCCACGTTCAATTGCTTTGATTGGCCTGATTTCATAGAACTTAAAGCATCTAGGGAATTAAACTTGATTAGTGCTTTTACACGTTAGGTTGTTCCTTTAGGTAGAATTCATATTCGCATCTTTTAATGTGTTTGTTGATGACATGAGGAGATTTGCGGGATATTCTTGCGATCAAGGTATTCTAGGGTCTTTGATAAAAGTTGAGATTAAATATCAATTCTAGTTATTGTGAAAAGCATGTTAGTGAATGAAAACGAAATCCTTAACCAATATCTCTTCTATCTTATTTGTTTGCTTATTTTCTTTATTTGATTTTATTTTATTTTAGTTTATTATAATCACAAAACTACCGGTGTTATTCATAGGGAACCATAACAATTTGACAACCTAGACCTCTCTGTGGGATCGATCCTTTCTTGCCCTTGCTATATTTATATTTTGAGTAGTAAGAAAGTGTAATTATATTTGTGTCGCTTACGACAGCGGTCACTAAGCTACCCTTTATTTTCGGGAATGTCCCGCGAAGTGTCGCAGATGCACAAACATTCTCTCTCGCGACACTTCTTTAACCTCGCCTTGGTCTCTCGTCTTCTTTATGTTTTGCCGGTCGTTATTCATTGCGTCGTTTATTTTAGCTCCTGCGACTGCCTTGCGACAGCGTCGTTTATTAATCCCGCGAGTCTTGTACGTTGCGATATTATGATCCTACAAACTGTTCTCCAAGTGATCCATGGCATTGTCAAACTTATCACCAACCAAGCCTTTCAGCCGAGATCGTAAATTTTTTTCATTAGAAATAAGTAAGGTGTTTTGCTTCGCAAGAGAGGTGTAGGATTCTTCTAACTTGGAATATTGATCCTTGAGTTGACTTGCTTTTATGCTTAAAGCTATTCTACCTTGAATAAGTTTATCTCTCTCCGCAGAAGATGATTCTGTTACTTCTTTGAGTTTATTTCTCAATGAGCAGAGAGGTCGTTCTTGATCATTTCATACTTTTTGGCAAATGTTAAGTTCTTGCGAAGAGATTGCCACCTTATTCAAAAGAACTCGTTTCTCCTGAGATAGGGTTTGATTCTCATCTGATAAAGTTTCCAACTCCAGATTATCTTTAGTCAAAAAGTAAGAGAGGCGAGACAATTCATTACTTAATAAATTTTACTTTTGGACTAATTGAGCATTCTCCTTGGTAAGGTTATCTATTTGATCAACATAATACGTATGAAGATTATCTAATTGGTTATATTGATCCATCCAAGCATCTCTATCCATTCGGGCTTCCTCGGCGACGGATTCAAATTGATATATCTCCATTTTTCGTTTCTGGTTTAGAGCTTAAAAGGGGAGTAGAGATATAAAAAAAAAAAAAAAAAAAAAAAAAAAATCACCTTTAGTTCCTCATTCTTCCTGCGAAGATTATCACGATCCAGCGAAACCTTTTGAAGTTTTTGATTCTCAAGATGAAGAGTGTCACATTTCAAGGTCATAGCTTGGAGGTTACTTTTCAAAGCTTCAACTTCCTTCTCCAAAGATGTTTGCGAAACCATTCTATCAGAGCCAAAATATTTACTTACAACCTCGCAAACACCAAATTTGATAGGATCAGTGGAAGCTTTCTTGACATCATTGAGAAGGGCGGATAAAACCTTGAAAGCAATATCCATACCTTCCAAATTTTCTTTAGTAAAAGGGAGAGATTCAGATGATGAAGCGATGATGGCAGAAGGTGGGAGAGTTGAATCATCTTTCGCCATAGATTATCAAACCCTTAAACTAAAAGAATGGGAGCCAAATTTTAATCTAGCTCCCCAGAAATCAACTACTGATTTTGTATGGGTTCATTTTCCTGGTTTGGGTATGGAATATTGGAAAGAAAAAATTCTGTTGGATTTGGGTGAAAGAGTAGGTGGATCTATTAAGGTTGATGAAACAACTTTGAAAAGAGAAATTGGTTACTATGCCAGTGTATTAGTTGAAGTTGATTTTTCTCAACATATCCCAAATCATATTCTAATCAAGACCAAGTATGGCAGCTTTGAACAAAGGATTCAAATTCCTAAAATTCCTAAGTTCTATAATCACTGCAATGTGGTGGGTCATTTAGTAACTGAAACTAGATCTAAAATGAAAGAATCTCGGATGGAAGGAGTTAGAGAAGTCATGCCATTACAAAAAAATACTATTTGGAGAAAGAAGGTAGTTCCTGTAGGTTTTGATATTTGTGAAACCCCTACAAAAAAGGCTGGTTCCAGTG
The DNA here is from genome assembly GCA_023531295.1 of Papaver armeniacum. Taxonomy (NCBI): domain Eukaryota; kingdom Viridiplantae; phylum Streptophyta; class Magnoliopsida; order Ranunculales; family Papaveraceae; genus Papaver; species Papaver armeniacum. The sequence goes on from JAJJWW010007113.1 coordinate 18,374, forward strand.
AAAAAATTTCCTGCAGTTTCAGTTAACATCTCTACAATTCCAGAGATAGTTTTCCCTTGATTACTCCTCAAGTTTAAACTAACATGCCTTCCTCTTGCAATGAAACTGGTCAATCTAGTGGAGTTATTAAAGAAATTCAACAGGTTGGAGTATTATCTAAGAGTCCAGTGGCTATTATTTCTTCTAATAAATTTGATCTTATTTCTGAAGTTGAGGAATGTGATGACTCAAGCTCAGATATGGCGAAATTAAATAGGTAAATACTTATACCCTTCTCCATATTGGTTTTGTTTCTCAACCTGTTACTATTTTGAAGCACAATCAATCTTCTGATAATGTAGTTATTACTAAACATACTGTCACTGAGAAGAAAAAGCCTCCTATAAAAGCTACTAAACCTGAACTGTTCCAGTGACTAGAAAAACTAGAGAAATTTTGAAAAATGTGTCAAATGAGAGGATCTCCACACCTCCTCAGCCCCCTTCTTCAGCATGAGAATGATCTTCTGGAATGTCAGAGGCCTCAAGAGACAAAAGGCCAGACACAAACTAAGATCTGTAGTTAGTCAATTAAATCCTTCTTTAGTTTGGGTTGCAGAACCTAAAATTTATTTTAATTCTCATAATAGAATAAAGTTTCCTGGTATGAATCATAAAATCATTCACAACACTTGTGATGATAGGAAAGCAAATTTATGGTTATTTTGGAATTGTTCAATAAGTCCACCTGTAGTGATTCATTCTTCAAGACAAAGTATCATTGTTGAGGTGGGTGGTATGTTTATTACTGGAGTACATGCTGATATTTTGAGTATTAATAGAAGAGAATTATGGTCTGATCTAACTTCTATAAGTCTTTTAAATAAACCTTGGATAATCATGGGTGATTTTAACACCTTTTCTACTTTAGCTGAGAAAAAAGGTGGCAGATGCCCTCTAACTTCTTCTGTAGATGATTTTAATGAATGGATTGATAATTTTAACCTTTTACAAGCTCCTAAAACTGGTCTTCAATTTTTTTGGTCAAATGTGAGATGTGGAAGGAAGAGAATTTTGTGCAATCTTGACAGGGGTTTTTCAATTCACAATGGCTGGAAAAATATCATGGGTGGAAGTATCATGTATCTGCAAGGGGTATATATGATCATAGTATTTTTAATGGTTCTAATGAAGAAGTTCAGAAACCCATTAACTATCCATTTAAGTTTCAAAAAATGTGGACCTCTCATCCTGGTTTTCTGCAAGTAGTTGTTGATGCTTGGAAAGAAGTTTTTGTGGGTAATCCAATTTTTACCTTCATGTCTAAATTGAAATTTCTCAAAAATATTCTTAAGAAATGGAATTGGGAGGTTTTTGGAAATGTTCAAGTCAAGTTAAAAGAAGCTGAAGAAAAAGTCCTTGAAACTAATTTGCTTTCTGATGCTGAGCCTAATAATCTGGAACTGTTAAATAATTATATCACAGCAAGGAGAGTGAACAATGCTGAGTCAGAAAGCAAGAATTAACTGGATTCAATATGGTGAAGTTAATACTTATTTCTTTCATACTTCCATCAAGTTGAGACAAGCAAAAAATACAATAGCTGAGCTGGAAGATGATTCAGGTAACATTGTGTCTAATCAGAGTGAGATTGCTTCTATTCTTATTAATCATTTCCAAAGTAAATTTGCTTATCATCCAGTGGAAATTTCTGAGACTATTTTAGATGCTACTCCTCATGTTATATCTGATGAAGATAATACTTTCTTGGAATGCATTTCTTCAAAAGAGGAAATTAAAACTGTAATTTTTGACTTAAATCAAGATTGTTCTCCTGGACCAGATGGATTTACTGGTATTTTATATAGAATAGCTTGGGACATTATTAATGAATACTTGGTGGATGCAATCAAATACTGTTGGGAATATCAGGTGATTTCCTCTGGTGTTAACTCTAATTTCCTTGTTCTTATTCCTAAAACTAGGGGTGCTAAAAAGGATAATAAGTTTAGACCCATTGGTCTAAGTAATTTCTACTTCAAAATTATGACTAAGATTATTACAATGAGAATGAGTACTCTTCTGCATAAATTAGTTTCTCCTCAACAATGTGCTTTTATTAATGGGAGGAATATTCATGAGCAAGTGCTCTTGGCATCTGAACTTATTACTAAAATGAACATAAAAAGGAGAAGAGGAAAAGCTGGATTTAAATTGGACATCTCCCAAGCTTATGACACTCTTAGTTGGAATTATCTTATGGCTGTTTTGAAGAAATGTGGCTTTTCTGATTGTTTTTGTAAATGGATTATGGTTCTCCTTAACACTACAAAAATATCTATAATGGTTAATGGTGGACCTGTGGGTTATTTTGGAGTTGGAAGGGGCATGGTAGGTCTCTAAACAATACCTACAATGATAACTGCAAGTGCACAGTGTCCTAATATAACACATGGCAAGCACAGGTCGATCCTCAGGGGCAAGGTGGGTGTTGAGTTAAAGCTAAGGTCTTACTATAACTGATTTTGAACAAGGAGTAACCAAAAAAGGGGGGCTTTGTTGTCGATACAACTAGATTATTGTATAGATTAAAATAGAAAGCAAGCAATAATAAAGGATGTAAACACTTAGAATGAAGATATTAGGATTATCAAATCCACCACAAGCTTACACTAGATATTCAACTATTAGTACTACTCTTGTCCTTCTACATATAAGGGTGAAGATTCAAGTCTTCCACTTACCTAAGGTGTTTCACCAATGGATATTTCAATCGCAACTAAAGTATCAATCGGAGCACTAACTGTCTAATTAAGCACAACTAGTCAAGGGATTAACAACAGTCTCTAAAGCATGATCTGCAGCACAATCTACACAGTGTTATCCTAACTACAATGAATGCCTGACATACACTGTGAGAGCAAAGTATTGAAGTACTAAGATTAAATCTATCCTAAAACAGTTTAAGCATTCAAGAACAACACAAATAGCATGAATAACATAGCAGAAAGCTAGGGCTTCATCTAAACCCTAGCAAATGGAATTAGAATATGATGAAGATGATGAAAACACAATTGTATTAAGAAACTAATTAAGCCAGCTCAAAATTGGATATTGAATTACAAAACATCAACCCCTATTTATACATAAAATTGTCTCAATTCTTATTCAATTCGACAATTAAGAGGGACCCAACTCACCAAAATGCGTCTTCTGGCCTTTATCCTCTTCAATTCTTCTCTGCAATCCCTTAATTGGAAGCTTTTACATCTGTAATAGATAACCCTAACTCTATCTCTTTCAAACCTAGCTTCTAGGTTCACTGTTCTTGATAAGATGATAAGGTTGAGAGAGAAAGAGATTAGAGGTTTTCACGGTAGCAGTTGTGAGCAGAGATGGTCGGGGAGATGAATCTGAAGGAAGAGGGCTGCAAGTGGTGGTGTAGAGAATGAACATAAGAAATGGAGATGGTTTTGGTTCTGATCGATTTTGGGGAGAAAGAGGGGTGGCTAGAGTGTGAAGCGGCCGCATCAAACTTTGATGCAACGAGTGGAGATGTTGTTGGATTTTAAGAAGCTTCGGGTGTTGAACAGGTGTATCAGGTTTGATGTCTCGGGTATGGAAACGGGTTTGGGTCTTGGGTCCTATTGAAAAATCTTCTTCTAGGCCTATGTCTTCTTCAAAGCTAATATCTCAAGCCCACTAATAGTGTACTTCTTGCAAGCGGATTGTAGCTGCTCTTTGCGCAACATTTCTTCGGAATTTCTCATTGTCTTTACGCCCTTGGCCACCAATTTCCTGCTCTTTTGGCTTCTCAATTCATATAAGCTTTATTTAGTACCTAAAAACACAAAATAAATTAGTAAAAGTAATTATTCTTGAAAACAATAAAAATACATAATTTGGGATAAATTAGAGAATTGGAGAACAAAAGATGAGTTAAATGCCAATAAAAAGATGTAGAAATGCAATATTCGGCAATCATCAAATACCCCCAAACCTGAATTTTACTCGTCCTCAAGTGAAACAAAACTAAGTAAATCCTAATTATACCACTGTCGTTGGTCTCTCGATTGCATTTAGCGAATGCAATAAGCCTTTAAACCCCTAGGTGTCCCTAGTAGACGAGTTGTAGTCTCATGAGGGTTTACCAGAGGTGTACCCACAAAACCTTCTCCAACTTCAGAGCGTATCAGAGTCCCAAGCATCCAAGGAGCTATAAGGACATAGAGTTTCTGCATGCTAGTAATAAGAAGTTAGAAATACCAAAGAACGCATTCTCATCCTTAAGAGTTGAGCGAGAAATAACCACACCATATGAAATAATTCGGGTTCGAGAGTGATCACAAGCCTCGACTTCTGCCTCACCAATAGGGTTTTATGATAATTGCACTCAAAAAGACCGCTTTTTTTAGTTTCTCATGTGTACAGGCAGGAATAAAGAGAGAAATCCCGCACACGTTGAATGGTGGGAAGGTGAACCTTCCGAGATAATTTCTGGGGACTCCACAAAATTGTGGGAATAAGAATCTTTTTTTGATGATCTCTAAGAAAGGAAATCAACCATTAGCAAGGATGGGAGTACTCACTTACCTTCACATCCGATCGGCAATCAGCACCACTCTAACAACATCCATAGAAACGTCTTCGTCTTCAATCTTCGGTCTTCAACTGTTGATGATGAACTCTTGAACTTCTTAGACAATTTCTAATTCTTCTTACCAATTTCCTTATTGCTTGAAATTTCCTCTTAAACTCTTCTTCTTTACCATGGTGTTATTTAAACAAAACTAAGAAAATAAACTACAATAATTGATTATTATTTTTTTTTCGTTTTTTATTATTTATTTTTTTTAGAACATTAAAATAAGAAAATACAACTGAAAATAAAACAACAAAATAAATAACGAAACTGTTAAATTCATGGATGAAGGACTTTATCACTCAATTCTTCGCAACTTGTATTGTCTTGATTTCGTAAACTTCACTAATTCTCATCTTTTTCTGTTTTCTTTGCTCTTGTTAGATAAGTCTTCAACTTGTATATAGAATTATGCTCTTTGTACTGTATCTTCACTTTGAATATGAACTTTTTACTTTTCCTTGAATTGTTGCATGTAAAACTCGGACTATTTCAATCTTTTCTCATAGAATTTGGCGTTGCTCTGCTCATTGATGATGATGTGTTTCTATGGATCTGTTGATGTTGTCGAGAGAGAGGGAATGGTGCTAACTTCAAATTAAACTACAAGAAGGAGTTTTCATCTTTAGACGTCATCCTCATGATTGACGGAATTGGCACTCAAGAGATCAAAAATAGTGCTGAAAGTGGTGCGAAGTTGGGTAGCTCACCATTCCTACCCGGAATTGACATACGGTGACAGACACTCTAAAAGGAATTTTTAGATAGTCACAAAAAATGAAGGTCGGTGCCTCGCTTGATGTAAAAATAGGTAGTCTCCACTAAAGGTGATCACAACTCTAATACCAAATATCTTTGATGCACCTAATTCGCCCACCGGCATGGTTAAATCCAACTTTAACGCTCTAACAAGTAAGAAACCCGATTGTGTTCTCTAGTTATTCCAATTTCAGTTATTTCGGTCAGAGTCTCTATGTAAACATAGCTAGAAGCATGCTAGTGACTCTAAAATCTCTACAAGTTGGAGGTTTTATGCAAATATTTACAAATATTTTGAAGATTTTTTTTTTTTTTTGAAAAATGCAGAAGACTAAAAACTCTCCCAAACCTAAATCTAACATCGTCCTCAATGTTTCAACATATGAGCAGAATTAAAAAAACATACCAGGAGAACAGTGTAGAGTAGATTTAAAGGAAAAAGATTACCAGATGCAAAAAGGATGGTGCTAAACCAGAAATGGATGAATGCTTTGAAAGCAAACATCAAGAGCGATAAGACAAAAAGTTTGGTTAGCACGCATAAAAACTATACAAAAGGAAGGAAAAGGGAAAGAAAATGGACTTTTAAGCCATATGTATGTGCACAGGTGAACCCGTTTAGTCCACATAGACGGGGTCTTCCAAGTCAGTGGTCTCGACTTCTGGTGGAAGTGGCTCCAGAAATGGTTTCAATCTCTGACCATTGACCTTGAAGATGTTCTTGGTTGTTGTATTTTCGATTTCAACAGCTCCATGAGGAAAAACAGTACGTACCAAGAATGGATCTGACCATCGAGAACGTAACTTTCCTAGAAATATATGCAGACGAGTGTTGTATAATAAAACTTTCTGACCAGATGTGATAGACTTGCGCAGAATGCACTTGTCATGAAACACTTTCATCCTATGTTTATACATTTTGGCATTATCATATGCATCATTTCTTAGTTCTTCTAACTCATTGAGTTGAAGTTTCCTTTTGGTACCAGCCTTATCAAAATCAAAGTTCAATTTCTTAACAGCCCAATATGCTCGATGTTCTAACTCTACAGGTAGATGACAAGCTTTACCATACACAAGTCTGTAAGGGTACATGCCAATGGGAGTTTTGTATGCAGTTCTATAGGCCCGCAAAGCATCATTTAAACGTAAAAACCAATCTTTCCTAGTAGGATTAACAGTTTTTTCAAGAATATGCTTAATTTCCCTATCAGAAACTTCTACTTGGCCACTGGTCTGAGGATGATAAGGTGTTGCTACCTTATGGGTGATTCCGTACTTGCGCATAATGGATTCAAAAGGTTTATTGCAAAAATGAGTACCACCATCACTGATTATTGCTCTAGGTTTTCCAAAACGAGAGAAAATGTTTTCTTTAAGAAAAGAAAGAACTACTTTATGGTCATTTGTTTTGGAGGCAATGGCTTCTACCCACTTAGAGACATAATCAACAACAACAAGAATGTACAACTTACTTTCGGAGTTAGGAAAGGGACCCATGAAATCAATACCCCATACATCAAACAATTCAACAATCAAAATAGGTTGTAAGGGCATCATGTTTCTTGTTGAGATACTTCCTAATTTCTGGCATCATTCACAAGCAACACAAAATGGATGACTATCTTTGAATAATGATGGCCAATAGAAACCACTCTGCAAGATCTTTACAGCAGTTTTCTTTGCGCTAAAATGGCCTCTACATGCATGGTCATGACAGAAAGAGATGACATCTCTTTGTTCAGAATTTGGGAAACATTTCCTAATGAGTTGGCCAGGGAAGTATTTAAACAAGTATGGGTCATCCCAAAAGAAATGTTTCACTTCGGCCAAGAATTTAGAACGGTCTTGTTTAGACCAATGCAAAGGCATTCTACCTGTTAGTTAACAATATCATCAAACCAAGGCATTTCAAACACAAGCATCAATTGTTCGTCAGGGAATGATTCTCTAATATGCAAAGACTTATCAACAGACTCAACATTCAACCTAGACAAGTGATCAACAACAACATTTGCAGACCCTTTCTTATCTCGAGTTTCGAGATTAAACTCTTGTAACAAGAGTATCCATCGAATTAGACGAGCTTTAGCATCTTTTTTAGACAAAAGATATTTCAATGCAGCATGGACAGAATATATGATGACTTTTGACCCTATCAAATAAGATCGAAACTTATCCAATGCAAACACAACATCTAGTAATTCTTTCTCAATTGTTGATTAATTGAGTTGAGCATAATTAAGTGTCTTACTATCATAATAGATCACATAAGGGAGTTTGTCTACTCGCTGACCTAAAATAGCTCCTACGGCATAGTCGTACGCATCACACATAATTTCAAATGGTAAGGTCCAATCAGGTGGTCTGACTATAGGGGCAAATGTGAGAATATATTTCAATTGCTCCCATGCTTCCTTATAAGCTTCATCAAAGACAAATGCAACATCTTTGGCAAGAAGACTACACAAGGGTCTTGAAATTTTACTAAAGTCTTTGATGAATCGCCTGTAAAAACCGGCATGGCCTAAGAATGATCTTATCTCCCACAGAGAGTGAGGTTGAGGTAAATTTTGAATGAGATCAACTTTAGCTTTATCTACTTCTATGCCTTTTTCAAAAATAATATGCCCTAGAACGATGCCTGAGTTAACCATGAAATGACATTTTTCTCAATTCAAAACCAAATTATTTTCTTATATCTAATTATCACAAGAGTAAGATGATGCAAACATTCATCAAATGAAGACCCAAAGACAGAAAAATCATCCATGAAAATTTCAAGAAATTTATCTACCATGTCGAAAAAAATGCTCATCATGCATCGTTGAAAAGTAGCGGGTGCATTACACAACCCAAAAGTCATACGACGATAAGCAAATGTATCATAAGGACATGTAAATGTAGTCTTTGGTTGATCTTCGGGTGCTATATGAATCTGGTTATAACCCGAATAACCATCTAAGAAATAATAGTGACTATGTCTCATCAACCTTTCTAACATTTGGTCAATGAAGGGAAGAGGAAAGTGGTCTTTCTTTGTTACTGTGTTCAACTTCCTATAGTCAATACAAACTCGCCACCCTGTGGTTACACGAGTGGGGACTAGCTCATTCATTTTATTTTGAACTACAATAATGCCAGACTTTTTGGGGACAACTTGAATGGGACTGACCCATTGGCTATCTAGAATTGGGTATATGATACCCGCATCAAGCAATTTCAGAATCTCACCTTTAACAACATCTCTCATATTGGGGTTAAGTCTCCTTTGCATTTCCCTAGATAGTTTAGTGTTTTCTTTAAGATTTATGTGATGCATGCAAATTGTGGGACTTATACCTTTAAGGTCTAACCTAAGGCATCTTTATGTTCTTTAAGCACTTTTAAAAGTTTACTTTCCTGTTTCGTGTCTAAACATGATGCAATAATCACAGAAAATTATCAGAAGAACCTAAGAATGCATATTTCAAAGTATCAGGCAATGGTTTCAAATCAAGCTTAGGTGGTTTGACAAGAGATGGTGCAGATTCGAAATCAGGGAGTGGAAGTGGTTCCACTGCATTCTGCCATTTAGCAATGTACATGGGTGGTACAGATTCAAGCAAAGAATGCACTTCACTAATATAATCAGAATCAAAAAGATCTAAGGCAAATTTATCTAGAATGCTTGCAAAGGATCCACAAATTAGATATCAGGCAATGAGTCTTGGATCAGACTCTCAATCATGCTAACCTTATGTAATTCATTATCATAAGTATCCATAGGTTGTTGTCTAACATGAAAAACGTTCAATTCCACATTCATGTAACCAAATGATAAATTCAACACTCCATTCCGACAATTTATGATAGCATTGGATGTCGCCAGGAAAGGACGTCCTAAAATGACAGGAATGTGACAGTCTTGGTTTTGCGCAGGTTGAGTATCTAACACAATGAAGTCCACAGGGAAATAACATTTATCAACCTTGATTAACACATCTTCAAAAATACCACGAGGGATTTTTACAGATCTGTCCGCTAATTGTAGCATCACAGGAGTGGGTTTCTGCTCCCCAAGACCTAACTGCACATATATTGAATATGGTAAAAGGTTCACACTTGCGCCCAAGTCAAGCAAAGCCCTATCGACCATATGGTCACCTATAATGCAAGAGATAGTTGGACTACCTGGGTCCTTAAACTTAGGTGGGGTTTTGCTTTGAATAATCAAACTCACTTTCTCAGTGAGAAAGGCACGCTTGTGCACATGATGTTTTCGTTTTTGTGTGCATAGTTCTTTCAAAAATTTAGCATAGGTGGGTATCTGCCTAATTGCTTCGAGAAATGGAATATTTATGTTTACCCATTTAAATATTTCCAACATCTCGTTGTATTGGTTACCACCTTTTTGCTGCACCAATCTTTGTGGGAATGGAGCAACAGGTACATAAGCTGGTATAGGAACACTAACATTAGTAAAATTCTTAGAGTTACTATCATGTTCAGATTCTTTTTCTACACTAGATTTTTTTAGTGGTGTTGTGTGCAATTGTGATAAGGTGTCAAACTCACAAAAGATATATTCCTTACTCTTCTTACACTAATGAATATCACAATGATAAGCAGGTTCGTTCCTAAGTGATGTATTGTGGATGTCCCGTATCAATATTGGAGCACCATTATCTTCTATCTTTGAAATACTTTGAATATGCCGAATATGCCCTTGGTGCTAGTATAAATTAGAAGAGATAAGGTAAGAGTAGGGAGTTTTGGTTTTAGAACATTTGTGTGAAGAATGAGAGGTTCTCTTCTTTCAAACCTAATTTTTATCTCTAGGGGGAATTAGATCATCTAATTCTAGAGTATCAACTAGATGCCTCTCATAATCTTATAGTTTCCAATTTAATTGGGTAGAAATTGTAAGTTATTTAAGAAGAATCTCCATTATTAGGTTCTTCCTTTATTCAAAGGGTAGAAGAAACTAAATTGGTTGATTATTTATCCTTTTCAAGTTATCAATTTCAATTTATATTCATTGTAAGTTATTGCTTCTCATCATTTGGTATCAAGAGCTTTGGTTTGATTCTCAAGGGGAAAAGGTGGTGATTGGTGAAAATACTTGTTCTTGAGGTGAACATTACTAATCTCTTTATCAAGTATTTTGGGTTGATTTTTATGTTCTTTGATAGTATTTTCAAATTGGATTTTTCAATCTTATATTGATTTCACTATGGTTTACAAAAGAGAAGTTAATTTGGATAGGATTCATTCAAAGGATGTGTTAATGAATATTGTATATGAAGTGTTTGATGATATGTATCTAAGAATGAGAGAAATTTGTGAAGAATATTATTGGAAACTTGTAAGTCTCCATAACCAAGAAAGGATTCTACCTAATGATTCTGATGATGTAAGTGAACTAGATGTATCAATTTTGGTTGGTGGATATGAGGATGAACAAATTGCCCACAAGAAGTTTCATGAAATGTCTCCACCAAAATTTAATAGTTATTTGAGTCATGGGGAAAGTGAAATAGTGGGTAATCTTCCAATCTATCAAGATGGCATGAATGTGGATCAAATCTTTAATTATTTCACTACTATGGAGCAAGTTCTATCATGTAAGAACCAAGAGAAAGAAGAATACAATCCTTTGTGTTCAATTTTTGATGGGGTAATTAATGGTAATGAAGTAAAAGATTTTGGTGTACCAAGGTATGATATTGAATTGCTATGTTAGAAGCATCTCGAGAAAAATTTCAAATATGTGAACCGACTACCGGAAGCAAGCCTTCACTCAAGCTACAACAAAATGGGGAGGCAATATATATGAATCCAATTTGGGCTTTCATTGAAGATAAGTTTCATGGTTGTAGTCTTCGTGTAAGGTTGAGAGAAATGCTTGGTGTTTCTTTACTACTTGGGGATGCTCTTAACTATGACCACAAGATGCTACATTTGGTGAGTAACTACAATGGAAGGTGTAGAGGTAGAATTGTCTTCAAACAAGGAACAAGTTCAAGCACTAATGGAGAATATGCTTTGGAGAATTCGTGGACGAATTTGTTGAAACAAGGGGAGGATGATGTATTACAAACAAAGAAATACTTGGTGTGTCATTACTACTTGGAGATGCTCTCAACAAAGTGCTACATTTGGTGAGTAATTATAATGGAAGGTGTAGAGGTAGAATTGTCTTCAAACAAGGAAGAAGTTCAAGCACTAATGGAGAATATGCTTTGAAGAATTCGAGGACGAATTTGTTCAAAGAAGGGGAGGATGATGTATTGTGGATGTCCCGTATCAATATTGGAGCACCACTTATCTTCTATCTTTGAAATATTTTGAATATTTTGAATATGCCCTTGGTGCTAGTATAAATTAGAAGAGATAAGGTAAAAGTAGGGAGTTTTGGTTTTAGAACATTTGTGTGAAGAATGAGAGGTTCTCTTCTTTCAAACCTAATTGTTATCTCTAGGGGGAATTAGATCATGTAATTCTAGAGTATCAACTAGATGCCTCTCATAATCTTATAGTTTCCAGTTTAATTGGGTAGAAATTGTAAGTATTATAGAGAAGAACTTTAATTTTTGTTTCTTCCTTATTCTAAGGGTAGAAGAAGCTTAAATTCAAAAGTTAGTAATTCTATTTTATGGTGTGTTGTTTCAATATCTACATTATTATTGCAAGTAGAAGTTTCACTTTACATTAGTTGGTATCAGAGCCTTCTTCACTTTAAAGAATGGATACAAAATTTGAAGAATTTTTTTTAAGATTTGATAACTTAAATATCCATCAAGATCAATATAGAACTCAACATCATAATTATGAAGGAGAAGTAACGGATGAGGAGACCACTTCTTTTGATAGTCACGTTCATCAACAAGGGAGACGCCAAATGTTTGAAGAAAGACCGAGATACCACAATGTTACTACTTCAAACCGATGGGAAGGTGGACTCAAAGTTTAATTTCCGAAATTCCACGGGGGTTTAGCTCCGGAAGAATTTGTTGATTGGTTAGCAACGGTTGAACAAATCTTGGATTTCAAGGAAGTGCCCGAAAATAAGAAAGTTGGGTTGGTTGCAACAAGACTTCGAGGAAGAGCCGGCGCTTGGTGGCAACAACTTAAACAAATGAGGTTGAGAAGAGGTCAAGCTAAATTTGAATCTTGGGAGAAGCTTAAGAAACATATGAAACTTTCATTTCTACCCCATAATTATACAAGACTTATCTATCAACAACTTCAAAATTTTAGGCAAGGGTCCAAGTCGATTAATGACTACACCAAAGAGTTTTATCAATTGGTTGCAAGGAACGATATTAACAAAACGGAAGAAAAACTTGTAGCAAGGTACGTAGGAGGTTTGAGAATGCAATATCAAGATACTTTTAACTTATTTGATATTTATTCGGTGTCGCAAGCATATCAAAGGGCATTGTCTTTATAGAAGCAATATGCAAGGAGAGTTTCTCATGCCAATTAGAGCACTCACACTCAAGCAGGTGTTAAACCTACTACTTCTCCAATGCTAACTACTCGAGCACCAACTATTACCATTCCATCAAAATCCAATACCTCTCAACAAGTCTTTCAAGGTAAATGTAACAAGTCTGGAGAAGATGGCCACAAAGCATATGAATGTAGGAAGAGTGATCGCTCGGGGAAAAACTTACTTGTTCATGGTGATGATGAAGATGATGTATATTTGGATCTTATGGAGCCACCAATATTTGATAAAGAACCCGACGAAGAAATGGAAGAGGAGTTTATCACCGGTGACAAAGGACCATGTTTGGTTGTGTTGCGTAACTATTTTACTCCAAAACTCGACGAAGGTGATCGATGGCTACGCCACAATATTTTTCAAACCACTTGCACAATTGGTGGGAAAGTTTGCAAGCTTGTGATTGATTCGGGGAGTTGTGAAAATATTGTTTCCGAAGAATTGGTTCGAAAATTGAAGTTAGAGACAAAAGACCATCCTTCTCCATATTCTTTATCATGGCTTAACCAAGGAAGCGAGGTAAAAGTCACTAAACGTTGTCTTATTAATTTTTCTATTGGTAACACATATGTAGACAAAGTTTGGTGTGATGTTGTTTTGATGGATGCATGTCATTTACTTCTTGGGCGGCCTTGGTAATATGATCGGTTTGTGAATCATGATGGGAGAACAAACAACTATTCGTTTATGTGGATCAATAAGAAGTTGACTCTTGTACCTAATCGTGAGCTTATGCCTAAGCCACAAAATGGTGATGGTAAAAATCTACTTACTTATCACAAGTTCATAGAAGAGTTGGATGATTCAGAGGTTTTCTATATACTTCATGTGAAAGAATCTACATCGTCTGATTTTGTGCCACCGCTAGTCAAGCCAATTATCGAAGAATTTCAAGATGTTTTTCCTACCGACTTACCGGATGCATTACCACCATTTAGAGATGTACAACACCAAATTGATCTAGTACCCGGTTCAAGTCTTCCCAACAAAGCCCACTACCGGATGAGTCCCAAAGAACATGAAGAATTACGTCGCCAAGTTGAAGAGCTTATAGCCAAAGGTTTTATAAGACCAAGTCTTAGCCCTTGTGCGGTACCGGCCTTGTTAGTACCAAAGAAAGATGGTTCATGGCATATGTGTGTGTATAGTAGGGCAATCAATAGAATCATATTGAAGTACCGATTTCCAATTCCTCATTTGGATGACTTACTTGATCAATTAAGTGGTGCATGTGTTTTTAGCAAACTTGATTTTAAAAATGGATATTATCAAATTCGTATCAAGGTGGGAGATGAATGGAAGACCGCTTTCAAGTCTAGAGACGGTTTGTATGAATGGATGGTTATGCCATTTGGGCTCTCAAATGCTCCGAGCACATTTATGCGAGTAATGAATCAAGCACTTCGGCCGTTGATTGGGAAGTGTGTGGTTGTTTACTTTGATGACATACTTTTTTATAGTCCCAATATGGAATCTCATATACGTCACCTCCGTGAGGTTCTTATGATTTTGCGGACACAACAATTTTATGCTACCTTGAAGAAGTTTGCATTCATGAACGATAAAATTTTGTTTCTTGGTTATGTGGTTAGTAAGGATGGGATTTCGGTAGATGAAGATAAAGTGGAATGCATAAGGAATTGGCCCAAGCCAAAAACTTTGTTTGATATTCGAAGTTTTCATGGGTTAGCTTCTTTCTATCTTCGATTCATTGCAAATTTTAGTGGAATGATGGCTCCAATAACCGAATGCATGAAGGGTGGCAAGTATTCATGGAATCAAGAAGCGGATGACGCCTTTGAATTGATGAAAATAAAGTTAAGTACATCTCCAATTTTAATATTACCAAATTTTGATAAACCATTTGAACTTCATTGTGATGCTTCTAAGCTTTGCATTGGGGAGGTTCTTAGTCAAGAAGGGAAACCAGTGGCCTTTTATAGTGAAAAGTTGACTGGGGCTAGACTTGCATATAACACTTATGATGTTGAGTTTTATGCTATTGTGCAAGCACTCAAACATTGGAGGCACTATCTTATTCACAATGAGTTCATCTTATTTTCGGACCACATGACATTGAAGCATATCAATTCTCAAGACAAGCTTTCTACTAGGCATGGTAAATGGGCTTCTTATTTGCAACAATTCACTTTTTCCATCAAGCACAAGTCGGGTGTACAAAACAAGGTAGCGGATGCCTTGAGTCGACGTACTTCTCTTCTTACACTAATGCGGGTTGATACTTATTTTGGTCCTCTTATGGTTGATGAAAGGTTACTCTGTAATGGTGATTATGTTCTTTTCGATGGGTACCTTTACCGTAAAAATTGTCTTTGCATTCCAGAATCAAGCTTGAGGTTGAAAATTATTAAGGAGCTTCATGATGAGGGGCATATGGGGACTACTCGTACTTGGAACTTGGTTTCAAGCTCATACTTTTGGTCGGGAATGTGGAAGGAGATTCATCGATATGTGAAGAGATGTCATATATGTCAAGTATCTAAAGGAACGGCCACTAATGCGGGATTATACATGCCACTTCCTATTCCTTATCGTCCATGGGAAGATTTGAGCATGGATTTCATCTTGGGATTACCACGTACTCAAAGAGGTATGGATTCAATATTTGTAGTGGTAGATCGTTTTTCCAAAATGTCTCATTTCATTGCTTGTAAAAAGACAACGGATGCGGTCATTGTAGCTCAACTCTTTTTTAAATAGATTTACCGTTTACATAGTATTCCTTCTTCCATCGTCTCGAATAGAGATAGTCATTTTTTGGGACACTTTTGGCGTACCTTATGGAAGTTGGTTAGACCAATTTAAGTTTTAGCACCGCTTATCACCCTCAAACGAATGGACAAACCGAAGTGGTAAATCGTTCCCTAAGTAATCTTCTCCGTTGCTTGGTTGAGGAGAATTTGAAGACATGGGACCAAGTTTTATGTAAGGCGGAATTTGCTTACAACCATGCAGTGAACCGGAGTAGTGGGTATTCACCATTCATGGTAGTGTACGTGTTCAATCCAAGAGTACCACTTGACTTGTCTTTAGTAAGGCGGAAGACTTTGTTTCCCAACTCCACCTTATACATGAAAGTACCCGAAAGCATTTAGAAGCTTCATCAAGAAAATACAAGCACAAGGTTGATCAAAGGCGTCGTGTTGTTGATTTTGAAGTAGGAGATCTTGTTTATGCGGTTCTTACTAAAGACCGTTTCCCCGTAGGTGAATACAACAAGCTCAAGGCAAGGAAGATTGGACCATTTCCAATTGAAGAAAAGATTAACGACAATGCTTATCGCCTCAACTTACCAAGCTCCATTCGCACACCCGATGTGTTTAACGTGAAGCATTTGGTTCCATATTGGGGCGACAATGCCATGGAAGCCGATGTTGACAATTCGAGGGAGAATTTCTCCTACGTAGGAGAGGATGATGCATAGTGGTAGAAATTAAATACCACTTCTACCCTTGTTAAGCTCTTTCTCTCTTTTGCCCCCTTTCTTTGGTTTTATTTCTTGTTCTATCCACCATCTCTATTATATGTTTTCAAACCCTAGTTCTACTCCTCCCAAGTTTTGTTTTAAGAAATACTAGGAGAGAATCCTTGTATCCCTCTTTACTTCAATCTTTCTCTTTGAGTGGAATTGATGTTAGGAGATGCCTCAATAAGCTTGTAACTTCCAATTGATTTTGGGTAGAAGTTCTAAGTATTATAGAGAAGAACTTTAATTTTTGTTTCTTGCTTATTCTAAGGGTAGAAGAAGCTTAAATTCAAAGGTTAGTAATTCTATTTTATGTTGTGTTGTTTCAATTTCTACATTATTATTGCAAGTAGAAGTTTCACTTTACATTACTAAGGGAGAGTTGAGCTAAAGTTGTCGATTTAATTTCTAAAAATATGAATAATACAAAAACTACAAAATAAATATGAATGTGAACAATGAAGATGAGAATGATTAGGGGTCTTTCTCCACTAGTGAACATGAATCTTCTTCAAAATACGTTTATTAACAATTTTAGACAATTTTTAAGTTCAACAAGTCCATTAAACTCCAAAGTCACTTCGTAGAATAAGCTCTCTACTCGTGTCTAGTCACTCAAGCCACTTTGAATAAGCTCTCTAGTGTAACTTAACTAACCGGTATGTTCTATGAGTCGAATTGATCCTAACCACATGCTCGTAAGTTCGACATGTTAACTTAGGGTTGTCAAATACACATCAAAATCCACAAAATCCCATTGCAACGTTGATGCTTTGCTACTTGTGATTATATTACCATAACAATTACGGATTACGGTTCTAAAATCTAGCATTAGTTTCGCAAACAAGTTATCTAATTGGCCACCTAAACAACTTGAAAACAAACCATGGTCATAAACACGGTAAAAGACAAGCAATAAAACGATCTTCAAAAGAAAGATCAAACTTGATAAATAACCAAAGACAAGTCACATAGTTTCGAAATAACCCTAACCAAACAAGAGATTAGCTACGAGAGTTCATATTCACGACAATCAATTCAAAGAATAAGAATATTGTAGTGCAAGATAATTCGAAAACAAAACCGATCCGTGGCTGGTGGTAGTGAGACAGCAACAAAACTCTCAAGTTGTAGGTGATAGTTGCAAGGTGCTGGGGATGTATTGATGGACTGAATGATGTTGGTGGCGATAATTTTCCCTTACGACTGGCGGATGGTGTGAATTGTGGATGTAATAATCAGCTGCTGGAAAGTGATGTTGTTGTGTTGATGTTTTAGATGTGAGCTGCAGGTATCTCCCCGAACTGGACTGTCGGCAAACTACAGCTGTAATGGTGACGTTGCGGACTGATTCTGGAAAGCGGATTGATGGTTGTGGTCTGTGGATGTGTTGCTGTGTACGTCAGGTCCAAGTTCATGTACTTATATTGCTGCAAATGATGCAGGTGATTGATGAGTGTATGCAGGTGCTGTGGATGTATGCAGATGGAAGGAAGAGCTGCGACTACAAGTGGAGGAGTGGTGATATGCAGATGGTAGAGAAGTGGTGGATGTAGATGATGGTAGTGCAGGTGGTATGATGATTGTGGTATGCTGGTTGGAGAGGAGAAGAGAGCTCCCCTCTGTTGTAGATGAACGCAGTCGCAGAGGGGGTATTCGATGATATTTTCTTATGGCAGTCGCGGGGTCTTCTTTATAGCTCTATTTCTTGTTGGGTGCAATAATCAAAAACAAGGAAAAAATCAAATAAACAAAAGTTATTGATACTTAGCTCCTCGAGTGAGGGGCAAGTTATTAAGAGAGAGAAAGTTTAGAGCGGTTGTAAAGTTCTTTGCTTATTTTCCTTTCCACCTTGTAATATTAGTGAGTTTTAATCAATAAAGAATATAATTGTTCATCTTAAAATGACTTAATTGTGTGAATTCTAGTGAGGGGTGTAGTGTGGGATTTCTGCTACTACATATGGTGCCGTAAAGCGAGGACTCGATTGAAGATTGATATTGTGATTTGAAAGAATTTGGAATAATAGGGAAGGAATTTCATATAATTTTCAACAATTCATTAAGATTGAAAAATGGCTAGAAGAAGACATGCATCAAAACAACAAACAACTGTTAGAAGGAGTAGGAGACTTGCTGGAGAAAGGAAAGATGAGATGGGGGAAGCTTCAAGAATGAATACAAGGAACAATAGAGAAGATCAAATTCCACCGCCAGTTCAGCGTACACCACCAGTACAAAATAGAACTGTGGATTACGACAGAGTGAGTGTACATACTTGGCGGTCAGACCCTGTAGATGAAATGGGAGAAGAGCAGCAATTAGGAGGCAATGGACAAGAGGAGAGAGACCAAGAAGTAATTGGAGGGATAATTCATGAAAATGAAGAGATTACAGCATTAGAGGCATTGAGACAAACAATACATGAAGAAAGGCGGTTAGAAGTAGAAGAACGTGCGAATTTGTCAAGGCAAAATCATGAATTGAGGATGGAAAACATAAGATTACAAAATAGGAGGTCAAGAAGCACTACAAGATCACGTTCAAGATCAGTTAGAGAAGAAATAAGACAAAATTTGCCTATAGAAAATTCTAATGAAGAAACTCGAGAGGGAATACAAAATCCGGGCGCGAAGAACGTCGCGAAGGAAGAGAAGTATTGGAAGATCGTTATATTCAACGTGCTGAAATTTTTCAAAACGAGCAGAATGATAGAATTCAAGGAAATCGACACCGTCAGGGGAGAAATAATCAAGATGGGGAAGAAAATCAGGAAGAAGGAAGGAGAATTTTACATGGGAGAGAAATACAAAGAAATGAACGAGCAATTGAGGATGAAATTGAAAGACACTACACTGAACAAACACATTTAGCTCGCGAGAGAGAAAGACTAAGAGCAGAAGTGGAAGAACAAGAGATACAAGAGTCAATTCGACAGAATAACCATGATAATCGAGAAAGGAGGCGTGAGCGAAACCGCAATAATGCTAATATCAATGAAGAGTATGATAGAGTACAAAGGAGAACTGAAAGACGGCAAAGAGGAGAAAATGAGAGATATGACGGTGTGCAAATTAATGAAGGAAGTGAAAGAGAAGATCGCAGAGAAAGACGAGAAGAAAATGATGAACAAGGAAGTCAAAATAGAGATGAACGCAGGAGAAGAGAGGCGGAGTTGAAAAGACCAATGGATCCAAATTCTGGTATAAATGAACAAATTTTGAGAGAGTTAGCGGAAATGAGAGGAATGATAAATAATAAAAGAGGAGGAGGTAAGAGACAATTAGATGAAGCCATAGAGGAAGCTGCGAAAACTCCATTCACACAAGAAGTACAATTAGGAGGAATACCCCCAAAATGCAATTTACTGCGTTAACCAAAGCATTTTTGATGGAACAACTTGTGCAGTCCAACACATCAAAGCTTATGTGAGATGTATGCTACAATGGGAGAACCATGATGCAATATTATGCAAGTATTTCACATCAAGTTTAACAGGAGAGGCATTAAAATGGTTTGAAGGTTTTCCAAAGAACACAATAACATATTTCAACCATTTGCAAGCTATATTTTTAGGAGCATATATAAGTAACAATTCCTCGCGACCTGGCATTGAAGATGTATTTGGACTGAAGCAAAGGGTTGGCGAAAGTTTGAAGCACCTAACTGTGAGATGGAAGACAATGTGTAGTGATATGGATGGTCGTGTGGACGAAAGATATCTCATTTCTATCATTCATCAATGCTATGTTCGCAACCAATATGTTATACATTCAGATTTTCAGAATCAAAAATACAATCACAATGACTGAGTTGCGAGAACTACAGGAGGAGTATATTGCTCTTGAGGAAAAGCAAAATAAGATGGAATCATACCCCATTGCGAGCACAAGTTCAAGAGCAACGAATGCAAGCTTATTACCCAAGTTAATAAATACAGTGGCGAGCACCTCGCAAAGGCAACAAGAAAGGGTAATGGGAGATGGACAGCAAAAGCTAGTAGCTATGGGGAGCCGTGATCAAGAAGAATTTGAGAGAGAGAGAAACTTCTATAGCCGTGGTGGAAATAACAAAATCCAAAGACTTGATCAGCCACAAGAAACGTATGGAGGTCATCAGCCACAAGAAACTTATGGAGGTCATCAGCCGCAAGGAACTTATGGAGGTCAGAGGCAAAACTTTCACAGAGGACAGCGAAATCCTAAGATAATATGGGAAGAAATCAAAATGCCACCTTTGAATGCTAGTGTGGAGAAGATATGGGAAGCTATAATCCTAATGGAAAACATACCCGCACCATGGAACATGGGGAGTGAACCACCTCCAAGATACATAAGTAATGAATTTTGCTCTTATCATCATTTCATTTACAGAGTCTGACCGCCAAGTATGTACACTCACTCTGTCGTAATCCACAGTTCTATTTTCCCAGACTATAAAGGAAAGTAATTTTTTTTTATTTTTTTTAAAAAAAAAAAAAAAAAAACCCAACTTATATTTCTCGTCCTCCTCCCAATTTCTTCTTTGACAATCAACAACTACATTTATTCTTTAAGTCTCTTACTTCTGCTACTTTCTGCCTCTGCATTTTTGAATTTTCCTGTCGTTTTCTTGTCTGTTGCGAAGCCTTCGCCACCTCCTATCTTCATCATTTTTTGGTTTCGCAGCCTTTCTTCCTCTCTTTGTTCTATTACATCTACCATTAATCTTTCACCTCTTTGTTTTTATTTGATGTTGTGTTTCCAATTCTTCTTCTTCGCAAGATTCTATATCAATTTCATAACACTTCTTTCCTTCAACCCAATCTCCCTTTATGATTCCCACACCAGTGGGATGAGGGAACTTGATACATTGGTGGAAAGTCGATGCCACACCTAAGATCTCATGTAACCATGGTCGTCCGATCAGTGCGTTGTATGGTGATTCCACATCAACTACACAGAATAAAATTTCAGAAGATAATCCTTTCAGTGGAATTCGCATATGAACTTCTCCTTTTGGCTTATTTGCGGTACCGTTAAAACCATAGATTTTGTACGTTGAAGGTATTAGATCTTCATCTTTCCCTCCCATAGTTTTATAAGTGTGATAAAAAAGAATATTCACCGAACTCCCAGTATCAATCAAAATTCTGTTGATTGCCCATGAATTCTCAGTTTCATCATCTTCATCCTCGCTAGGTTTTGGGTTGATCTCCAATCGTACCACCAATGGGTTATCGTGCATTTCTCCACCCTCAGGTACTTATTCTGCGGTAAAAGAAATAGTCTGCTTTTGCCATTCTTCTAGTGGCGATGTCTTCGCAATGTTCATTATTTCTCTATCATCGACATCTCTTGCGAAAACCCTGCTGAGAGTGTGATCGTGAAAATCTTCAATCGTCTTGTATGAGTGTACGATGGAGTTACAAAACAGATTCTTTGCCTTTGCGCCAACTTCAATTACAAATGTTTCTCTTTCTTTTGCTATGTTTGGCTTGTGAATATCTGGAGGAGGTGGAAATGCTTGAGTTTACGTTTGTCCTATTAGAAAGTGATTTAATTTTCCCTGATCTATCATCCTGAGAATAATTCTCTTTATATTTCTGCAGTCATTTGTTGTATGTCCATGGAAAGCTTTATTATGAATAACATAGATGAGGTTGCGAAAGGAAGTTGATATGCAGAAGAAGAGAATATATTTTATGAAATATAAAGATATGATTGCGAAATTACAAAAGAATTTACATGTAAAAGAATCAACAAATTAATCAGACAGAGGCGAACCAACTATGGCGTACACCCTAGTTCGCGAAATCAAAATTTCGTAAGAGGAAAATGTAAGACCTAAAGTGCGTCATAGAAGGGGGTACCTATTGCATGGCTCAGGGAAAAGGTTACACCGCCCCTGGAACTTGAGTCATGGAGAATTGGGGTCAATAAAGCCCATCGAGGGGAGATACCTTGGATTTTCAATCTAAGCTTAAGACTTAGATTGGACGACCGAGGGTCTCTTCTAAGGAGTCAGCATTTGACCAAGGCACCGAGGTACACGGTTGAGCCAAGAGTGCCTGGGCCATTTGAAGTGTCTCGGCCATTCTTGGCAAGTCTCGGCATATGCTGCACTCGGCCCAAAGAAAACTCCACTTAGGGTGCAGTCTCGTAACCATAAGCCCTATAGGCAAAAGGGATAAGAGGCTGCGAAAACAACTGGTTGTTGTTAAGACCGGATGGGAGGATCTAGCCTTGTATGGCAGAAGTACGTCTCCTTGAAGGGGAAACCAGGGGGAAGATAAGGGCGGCACCCTCCATTAGGGAGCTGATAAGTGTCTTAAGACGCAAATGTCATGAGGCTTTATTTTCACAAGGAAATTTAGGCTTGTCATATTTGTGCGACAATCCTGAAGAGGCAATAATACAAAAAAATAAAGATAAGACGAGATCAATGGGTCAGTACATGAAAATGTAAGGACGTCCTGCGATTTCGTCGCAAGACGGCAATGTCATGGGGCTTTATTTTCGCAAGGATTTTTAGGCCTATCACATTGTCGCAACAAAATAATCCTGCAGAGGCAACAATACTAAAGAAATGATAAGGCAAGATCAATGGGTCATTACATGAAAATGTAAAGACGTCCTGCGATTTTGTCGCAATAACAAGAGGTGGCACAGTAAGACCTTTAACTAGGAAGGCAAAATAAGACCACATAAGAGAAAAAGAGAAGAAGAAAAAAAAGGGGGGGAAATCTTGGAAGAAATCAAGATTTCCTTACTTGCGAAAATTCAGCAGCAACAGCTGCGAGATTGAGGCATGAACACATATCACTATTCGAAAATAACTTGCTTAATCTCTCATTTGAATGCAAATAACAGAGGCAAGTATGGGAATGTATAGAATAAAAACATGTTATTTGTCTTCATATGATAGATTTACGCGCTCATAAAATTAAAGGTTGATAATATATTGACTAACTGTATTGCAAAAAAAAAAAAATGTTCTTTTAACATGTGCAGAAAGGAACAACAAAGGTAGAGCTAATATTTGAAGATCCAAGAAATTCGCAGCAAAAGATTACAAAAATAGAAGATTAAAAGAAGGAATGTACAGATATTACAAAAAGAGAAAGAAGAAAAAAGAATTATTTCTTGTTTGATTCTTCTTCTTCATTTTCTTCGTCTTCATCAGATTCTTCTACTTCTTCACCTTCATCTGATTCCTCTTCTTCGCTAGCATCGCTGTCAGAGATATCCAAAGAAGGCACATTCTCAGGGATTTCGTCAAGGAGACAAGGGTATGAAGAATGAGGAATGATGTTGTCATCGCAGACTATCTTAATAGTCTGATTGCGGAAGAGAACAACAATCATTTTTGAAATTCGCTACAGTAATTTGTAGTTGCTTCTTCAATTTGGAATATTTGTCATTTCGAAGAGAGAAGTCCTTTGCGAACTGTTCTTTCTCATACTCAAGTTCTTCAATTCTTTTGCGAAATCTCTCCTCAGCCTCTGCGAACATATGACAATGAATTAGTAACTTAATGACAGCTTCATAAAAAATAAACAGTCTAATAAAGAAGAATAATTAACAACCTTCTTTATCAGAAATCATATCCCTAATCAAGGCCGTATGCTAAGCTTGAAGGCTAACGTTAACACCTAAATTATTTCTGGCGTCATCTAGAACCTTCGCATCCCAAGCGAATTCATCGTCACTGTTTATGAGAAGAAGGGAGCGAATTTAATTCTCTCTTTCGCTAAGTATAACATTTTTGCGGATGGATTCATCCCGTTCAACTTGAACTTCAAGAAGAGTTTTTTGGAATTTCGCTAATGCTTGGGCACCTTGACTAGAGATGCGATCTTTGTCATCTATAAGATCACTAATCTTCTTCCTTAAAGTATTAATTTCTCTTTAGAACTAAGATACGGACGTTTAAGTTGGTTGGCTAAGCCTAAACTAGATCTATGATCAATTTCTAAGAGGCGAAATTTGGATTGAAGTTCGTTTAGAGGAAGAGATTTAATCTTGTTATTTGAAAAGCTATCCAAAGAATCGTTGAGATTAGCAAGAAGAGCATCATTATCCATAGGTTCAGGAAATGAGTGAAGAAGAATGGCTTCATCATAAAGGTTATAAACGTCTGCGAAAATGGTAAGTTAGATAAGGGAAGATAATGAGAGAACAAAACAAAGGAAAAAGGGAAGAGTCTCATACCATAAAGTTGTTGATTGGCGCTTTGAAGACTAGATATCTTATTCTTCTGAGTAGAAGAATCAACTTCCAGTTGTTTGGACTTCTCGCGAAGAGTAGTAGTTTCATTTTCAAATTCTTCATTTCTCTTGCGAAGAGCAACAACTTCAGTTTCCAATTCTTCATTCTTCTTGCGATGTAGGAGCAGAATATCGCAGCAACCTTCACTTGCGAATTATTAACGACGCAACATAATAATGTCGCAGAAGAAATATTAGAAACGACGCAACAAATGACATTAGCTTAAATATGAGAAAGGTGTGACGATTCTGCGAAGAGTCATGAAGACTTTCGAAGACTAACGTTTGTAGACCTGCGAAATGTCGCAAGGTAAATCCGAAATTAAGGGAAAAATTAGTTGTACATGAGCTGTCATCCACTATGTAATATCCTATATAAAGAGAAAGGCAGGAGAGAGAAGAGGAGGAGACACATTTTTGGAGAGGGCACATTTTGTAGAGAGAGAGAGTTTATTTTCTTTATCATCTTCTTCCTCAAAACTAGATCTAGAAAGCTCCAAATACTCATTAATGGAGATTCTAAATGTAAACTCATGTAATTACAAAAATAACTAGTAAAGAACCATGGATGTAGATCACATTGATCGAACCATGTAAAAAATCTTGTGTCTTCATTTATAATTTTAGCACTTTTATCTTTATTTTGATTATCAAATAAGTGTAGATCTAGAAATTATTATCAAGATATGATGAGGGGTGTGTTGTGGGATTTCCTGCAACTACATTTGGCGCTAGAAACAGGGAGAGAGTAATGGATTTTGTCCTTCCTGTAATTTGTTGGTTTAAGAAATTTCCATGAAGATTAGCTACTGTTCATATTTATTTTTAGATCTTAAAGTTTCGGGGAGAAAAACGGAAATTTCATGGAAGAAGTTACACTTTAGGGGAGTAAACATCATCAACAATTTAAAGACATGAAAAGAAGAAAAGGAAAAAATTAGTTTCTGTGGTGAAATTCACGGAAGAAAATCAAGGTTTCAATGGAAGATTTCCATGTTCAGGAGAAAAAGAAATAGAAAAATTGTTGAAGGAAATAAAGGAAGGCGAAGAGAAGATAAGAGGCGGTATTTGTGATTTTTATCACAAACAGAAATTCGCACAGATGGTTTGAGTTGGAGCGAATAAGCAAGAGGTCACGGGTTCGAATTCGCAGAGACACATATTTTTTATATTTCAGTGGCGAATAAGAGAATAAATAAAAAAGTTATGAGTTAATTTCGCAGAGAAGTTCTTGAATAGTTGGTCCAGAGAGCAATATGTGCGTTCGTGGTCGCAAGTTCGAATTCACTTGCGAGCATAATTTTCTTCTTTTTATAGAAGGGAAAAAAATGGATAATTTCGCAAGGTTGTTTCATTATTTCGCAAACAAGAGGCATCACAGTTGGTTATCTGCGAAGTTAATGAGTTCATGGTCGCGAGTTCAAATCCCAACGAACGTGTACTTTTAGCATGGATTTTTCGCAAGGGTATTTCGCAGAGAAGAAAGTAGGTTATTATTTTGCAGAGATAATTCGCAAACAGAAGCCAGCAAAGTTGGTCAGAGGTAAAGACAATGAGCTTGAGGTCGCAGGTTCAATTCCCACCTCCCGCGAATTTTTGCATCTTTTTTGGACTACCAGAGAAAGACAAGTTTTAACAAGTGTGCAATAATTTCGCACAAGAGAACTGGCACAGTTGGTCAAGAGACATGAATGCAAGCAGCAGGTCGCAGGATCAATTCTTGCTTCTCGCACATTTATTTTTGTTATGCGAAATTTCGCACGGACTATGATTATTTCGCAAAGAAGAAAGTTGATGATTATCTCGCAAATTAATTTCGCAATAAAGGGTTAGAACAGTTGGTATGCTACGAGAATATGCAAGAGGCAGGTCAAGGGTTCAAATCTCATTTCTCACACTTCTTTTTGCTGCGAGATAATTATATTTTGTGCAACGTTCATACATTTCAAGGATGCTAGCTTCGCAAGCAAATCATATACTTCGCAAGAGACAACAACAGCAGCAAACCACAAAAGCTAAGTACCACTTTTCTTGAACATTTTACTTCTACAGAAAATAAAAGATTTTTGATTTTATTTACAAAACGCAATACGATCGCAAGATTACAAAGATTACTACGATTTCAAGATTATAAAGACTTCAAAATTACAAAGATTTCTAGATTTCAAAATTACAAAAAACCCAAAATATTTAATTTATATATTTCTCTAGAATATTTCTTTTATAGAAAATAAAAGATTTTTGATTTGAATCACAAAACGCGATACGATCGCAGAGTTATAAAGATTTCACAACTACAAAGATTTCAGAATTATAATATATTAGAATTTCTCTTGAATATTTACTTTGCTTCAATTGATATGATATTTAACATGAAGATATGAGAATGAAAGAATGAATGAAAGAGAAGAATGGAAGAATGAATGAAAGAAGCAAGACTATGCGACAATTTCGCAAAGATAATGAGAAGGAATAATAAAAAATCAATGATATATACGAATAGGACGAACCTTTATGGCGTACACCCTAGTTCGCGAATGATATTTCGCAAGAGGCAAATGTAAGACCTAAAGTGCGTCATATAAGGGGGTATCTCTTGACATGGCTCAGGGAAAAGGTTACACCGCTCCTGGAACCTGAGTCATGGAGATTTGGGGTCAATAAAGCCCATCCAGGAGAGATACCTTGGATTTACAACTATATATATAAGGTTATACCCTGGTTGGAAGACCGAGGGTGTCTTCTAAGGAGTCAGTGTATGCTCAAGGATCCGAGGTACACGGTTGAGCCAAGAGTGCCTGGGACATTTGAAGTGTCTCGGCCATTCTTGGAAAGTCTTGGCACATGCTGCACTCGGCCCGAAGAAAACTCCACTTAGGGTGCAGTCTCGTAACCATAAGCCCTATAGGTATAAGGGATAAGAGGATGCGAAAACAACTGGTTGTTGTTAAGATCGGATGGGAGGATCTAGTCTTGTATGGCCGATGTACGCCTACTTGAAGGGGAAACCAGGGAGATGATAAGGGCGGCACCCTCCATTAGGGAGCTGATAAGTGTCTTAAGACGCAAATGTCATGAGGCTTTATTTTTGCAAGAAAATTTAGGCTTGTCATATTTGTGCGATGATCCTAAAGAGGCAATAATACAAAACGCGAGGGTAAGACGAGATCAATGGGTCTTTGCATGAAAGTGTAATGACGTCCTACGATTTCGTCGCAAGACGACAATGTCATGGGGCTTTAAGTTCGCAAGAATTTCTAGGCCTGTCATATTGTTGCAATAAAAATATCCTGCAGAGGCAATAATACTAAAGAAATGATAAGACAAGATCAATGGGTCATTACATGAAAGTGTAACGACGTCCTGCGATTTTGTCGCAAGACGGCAGTGTCATGGGACTTTATGTTCGCAAGAATATTTAGACCTGTCATATTGTCGTAATAATGAGAGGTGGCAAAATAAGACCTTTAACTAGGAAGGAAAAATAAGATCACACAAGAGAAATGATAAGGCAAGGTCAATGGGTCATTACATTAAAATGTAAAGACGTCCTGCGATCTTGTCGCAATGATAAATTCAGCAGAAACATTTGCGAGATTATGCTTAATTTTCCAATTGCATACAAATAACAAAGGCAAGTATGGAAATGAAACTGAGGTAGCGAAAATAACATACATTTAATATTATGATCATATTATTATGCGATACTAATAGTGCATAAATAAGGAAAAATGAGGCACGAGTAAGAACTTGCGAGGAACAATAAATACGTGAAGAAGAATGTATATATTAAAGACAAAGCTAGAGAAATGAAGAAGGGAAGCAATTTAAAGCTACATCAATTCTAGAGCGGCAAAATGAGCTAAGTAACACAAACATTAGCTATATATTGCAATAGATAAGCATTCTCATCATACAAGCATCATACTCGCATCATGAAAGCATTGCATAAGCATTTCATGGCATAAACATCGCATACACATTTCATAACATAATCATTACATAAGCATTATATTCGCACAAGTATTTTAAAAAATTTCGCAGAATCATTCAGAATTTCGTAAGATTATTTGGAATTTCGCAGGATGTGATTATTTCGCTTAATTATTTCACACAATTATAAGCAACTTGAAGAGATTATACTAT
Organism: Papaver armeniacum; assembly: GCA_023531295.1. NCBI lineage: Eukaryota > Viridiplantae > Streptophyta > Magnoliopsida > Ranunculales > Papaveraceae > Papaver > Papaver armeniacum. The sequence goes on from JAJJWW010007113.1 coordinate 47,125, forward strand.
CACATGAGCACAAAGCATGAGGCAGAGGCAAGATGAGAATGAAGACACAACTCGCTCATTCAACATTTCTCAAGGATTCTATCCTCGTAGATAAAGAACAAGAGGCAACTATGGAATACCGAGAAAACATTTTATGTTCTTTATCTTCTCGGCAAGAATCATTTCCAAAATGGACGTTCACTAATGAACAACAAGAATCCTCATCAAAAATGGAGTAATAATTTCGCATGAATAGAGGCAATACTTATTACTCGCATTCAAGGATGGATACTTCATATACTTCTTCAAGGATACTTCATACTTCATACTTTTTATACTTCTTCAAGGATACTTCATACTTCTTATACTTCAAGGGTTGATACTTCTTATTTATTTTGCAAAGCTTCGGAACTTCGCAAAAGAATAGAGGCAAGTACGTACTTTTCAAGTCCAGTATTCTTTCGCTCGTTCCTTCATCAATAAAGATCAAAGACTACTATAACAACGGATTTTTTCTTAAAGATCGCTCTTCAATCAATATTCAAGAAAAAAGAGGCAAGATGTAGGAGAAGAATATCACAGCAACCTTCACTTGCGAATTATTAACGACGCAACATAATAATGTTGCAGAAGAAATATTAGAAACGACGCAACAAATGACATTAGCTTAAATATGAGAAAGGTGTGACGATTCTGCGAGGAGTCAAGAAGACTTGCGAAGACTAACCTTTGTAGGCCTGCGAAATGTCGCAAGGTAAATCCGAAATTAAGGGAAATATTAGTTGTACATGAGCTGTCATCCACTATGTAATATCCTATATAAAGAGAAAGGCATGAGAGAGAAGAGGAGGAGACACATTTTTGGAGAGGGTACATTTTGTAGAGAGAGAGAGTTTATTTTCTTTAGAAAGCTCCAAATACTCATTAATGGAGATTCTAAATGTAAACTCATGTAATTACAAAAATCACTAGTAAAGAACCATGGATGTAGATCACATTGATCGAACCATGTAAAAAATCTTGTGTCTCCATTTATAATTTTAGCACTTTTATCTTTATTTTGATTATCAAATAAGTTTAGATCTAGAAATTATTATCAAGATATGATGAGGGGTGTGTTGTGGGATTTCCTGCAACTACATGCGAAGTTGAAGATTCTTCTTCTCAAGAATGCCGCGCCTTTTCTCGATATCTGAGGCAACAACAAAGGAAGCTCTCCCGGAAGAGAATCATCCGGGAGACCCCATGAAGAGAATCATCACCCTCCAGTAAAGGAGCATCACAGATACTTGAGAGAGCTTCGCACGTACTAGAAAGGCGATCATCTCCAATTCCTTGCATGGAGTTAGAGAAGATGCTAGACAGTTGCGCTATAGAAGATTCAGTTGGAGGATTCTCCTTTGCGAGAGAAATATCAACATCATCATTATCTTCATCAAAGCTTTCGCTGGATTGAGGATTTGAAGGAGAAGAGGAATGGATCTTTCGTTTCTTAGAAGGTGGGGCAGTAGACTTCTCCTTGCGAAGAGAACCTTTACCTTTACCTTTGGTCTTCGCAACCTTAGGATTTTCTTCTTCTCCAACAACTTCAGCACCAACCTTCGCACACGAATGAAGATAAGAAACAGAGGAAACAATATTGTTAAAAATAATAAAGAAAAGTATTTCTTACTTCATCCGTGATCGAACGGAGTGTTGCTAGGGTACTCGCCTTAGCATTTCTTTTATAACTTTTCTTCAACTTGATAATCTGAAAAATTTCGCAAGATTAGTAGGTATAAAAATGAGTGAAGATTACAAATTGAGCGAAATTTAGGAAGCATACCTCTTTTGCTTTCTCGGGCCAGTTAAATACCCAAGGCTGATAATTGGCGAGATTCGCAGGAAGCACATTTGAACCTGAAATATAAGGTCCATTCAAAAATAGTGGAAAGACGCACCATTTGTCATCTTTGGAATGACGAGGAACGTTGTTCTTGCGTAATGCCAATCGATATCCTGCATAAGTATTTTGTCGTTGGGAATATTTTCTCTTCTCTTCAAACGTGCACCCCAAATGAGTTCTATCGTTCTTCATGTTTATTATTTCATAATTTTGAAGAAACTCTCCACCGAATATTTTTCAGCGAATATCTCTAAGTCCTCAAATTTAGGATCTCTGACTTCTTTGGGATAAAGAGATCCCCTACCAGCACCACGGTTGGAGAACTCAAGCATTAAGCGGATACAATCCCCGCTTAATTGGTATATGGCTCGCGAGAATTTCGCATGAGCAAGAATTTCATAAAATAAATGAAGATTTGGGTCATAAAGAGGAATGGGAAGACCAGCGAGAATCCGACCTAGCGAAATTATGATTTTTTGATCATCACAATGATGATCAGCAAACAGTTTGGCAGAGAGAATGGATTTAGATTCCTGATTGGGAATAGTGGATAATATGAAACCCTTCTCTTGCAAATTTTTCTGAACCTCTCCCAAAAGAATTTCATATCTGCGACCAACTGGAGGCATCTTTCAGAGTATGGGAAAGAAGAGAAGATTGAAGATCAAAAGAAGTAAAAAGAAGAAGATTTACAGTAGCAAAAACGGAAATTACGGAGAGATGTTGAAGAAAAGTTGCAGAAAAAACTAGAAGGAAAGTATATATAGAGAGAAGATTTCTCGAAAAGGCAAACACATTTAATGCGAAGAGTAGACATGAACGGTTGAGAAAAAGTAGTTGAAAAAGACGTGTCAAGAAATGGATGGAGGAAGAGATACGTGTAATAAATTTTGTGTAAAAGTACGGAATCAAGTCAAAACAGATAAGTATCAAAAAATGAACAGTTGCGGCATTTTGAAAGTATTAGTTCTCATGACATTCTCCCCTTCGCAGAGAAGACATGAGAAGAGGCAAGATGTAGGATCAGAATATCGCAACACCAAGATCCTTGCGAAATCCATAAACGACACACTGCGAAAATATCGCAGATGGATAATATAAATGACGCGACGGATGACGACAGCTTGAACACGAGAAAGATGTGAAGACCTAGAGAGATTTAGGAGTGTTGCGAGATTTAACATTTGTACACTCGCGAGAGTATCGCAAGTCAGATCCGAAAATAAAGGACACAGCTTAGCTGTCAACCACTATGTAATGTCCTATATAAAGAGCTGAATAGGTTTAAGAGAAGAGAGATCTTTTTCGAGTGAGGGGCAAGTTATTAAGAGAGAGAAAGTTTAGAGCGGTTGTAAAGTTCTTTGCTTATTTTCCTTTTCACCTTGTAATATTAGTGAGTTTTAATCAATAAAGAATATAATTGTTCATCTTAAAATGACTTAATTGTGCGAATTCTAGTGAGGGGTGTAGTGTGGGATTTCCTGCTACTATAAGAGTGATGTTATAGCCCTCACAGGACGGATATCTCCAGGATAAAACACCCTACTACACCTACTACTAGCATATGTAGTAGATGCTCAACTTGAGCTTGGCAACTCCAAAAAAACCGTTAAGGAAAATCGCGAATGCTTAAGAAACGCTATAAAATATTTTCCCTTAGGGGTCCCTCTAAAATATAGTGAATTTGTTTATATAATTGATAAATACAACTTAAGAAGAAAAACTCCCCGATGTGGGACTAAAAGGTTTATATAGTCTCTTAAAACTACTAAAAATTGGAAACTCCACAATGCGGGACTAATAAGTTTCATTCACAAAAGAAAACAATAAATTATAAGTTTTATTAAAACTTTAAAAATCCCTTTTTATTAATCGTTTTCCAACAATCCCCCACATGAATGAAAACTCAATAAAACATGAAAATACAGATAGATCTTGGTAAATCAACATCCCAATCTCACGACCCAAACAGACTGAACAGATAGATGGATCGTGCAAGTGTTGAAATCATACTAGTCATTTCTACGTCCTCTCCCTCACACAAAAGTGTGTTTACCCCAGGGTCATACTATGGATTGCAAAAATCATATAGTATAGAGAGCTTTCATCTTTAGTTCCTCACAAATGAGACTAAAGGTTCCTTTCACCAAAGTTAAAAGCATGAACTAGTGAACCCTTAGTGACCCTTAGGTCCTAAGTTCGAGTAATACCAAAACCATCAAAACGAAAATCACATAAAAAGCGTAGGAAATACCATTTTAGGCAGAGGTGTCCATGAGGTCTTGAACCTTTGCTTAGTCAGATATTACCGGAATTACTTGCTAGATACAGTGAACTATGTCTTGAACTACTAGCGTTTGATGTAATTCGCGATAACGACCACGGATGATATCTCCAAGGTTGCTGCCAAGCTCGTGCCGTTTTGTCCAATTTGGCCCTGGACATATCCCGTTTCTCAGAATGCTCTAGAGAATCAAAGCTCATATTCTCATAGGAAGCGGCCCCACTTCCTCATTCAGATAGGTGAGTTTCCATAAAGAGTGTTACTGCTACACCCCACTTCAATCTTAAATTGAAACTATAGAACTCATTAAGACTTCTTAAAAGTCATCCTTCACATGCAGTCACACTATCACGTCTACACCATAAGGAAGGGACAAAGAATGAAATTCTCTGATAGTGTTTACCTTTACCCACCACAAATTAGTTGTCTCATTCAAAACCTTGATCTTGGGATCTCCAGTCAGCAAGGTTGAGTATCCTTCATGGCAAGTTTAATTTATGAGCTTAAAACCCATCCCCCTCGATGCATTTTTAACTATCTCTTTGTATAAACCTTTCGTCAAAGGTTGTGCGATATTCTCCTTGGACTTTATCCAATCAATGGAAATAACGCCGATTGAGATTAGTTATTTTTAGCTTTAGCTATTATAGCTTGGCTAACACAATATATAGATATAGCCGACACATCTTAAAAGCATCTTAGGCACTCGGCCCCCTCTCGTGCTTAATCTAACACAATACTCTCAGATTCCATAATGGATTGAGCAATATATGTATGTTTGGAAATCTTCCAAAAACAAACCCTCTTGCTAGAGTGAAAACATCCACTCGTAGACTTAGACTCCTCTGAGTCAACTATCCAGTTTGCATCACAAAGTCCCTAAAGGACAACAAGATACCTTTCATAAATAAAACAAAAGGTAATAGAGTATTTTAGGTACCATAATACTCTACTAAGTGCATCAAAATGTTCTTGCTCTGGACTACAAGTATCTCTACTTAACTTACTCACAATATAGGAAATGTCTGGACTCTTACAGTTCATTAAATTCATCAGACATCCGATAACTCTTGAGTATTCAAGTTAAGATACTCCACTACCCTTATTTTTCTTGAGTCTACAAGAATAATCATACGGAGTACAAGCAGGATTACAATCAGACTGATTGTATCTCTTAAGCACAATTCAACATAATGAGAATGACTAAGACTATGAATGTTAGATTATCTTCTAATCCTCATCCCTAAGATTACATCAAAAGGGCCTAAGTCTATCAAGTCAACGTTCTCATTCAGTGCATAATCTTAGTGGAACTAACCACATCTATGTTGTATCAAGTATAAGAATATCATCAACATACAAGCATACAATCACACATGCATCCTTAACAAGTTACTTGTAAATATACTTGTCAGATTCATAAACTTAAATCCACTACAAATTATCACATGATCAAATTTTCCATGTCACTGTTTACGTGCTTATTTTATAAACCATACAAAGATTTGTTCAACTTACAAACTTTGTCTTCATAACCTTTCACTACAAATTCCTCAGGTTGGTCTATGTAAATTTCTTTATCTAATTCACGGTTTTACAAAAGATGCTTTAACATCCATCTGATGTATCTCCAAGTTGTTTATGGAAGCAATATCAATTAGCATCTCAATAGAAGTAATTCTCGTCACAAGTGAATAAGAATCAAGGAAATTTACACCATCTTTTAGTTTATAGCCTTTAGCTACCAACTTAGCCTAATATTTTTACACAGTTCCATATACCTAACGTTTCCTCTTAAAGACTCATTTACATCCCATGGTCTTACTCCCTGGAGGTAAACTAGCAAACTCCCAAGTATGGTTCCGACGGAATAAGTCCATTTCACTAAATGAAGCTTCTTACCAGAATGGGGTTTTAATAGATGTTATGGCTTCTTTACGAGTCTGGAGCTCAGATCAAGCTAGGCTTATTAAGAAGTCAGGTCCATAAGAAGTCTCAGTTCTAATATTTTACTTCTCCTAGGATCAACTCTAATTCATCTTCCTTAAATAAATCTAGGGGATCAACATCACATCTCTAATGAGGTACATGATTAAGAATAAACATGTTCAAAGAACTCAGCATCCCTAGATTCCATAATAGTATTCACACCAAAGTCAGAAAAAGCAGAACTCACAACCAAAAACTATATGCAGCAGGGTACTCAGGATATCTTATCTAAACACCCCCACACTTTGACGTATGCATAAGAAGGTTGTCTATCTTTCATAAACATATGGAGTTTTATCTAATCCTTTAAAGGTTACTCTATTCGGGATATAACAAAATCAGAGGACGACCTCCCCCCCACAAGTTGGCGGTTAATCCTTTAATCAACATGGCATAAATCATCTCCTTAATGGTTTTGTTCTTACGATCAACTATACCATTAGACTACGGTGAATAAGGAGGTGTGATCTCATCAATAATGCCATTTAACAAGTAAAGTTCTCCTGTATGAATTTCATACTTGCCATCATGTTCAGACCTAACCCTTTTAGTGGTAACATATACTTTGCTTTCAATTTCAAGTTTATACTCTTAAGGCTTCTAAGGCATCATCCTTACCCCTAAGTATGTATACAAGATAGTACCTCATACAATCATCTATGAAAGTTATAAAAACACCTTTTACCACCTTAGTTTGGGTTGATTTCATGTCAACTAGGTCTAACTGAATTAATTCTAAGGGCTTAGAATTACTTTGAGCAATTTTGCTAAAAGGTTTTATAGCATATTTTGATTCTACGAATATTTAACTTTTGTGTTTAATATCCAAACTAAATTTAGGTATGCAGCATACGCTTCCCAGTTTATGCATTGACTTATATAAGTTTACGGTTCCATGTCTACCATGCAAAACATTCAATCACACAAAAGAAAACACAAGAATCAACTACTTCATCAATTTTTTCGTTAAGCTTATATTGACCTTAAGTATTATAACGTTTGCTTCAAAATCACATGCCCTTAGGTACGACAAGTTTTCCATATTCAATTAATATCTTAAGTCTTTTACCATCTACAACAGAACAAGATACAAGATTCTTGCATATACCCGGAACATGAAAACTTCATTCATGTGAGAATATTACAAGATATGAGCTTCGCTCGACCTTTCCTTTTATGCAACCTCTATCGCAGGTGAGTTACTCATATAGAGTTTCTCGACATCTCCTATCCTCTGATAGGAGGTGAACAGGTCTCTGTTTCAACAAACATGCTTGGTGGCTCTAGAGTCCACCTATTGGTCTCTCACATTGGTTATTAAAATAACTTCAGACATCATGCCACTGAACTCGTACTAGTTTGTTTCAACTAAATTAGCATTAACTATCTACTAATTAAGGTTTTTATGTTGCCTACAATTTACTGCCGTATGGCTAGGATTTTACAAACATAACAATCACCCTTAATTAAAGTACTGCCGGATTCAGTTTTACGAAACATACCTTTATTATGAAGACTACGCTTAGAGTTGTGTTTGATGTTCTCGCCTTTGTCAGCTTTGGAAGACTTGTGTTCATCCACATGCGCCTGGTAGCCATGTTCCTTTTCAATTTCATGTCACAATCCTCGTTTATACTCTGACCACGGACACGGTAATTTCCCAATCACCTAATACACCACATCTCACAAACCTTAGTTCCGAATTGGAAAATAAAATATGAGTTTTGAAGATAACATCTAGATCTACAAACTTCGTTTGAATTACCATTTCAAAAAAAAACTCATGGTTACCCCATAAAAACTACTTTAGTTAACAACAAATTTCTGCCCGTCAGGATTTTTCAGGAACGTTTCTCTTTTTTGTAAAATATTAAAAAAATACTTTTACAACTCCAAAAATTCTGAAATTTTACGTGGTTAACTATCAGGATGTCCACTACGTTGTGTCAAAAGCGTTCATCGAAATTCCTTCTAGGTTGAGAGATAAATTCGAAACTCTACAGCTGACCAAAAATTCGTTTTCTGTTTTTTTCACTCCATAATTAACATCCATGATTCACAAACCAATCAACCATTCTTGATTATTACAAATTATAATGTCTTAAGATTGTTGGGTGCAATAATCAAAAAGAAGGAAAAAATCAAATAAACAAAAGTTATTGATACTTAGCTCCTTTATAATGGAAGTGATCGATTTGATGAAACGGACGAGCTCCCCAAATCTCCGCAACAGCAACAAGGCAAAACTTTGGAAAAACAGAGTGAGTCACGTGTTCAACACGTTGCCCTTAAGACATTAGCGCCCAGCTACACTCAAGAGTGATGCTATAGCCCTCACAGGACGGATATCTCCAGGATAAAACACCCTACTACACCTACTACTAGCATATGTAGTAGATGCTCAACTTGAGCTTGGCAACTCCAAAAAAACCGTTAAGGAAAATTGTGAATGCTTAAGAAACGCTATAAAATATTTTCCCTTAGGGGTCCCTCTAAAATATGGAGCAACCCCTTTCCCATAGTTTTTACAAAAGTAGTGAATTTATTTATATAATTGACAAATACAACTTAAGAAGAAAAACTCCCCGATGTGGGACTAAAAGGTTTATATAGTCTCTTAAAACTACTAAAAATTGGAAACTCCACAATGCGGGACTAATAAGTTTCATTCACAAAAGAAAACAATAAATTATAAGTTTTATTAAAACTTTAAAAATCCCTTTTTATTAATCGTTTTCCAACATTTCTTCCTGCAAAATCGAATCGGATGCAATCCACAACCACTTATCAACAATAATCAACAGAGGAGAGCACATAAAGAGTGTTTTAACTTGGAACTGTGTAAAGATTTCATGAATTCAATCAATTAATGTTCTTGAGCTCAAAATCTAAGCAAAATCCCGACTTTTCTTTACGGTCTTGTTTCCATGTTTATCTCAACTTCTAAATTAAGTCCTATCCATTTCCAACAACTCTTGTTCAACCCTGGAAAGAACCATGGCAACAAGAAATGAAACTCCAATCTTTCATAAACTCGAGGATGACATTGAGAGACACGCGGCTTAATCAACGGAATCGTACTAATAGAAATATTAATGAAGAATATGAGAGGGCGCAGTGAGAGCTGAGAGAACAATAAAAAGATCAGTAGAGAGTCAAATTACGAGGCAAATGAACAAATCTTAAGAGAATCAGTTTGAAATGAGAGGATTCTTGAACAATAGAAGGGAAGGAGGAAGGAAACGCGAAGAACCCCTTCACGCTTACGGATGGGAGGAATACCTCCTAAGTGCAACCTCCTCGCATTAACAAACATCTTGATGTTGCAATGGGAGGTCAAGCCTAATTTCTCATTGACAATAAGATGGAGAACCATGTAGCGAAATGGCGGAGACCGGGTTGAGGAAAGATATCTCGACTAACTTGTTATACATTCAAATTTTTGTGAGTCAAAAATACAATCACGATGGCGGCGTAATCAAAGAATTACGGGAAGAATATATCGCCTTAGAAGAAAGGCAGAGAATGAAACCTACGCAAGGCTGTTACCTCGATTAACCTCTTATAACCGTAACAGCAATAATAAGATTCGGAAGGCTAGATCAGGCTCATGACCCTAGTTCCGTGTACTTCTTAAATTCGAAATTCTCTCTTAACCCGTTGAATCCAACCATCGAGAGCATGGTTAGCTCGAGATGACCATTTGACTTCAATTTCTAACTCTCTAATCCTCTTGTTCAATTGGGAATTCTTCTTTTCAAGGCGGGGAAGTAGTGTTGCACACATACAGAGACCCAAGTGCATAAGTTTCATTCACAAAAGAAAACAATAAATTATAAGTTTTATTAAAACTTTCGGAAGAAAAATCCCTTCCGTTTTTATTAATCGTTTTCCAACATTTCTTCCCCGCAATATTGTTTTAAATAAGAAGAAAAAATCGAATCGGATGCAATCCACAACCACTTATCAACAATAATCACATGCGGGCCCGCGATATAAGGACCATTCAAAATAGGGTACAAACCATTTCTCATCTTTGGAGTGGCGAGGAGTAGTATTATTGCCGGTGAACTTGAGCAATTTATCCTCGGAGAGACATTATTCATTCACTATAGGTTGTAATTTTCAAAAAAAAAGTGAGCTCAAAATCTTCCATCGACTTGATCGAGAGAATTTTTCATGGGCCAAAATTTCATAAAATAAAGGCAACTCGGGATTGTACAAGGGAGTTTCCATGTTTATCTCAACTTCTAAATTAAGTCCTATCCATTTCCAACAACTCTTGTTCAACCCTGGAAAGAACCATGGCAGCAACTCCTCTTTCATAAACTCTCAAAGAAGCCTCGGAACTTTTAATCAACGGCAACAATGCTCAAGATGTAGGATCACTTACAAGGCTATTTTCTCAATTACAGGCAAAACATAAAGAAATGAGACCTATAACCTCTTCAGCTCATGACCCTAGTTCCATGTACTTCTTAAATTCGAAATTCTCTCTTAACCCGTTGAATCCAACCATCGAGAGCATGGTTAGCTACGGCTAGACTTGGGAAGGCGCCTGGTGTAGTGACAAGAACATGGCAGTAGAACTAGCTCTCGTTCCCTGACTTTTCACAGCCAAACTCTATATAAAGCCTCCCCGTATCTGAATAAACCAGCTCTTAATCCTTTTAACTATGAAATACATGCCTTAACCCTTTGCATAGTCTCAAAACCACATAGTTATCGGTGGCAGAGACTTGGTTCAGTGAAGGACAAGAGCTGCTGCAGAACTGGCCGTCATTCAGGCATTTAGTCAAGCACCTTGTGTGCGAGGAACTGGTGATCCAGAGATGCCCTTTCTGTTGATTTCGAGATCATTTTATCTCCTTCCCTGCATCAATTTTACATTCAACACAAACCCATTCATTCACTCTTTACATTTCAAACACTCAAACAGGCCTGAATCAGTGGCAGCAACAGTTCTTCTACTTTGATATCGGGAGTTCAAACACAACTCAATATTTTCTTGTAACTCCTTTACTCACTGGAAACTTCATTCTAACACAAACCCAAATCTCAAGTTCGAAATCCATGCCCAAATCTCCTCCTTTACTCACCCAAAATCGATGACAAAACACCATTTCCTCCACTGGTTTCTCGGTTTGAAACTAAACCCAAGCTTCCCAGTGTGTACCACTTTCTCCGTGATGTTCTCGTCTTCAAAGTATGCTCTTTAAACCCAGCGACCCATCATACCTGAGCTTGCCGGCGTTTAGGTTTAACCAGCATAAAAGACTAGCTTGGTTGTGACAGAGAAATTAGCTCATCTCTGTTGTATGGACGCGACTTAGTCCTTCAGTTTATCTTCTGTAGTTCTGTTCAAGTAGGAAAGAAAGAAGGGTACATTAATTATATGCCCCTAGTTTTAATGACGAACAAATATACCTCTACTACGTAATAAATATACCCCTCACCTTATCCACTTAAAGATAGATTACATTAATACCCTTTATTATATAACTAATTCTTATTTTATCACACAACCACATTTTTTTATCAAAAAAAAAAAAAAAAAAAAAATCTCATTTCACCACCGACACTCCATCACCAGTCTACCACCACCGCCGCCACCTCCACCAGTCCGCCACAACCACCACCACTGTCGCCACCAATCTACCACCAGTCCACCACAACCATTGCCAATCCACCACCGCCTTCCCCACCGCCACCACTCCGCTGCCACCACTCCGTCACCGCCACCATTCCACCACCGTCACCACTCCGCCCCCACCAGCACTTCGCCACTCCACCGCCGCCGCCACCGCCACCACTCCGCCGCCGCCGCCACCGCCACCACTCCGCCACTGGCACCACCACCGCCGCCACCACCGCCAAATTTTTGTGTCAACAACTAAAGTTGATCCAAAATTAAAAGTTCAAAAATAACTTTACTAGTTTATATTCAAGTTTTTGTGTATCAACAAAGGAAGTTGATCCCAATGAATGGATTCAACAACCAAAGTTGATCCCAAAATCTGGTGTCAACAACCAAAGTTGATAAACTTTCTTTGTTTAAAAAATAACTAAAAAATACTCCCAATTTTTTTGGGTCAACAATGGAAGTTGATCCCAGTGAATGGAGTAAACAACCAAAGTTGATCCCAAAAGTTAGTGTCAACAATCAAAGTTGATCAATTTCCTTTGTTGACACAATAAGTGAAAAAATACTCCAACTTTTTTGGGTCAACAATGGAAGTTGATCCCAGTGAATGGATCAACAACAGTAGTTGATAAAAAATGGTGTCAGCAATAGGAGTTGATCCATTTATTGGATCAACAACAATAGTTGATCCCACAAAAATGGTCAACAGTAGGAGTTGATCCCATAAATAGTTGATATCATGCATTGTTGGTGATTTCAGTACCTGATATATACATAATCCCCAATGTAGTAGTACCCAAATATACATAATCCCAATGTAGTAGTCCCCAAATCTGCTCCTGAAGCTAAAATAGTTGCAAAATAAGCCACCACCAGCACCTTCACAACACACCACCACCATCATCTCCAATACAAAATCATCATTACTCCTCTTTTCATAATTCCATATATATTCCCTGTAATTCCTACACATTCATCTAATCATTTTAATCACAATCCATTAAAAGCTTTAGATTCGAACACACCCATTACTTCTCAGCAACAACAGGTTCATTATCTCTAACATATCCCATTGATTCACACAACATAACCATCTCGAAATTCAATTGACCTCGCCTGCATCTCTGATTTGTTTTTCTAGTTCTACTTCAATCTTCAATCACTCACACCACAACAATACCCATCGTGCCTTCTTCTTTCTATTTCGATTCTGCCCAAAATCTTGAGCAATCACCCATCAGACGCACCTCCAATTCCTTCGAAAATCAACCATCCAAGGATGTAACAAGTTCAATCCCGTATCAATTTCTTCAACTGAATTTCATCTTCTTGAACTCAAACTCCCATTAAACCCATCATCTACACTATCTCGAATCCATTTTATCATAGAAGCTCTCAGATCCCATTTTCTTAATCGAATTGAATCACATCACCATCTTCAATGCCAACAGTGACCTCCAATAATTCGCAGACTTTGCTTAAAACTTGATTTCAAAACCTAAAAAATCAGATGTAGATTTCTTTGGATCTGATTTTAAAAATCAATTATAGAATAAGAGGAAGGTTTCATATGTTATTGATACTTCTCGATTGTCGGCGGCGAATGTGGGAGTATTTGCAGAGGTGGTGACGATGGATATGTTGTTGGTGGTGGTGGAGCGATGGAGATGGATGGTTCGCTGCTAATTAGATAAGAAGAAGAAGAAGAAGAAGAAGAAGAAGAAGAAGAAGAAGAAGAAGAAGAAGAAGAAGAAGAAGAAGAAGAAGAAGAAGAAGAAGGGGAAGTACGTATGGATAAATATACAATGAAATGAATGTGGGGAGGGTGAATCTGGGATTAATAATTCATTATAGAAACATAGGGGTATTATTATTGGTGTCAAGGGTAGTTGTGAAGGTCAGTCAAGATTAAGGGTAATTATATAATTACCACAAGAAAGAATTTGTAGCCCCTTAACTAAAACATTGTCTGTATTTATCAGTCTTCAGCTGAAGTCATTTGGCTTCCCTGGGTAAATGGAATCAAGTGCTCCAGTAACTTTGTCTTTCTGACACATTAGAGTGTTGTGTCTTTACAAAATTCAAATCTGTCAATTCCAATGTCACCAAGCAATGAAATAAGCTCATATTTTCTTTGTTTCACGTCGTATGACTCCAAAATACCTACAAAATGAATAAAAAGCATAATATCCACTAATACAAGAGAAATAGTGAAGAAAATCATAAGAAATTGATATTCAAATGATGTATTTTAGGCTCATATCAAATTGTGAGTCTGATTTAGACTCATTTGACTGTGGTACACCTACATTATTATCAACAACCTTACCACTACGAAGAGTAGTGATAGCATTCACTTGATTATGTGAGGACTCATTGCAAGCTGACGTGCTTGCCTGAAATGCACTTTTATGATTCTGCTGAGGTTGACTAGGGAGTTTACCCTTTTCCCTCTCATTAAGTGCATCACAGATTTGGCCCATCTAAACTCGCAAGCCTCTGGTCATTTATCTTTTGATACTGCATAAGATTGATTCATTTAGTTCACACCATCATCTAAGTTATGCTTTTTCTCAACAGGGTACTGTGTGTGAGGTTTCACTTGGGGGTTTCTAGGATATGAATATCCTTGGTTATTTCCTGCCAAACCCCCTTCCACAGGTCCTTTAGACCATGAAAAGTTAGGGTGATTCCTCCACCATGGATTATAGGTCTGAGAATACGGGTTTTTCTCATGGTTTTGATACAAAGCATTGGCATGTTCAAGTCTAGATTCTTTAGTTTCATGCAATTCAGGACAGTTTTCAGCTAAATGTTCTGAGCTATTACAGAAAAATAACATGGACATTTCTACCTGATTACATGAGCTAGATGCATTATGTTTATCACCTTTTTGAAGTTCTAAACTGTCCAGTCTTCTAATCACAGATGCCATTTTTGAGTTAATTTCAAAATTAGGTTCTATCTTATGAACACCAGTTCTATTGTAGTTTTCCTTGGCTCTCTAATAGACTCCCATTGCTGAGTTTTCTTGGTAACTTCATGTAAAAAGGCCCACGACTCGTCGACACTTTTATCAGTAAACTCACGGTTGCACATAGACTCAACCATGGTTCGAGTGGCGAAGTCCAACCGTTCATAAAGAATTGTTGATAATCTCCATTGTTTGAAACCATGATGGGGACACTGAAGTAACAAATCATTAAACCGTTCTAGGTATTTGGGCAATGTTTCACCATCCGGTTGCACAAAACTACTTATACTCTGACGAATGGTGGCTGTTTTGTGATTTGGGAAGAACTTTTTGAAAAACTCTTTCGTAAGTTCATCCCAGGTTCTAATAGACTGAGGTCGCAAAGCATACAGCCAGGATTTAACTTTCTCTTTCAACGAGAAGGGAAACAGATGCAGTTTCAGGGATTCCTCTGTCATTTTATTGAACTTCAGAGTCCCACATATCTCCTCAAAATCTCTAACATGGTGATAATGGTTTTCACTATCAACCCCTTCGAACACATGGAGAATATGTATTGTGCTCGCCTTCAACTCAAACGGATCCGCAGTTGAGGGTAGAACAATGCACGAGGACTGACTTGTTCTCGTTGGGTACATGTAGTCCTTTAAACTACGAGGCTGGTGTAGGATCATAATATCGCAACGGACAAGGTTCGCGGGATTAATAAACGACGGTGTCGCGAGGGAGTCGCAGGGAGCTAAAATAAACGACGCGATGAATAACGACAAACAAAACAATTGGAAGACACGAAATCTGGCGAGGGTTAAGAAGTGTCGCGAGAATGAATATTCGTACACTTGCGGTACTTCGCGAGACATTCCCGAAAATAAAGGGTAGCTTAGCTGTCATCCACTATGTATTACCCTATATAAAGGGCTAAATGAGTCTGTTGAAGGGGAGAGATCTTTTTGAATTGTGAAGCAAGTCATTAGGAGAGAGAAAGTTTAAGAGCGCTTTAATTTCCAAGTGTAATTCTATTGTACTGTGTAAACATTTCATGGAATCAATTAATAAATATTCTTGATCACACATCTTTCAATGGATTAGTTAAGCAAAACTGAGTAAGGGGTGTAGTGTGGGATTTCCTGCAACTACATATGCGCTAGAAACAGGGAAGAGCAGAGATTGACATAGAAATTGGAAAGAATTTGGATTAACAGAGAAAAGGTTTGGAGAGATACTCAAGAATTCATTGCAAAAGAAAAATGGCTAGAAGAAGAAACGTACAAGGGCAACCAACGATTGTAAGAAGAAGTGGGAGACTTCTTTGGAGAAAGGAGGAATGAAACAGGGGAGAATCGTCAAGGATGAATATGAGAAATGATAGAGAAAATCAAAATCAGCCACCGATCTTCCCAGTAGCAAACGCGGCTGTGGATTATGATAGAGTAAGTGTACATACTTGGAGATCTGATTCTAAAGACGAGAGGGAAGAGGAGCAGCAGATGGTGAACAATGGACAAGGAGGAGGAGAGCAAGGAATGAATGGAGAAATGAATCCAGAAAACGAAGAAATCGCAGCGTTAGAAAGATTGAGACAAACAATACATGAGGAAAGACGACTAGAGGCAGAGGAACGAGCAAACTTGACAAGACAGAATCATGAGTTGAGGATGGAAAATATGAGATTGCAAAATAGGAGATCAAGAAGTAGTGTGAGATCAAGTTCAAGATCGATTAGGGAAGAAAGAAGGAGAGTTTTACCAACAGAAAGTACCGAAGAAGAAAACCAACAAGAAACACAAAATCCAAGCACGAGAGCATGGCGAGAGAAGAGGGGAAATGGAAGATCGTTATGTTCCTCAGCCCGAAAATCTTCGAGATGAGCGGAATAGGGAAAATCAAGGAAACATGCAACTCCAAAGGCCGAATGACCCATTTCTTGAAGGAAGAATAATCTTGCAGGGAGAGAAGAATTGAGAAGAAACCGAGAGATTGAGGATGACATTGAGAGGAACTACATTGAACAAGCACGGTTAGCTCGCGAGAGAGAAAGGATAAGAGTAGAAATGGAAAATCAAGAGATGGAAGAGGCAATCCGGCAGAATAACCATGACAACCGAGAAAGAAGGAGGGAACAAAATCGTACCAATAGAAATATTAATGAAGAATATGAGAGGGTGCAGATGAGAGCTGAGAGACAGCCAAGAAGAGAGAACAACCGATATAATGGCTTGCGGGTGAAGAAAGAAACGAAGAAGAGCGTCGCGGGAAAGGAGAGAAGAAAATAACGAGCAAGAAGATCAAAACAGGCACGAGCGTAGAAGGAGAGAAGCGAGCTAAAAAAGACCAGTAGAGTCAAATTATGAGGCAAATGAACAAATCTTAAGAGAACCATTTGAAATGAGAGGACTGCTGAACAATAGAAGGAAGGAGGAAGGAAACAATTGGACGAAGCCATCGCAGAAGCTGCGAAGAATCCCTTCACGCTAGAAGTACGAGATGGGAGGAATACCTCCTAAGTGCAATCTTCTGCATTAACCAACATCTTTGATGGAACTACCGTCATGCGGTACAACATATCAAGGCTTATATGAGATGTATGTTGCAGTGGGAGAATCATGATGCTATACTGTGCAAATATTTTGCATCAAGCCTAATAGGAGAAGCACTAAAATGGTTTGAAGGTCTGCCAAGGAACACAATCACATCATTTAACCATTTACAAGCCACATTCCTGGGAGCATACATAAGTAACAACTCTTCACGACCAGGTATTGAAGATGTATTCGGGTTGAAACAAAGGGTTGGCGAGAGCTTAAGGCAATTGACAATAAGATGGAGAACCATGTGTAGCGAAATGGCAGGACGGGTTGAGGAGAGATATCTCATCCTCTCATTTGTGAATGCTCTCTTCGCGACTAACTTGTTATACATTCAAATTTTTAGAATCAAAAATACAATCACGATGGCAGAACTGCGAGAGTTACAGGAAGAGTACATTGCCTTAGAAGAAAAACAGAATGAAATGAATTCTTATCCAGTCGCGAACACAAGCTCGAATGCTGCGAACGCAAGCTTGTTGCCTCAATTCATAAATACAGTGGCGAGCACTTCGCAAGGACAGCAGGCAGGGAAGGCTGATGAGGGACAGCGGAAGATAGTAGCCATGGGAAGCCACGACCAAGAAGAGTTTGAACGCGAAAGAAACTACTACAACCGTAACAACAATAATAAGATTCAGAGGCTAGATCATGTACAAGAAACTTACGGTGGACGAAGGCAAAATAATCATGCAAGGCGAGAGAAGTCGCGAGAATAGTATGGGAAGAGATTAAGATGCCTCCTTTGAATGCTAGTGTGGAAAAGATCTGGGAAGCTATACTTGTAATGGAAGATGTACAAAGCACCTTGGAACGTGGGAATGGAACCACCACCGGGCGATAGAAGTCATGAGTTTTGCTCTTACCATCGCTTCCATGGGCATCAAACAAACGATTGTAGAAACATAAAGAGAATTATTCTCAGGATGATTGATCAGGGGAAGCTGAATCACTTTCTAAAGGGAGAAGAAAAGGGCCAGACATTACCGCCACCACCAGAGATGCACAGAACAGTGTCTGCGAAAGGAAAGGAAACATTCGTGATAGAAGTTGGAACAAAAGCCAAAAATTTGAATTGCAACTCTATCGTCCACTCCTATCGCACAATCGAAGATTTTCATGACAACGTGCTCAGCAGAGTCTTTGCGAGAGATGCTAATGATAAAGAAATAATGAGTCTGGCGAGAACGACTTAATTAGAAAAGTGGCAGCTGAAGACTATTTCTTTTCTGCAGATGAAGTGCCAAAAGGAAGAGAAACGCATGATAGCCCGTTGGTTGTGAAACTAGAGATTAACCCAAAACCAGTTGATGGAGAAGATGATGAAGCAGAAGCTTGCTGGGCGATCAACCGAATCTAATCGACAAGGAGTTCGGTGAATATTCTCTTTTACCATACTTACAAGACGATGGGAGGAAAGGATGAGGATTTGATCCCTCGACATACAAGATATATGGATTTAATGGCACTGCAAACAAGCCAAAGGGAGAGGTTCACATGAGAATACCTCTACAAGGATTATCAACTCGATGTTTTATTCTCGTGTGGTTGACGTGGAATCCCCCGTATAATGCACTCGATTGGGAGGCCATGGCTTCATGAAATCTTGGGGGTCGCATCAACATACCACCAATGTATAAAATTTCCACATCCAAATGGCATTGGTATGATACAGGGAGATTGGAAGGAGTCGCAACAATGTCATGAGGTCGATGTAGAAAGCTGCGAAGAAAGAAATGCCAAAAGAAAGGGTTGGAAGCAACATGTGAGAGATGAGCAGAGAAAGGAAAAAACTGATGGTGGATGCTATAGAAGTAAGGACTGAACATACCTCGCGAGGTGAATGCCTAGAGACAGGCGAATATTATGATAATAAAGAAGCGAAGGATATGAGGAACAAAAGGCATAAGAAGTGAATAATCAACAAAAACAGGAGGAAAAGTAGCAGTTGAAATAATGATGTGCGAGAATCTCGCAACCAAGAGTATATGAGAATTCGGTTAAGAAAGAAAAATGAAAATACAACAAATGAAATGGAATTTTGCGAATACTTCGTAAACAAATAACGACAAATAATGAAACATGAATGATTGAATGACTTAACAAAGATGAATGAGTAAAAGAATGGGACGAACCTTTATGGCGTACACCCTAATTCGCGAATAACATTTCGTAAGAGGCAAATGTAAGACCTAAAGTGCGTCATATAAGGGGTATCTCTCGACATGGCTCAGGGGGAAGGTTACACCGCTCCTGAAGCCTGAGTCATGAAAATTTGGGGCCCATGAAAGCCTATCCGGAAGAGGTACCTTGGATTCCCAACTATATATATAAGGTTATACCCTGGTTGGGCGACCGAGGGTCTCTTCCTAGGAGTCAATGTATGCTCAAGGCGCCGAGGTACACGGTTGAGCGAGTGCCGGGATGGATGAACCTACCACGGCCATTCTTGGCAAGTCTTGGCATATGTTGCACTCGCCCCGAAGAAAACTCCACTTAGGGTGCAGCCTTGTAACCATAAACCCTATAGGTATAAGGGATAAGAGGCTGCGAAAACAAGCGGTTGTTGTTAAGACCGGATGGGAGGAGCTAGTCTTGTATGGCCGATGTTTCGCCTCCTTGAAGGGGCAACCGGGGAGATGATAAGGGCGACGCTCTCCATTAGGGGGAGTGTCAAAACAGACGCAAATGTCATAAGGCTATGTTTTCGCAAGAGAATTTAGGCTTGTCATATTTGTGCAATGATCCTGCAGAGGCAATAATACTAACGCGAGGGTAAGACGAGATCAATGGGTCTTTACACGACAGTGTACGGACGTCCTGCGATTTCGTCGCAAGACGGCAATGTCATGGGACTTTATATTCGCAAGGATATCTAGACCTGTCATATTGTCGCAACTAAAACATCCTGCAGAGGCAAAAATACTTGGAAAATGATAAGGCAAGATCAATGGGTCTTTACATGCAAGTGTAACGACGTCCTGCGATTTTGTCGCAATAAAAGGTGGCAGGGGAAGACCTCTAATTAGGGAGGTCTAACTTGGAAGACCACACAAAAATGATAAGGCAAGGTCAATGGGCCATTACATGAAAATGTAAAGGCGGCCTGCGACCTTGTCGTAACAAGAAGAGATAAAATAAAGACTACCAAGATGATAAGGCGAGATAAATAGGATTCTTAATTTATGAAAGTACCTGCGACCTCGTCGCAACGATACATTTCAATAACAATAAAATAATTATCCGACAAAATACATGATGACATGCTAAAATCTTCCATCGAAGATAAATAACGAGAGGCAAGTATGGGAATGGAAAAGATGGAATATTGTTATTCATCTTCGATGAAAGAGTTATACATCAATAATGTTGGCCAATTATATTACAAGGAAGAACTACCGAAAAAAGGAAGTGAAGATTGAAATGTACAGATATTACAAGCAGCGAAAGAAAACAAAAAGAATTATCTCTTTGGTGATTCTTCTCCTTCATCTGATTCTTCAGTCCTATTATTCTCATCGCCAGAATTTTCTTCTTCGCCAGCCTCACTATCAGAAACGTCTGAGACAGGCAGATTCTCAGGAACCTTTTCGAAAGCCGGGGATATAAATGCGAGAGGGATATTGTGGTCCTTACAAACATACTCCATGGCTCCATTGCGAAAACGAACGGCATCATTATTAAAATTCGCCACTGTCGTTAGAAATTGTTTCTTCAACTTGAAATATTTATTCTCGCGAAGGGAGAGATTCTTTGCGAGTTGTTCTTTTTCAGTTTCAAGTTCTTCAATTCTCGTTGGAAAATTCCTGGCGAGTTGTTCTTTTTTGATTCAAGCTCTCTAATTCTAACTTGAAGTCTCTTCTCGGATTCTACAAATAAGTAACAACAAGTTAATAATTTACGGGCAATACTACGAAGTAAGAAGCGATAAGGTATAATAAGTAACCTTCTCTATCGGATATCATATCTTTAATCAAGGAAGTATGCTCGGCATGAAGACTAACATCAACACCTAGGTTATTCTGGCATTATCTAAAACTTTCGCAGCCAGGCGAATTCATCATCACTATTAATAACAAGAAGAGAACGAACTTGCTCTTCTCATTTGCTTAAGTATGGTATTCGATGAAGGAGTTCATCTCGTTCAACTTGCACACCTAGAAGAGATTTGTGGAATTCTGCTAATGCCCGTGCACCTCTCGTTAGTAATGCGATCGTTCTCATCTATGAGATCACTAATTTTCTTCCTTAAAGTCTTGATTTTCTTCTCGGAATCAAGGTACAATCGTTTAAAGCTATTAGTTAAATTTAAACTAGATCGTGTTCGATCACTAAGAGATGATATTTGGATTGAAGATCCTTTAATGAAAGGAGGTTAGTTTTATCTGAGAAATTACTTAGAGATTGATTAAGGTGAGTAAGAAGGACATCATCATTCATAGGCTCGGGAAATGAATGGAGAAGGATGGATTCTTCGGAGAGATTATATACGTCTGCGAGAATAATAGTCGAGACAAAGAAAAATAAAGGATAGCATGAAAAGGATTTGAGAATTGAAATTTACTATACCATAAAGCTGCTGATTTGAATTCGAAGAGTGATTACTCTATCCTTTTGGGAGTCCGAGATCGGCTTCTAATTTTTGAATCTTATCGCGAGATGACGCGGCTTGACTTCCGGCTCTTGAGTCTTCTTGTTCAATTGTAAATTTCTCTTTTCAAGATTATTGCGTCTTCTCTCGAGATCTGAGGCAACTACAAAAGAAGTTCTTCCAACCTATGAAAGAAGATAGAAAAACCGTTAATACATATATATTTAAAAATTTAAAATTAACGGGAAATATGACTACATGCATACCAAAGACCCAAGTGCGTTCAAGAAGTCGGGAGACACAATTCTAGAGGCTCCATTGAAAGAATTATTGCCCTCTAGTAAAGCAAAGCATTACACACATTTGCGAGAACCCCGCAAAGGGAAGCTAGGGAGCATCTCCCATTCCTTGGAAAGAGTCTGAGAAGATGCTAGATAACTGATCCATAGAAGAACCGGCCAATGGAATCTCTTTAGTGAGAGAGGATTCGAATCATGGTTATCCTCGTCGGAAGATTCGGAGCTTGAGTTAAGGCGAGAAGAAGACCTGAGTCTTTCGCTTCTTAGTTAAGGGAGCAGAAGATCTACCTTTGCGAACGCGGTTTTACCCTTACTTCTAATCTTGGCGGCTGCAGACTTCTTCAACTCCAACCTTCGCATACGATTAAAAGATAAGAAACAGAGGCAACCCTCGCATACGGTTAAAGATAAGAAACAGAGGCAACAATATTGTTTCAAATAACAAAGGAAATGTTTCTTACTTCACTCGTAAGCGATCGAAGTATCGACAGAGTACTCTCCAACGGATCATCCTTGTAGCTTCTTCTCAATTTGGCGATCTGAAAAATTCCACAAACTCAGCAAATATAAAAAGAAAGTTGCGAGGGCAAGATTTGAAGTGGAAAACATACCTCTTTTGCCTTATCAGGCCATTTGAATTCCCAAGGATGATATCCTGCGAGATTCGCAGGAAGAATATGCGAGCCCGCGATGTAAGGGCCATTTAAAATCAAGGGTACAACCCACCACTTCTCATCCTTGGAGTGGCGAGGAGTAGTATTATTGCCCGGGTGCCAGTCAATATCTTGCATGAGTAATTTATCCTCAGGGACATTATCCTTCTTTTGTGCGAATGCCCCAGCGAGATTTTGCATTCCTCATCTTTATCACTGAATAATTTTCAAAAAAGTTCTCTACAGTGTATTTCTCAGCAACTATTTCCAAGTTTGTGAAATCGGGGTGTCTAACAGTATTAGGGTATAAAGATCCTTTGCCAGCACCACGGTTCGCGAACTCAAGCATTAGGCGAATGCAATCGCCACTTAATTGATAAACAGCCCGAGAGAATTTTTCATGGGCCAAGATTTCATAAAATAAAGGCATCTCGGGGATTGTATAAGGGAATGGGAAGTCTGCGAGAAGCTGACCTAGCGAGACTATAATTTTTGATCATCACATTGATGATCGAAAACAACTTTGCGAAAGAATAGATGAAGATTCTTGATCGGGAATGGTTGATAGAGTAAAACCCTTCTCGAGCAACTTCTGTTGAACTTCATCAAAAGAAGATTTGTATGCACGACTAATGAAAGCCATTATCAGTATGGGAATGGATGGGAGGTTGGAGATTAGGATCAGCGTTAGAAGGAATGAAGAAAAGAATTACAGTAGCAGGAGCGCAAATTGCGGAAGGAGAGAGTCAAGAAAAGTTGCAGAGAGAAATTAAAGGAAGAAAAGAGGAGGAAAAGAAAGCTATATATAGAAAAATCAAAAAAAGATTCTTGAGGAAAACGAGGGCATTTAATGCGAGAAGAGACACGAACGGACGAGAATAAACGGGTGGAAGAGACGTGTCAAGAAAAGACTTTAATAGTCAAAATCTGTGTAATAGTACGAAGTGAAGCAGGATAAAGATAAGTAGTTGCGGCAAATCAAAATATTGATTCTCATGATATTCTCTCCCTCGCAGAGAGATGTAAGGAGAGACGGAGACGGAACTTCATATATATACTACAAAGAAGCTTGAACTTCGCTAAAAGAATAGAGGCAAGTACGTACTTTTCAAGAAAAATATTCTTTCGCTCGTTCCTTCACCGATTGAAACCAAGGATTATTACAACAACGAATTTTTCCTTCAAATCGCTCTTCAAGCAATATTCAAGGAAAAAGAGGCAAGATGTAGGATCATAATATCGCAACGGACAAGGTTCGCGGGATTAATAAACGACGGTGTCGCGAGGAGTCGCAGGAGCTAAAATAAACGACGCGATGAATAACGACAAACAAAACAATTGGAAGACACGAAACCTGGCGAGGGTTAAGAAGTGTCGCGAGAATGAATATTCGTACACTTGCGGTACTTCGCGAGACATTCCCGAAAATAAAGGGTAGCTTAGCTGTCATCCACTATGTATTACCCTATATAAAGGGCTAAATGAGTCTCATTGAAGGGGGAGATCTTTTTGAATTGTGAAGCAAGTCATTAGGAGAGAGAAAGTTTAAGAGCGCTTTAATTTCCAAGTGTAATTCTATTGTACTGTGTAAACATTTCATGGAATCAATTAATA
This sequence comes from Papaver armeniacum, assembly GCA_023531295.1. Lineage (NCBI taxonomy): Eukaryota > Viridiplantae > Streptophyta > Magnoliopsida > Ranunculales > Papaveraceae > Papaver > Papaver armeniacum. The sequence continues at coordinate 71,622 of JAJJWW010007113.1, forward strand.
AATATTCTTGATCACACATCTTTCAATGGATTAGTTAAGCAAAACTGAGTAAGGGGTGTAGTGTGGGATTTCCTGCAACTACAGCTGGTTTAGTTCTTCCCCCATTGGCCCAGGCTGGTTTGGTCTGACTACAGGTCCGGGTATTATGGAAATTGGTATTTCCACGACGTCCTCTTGGATGATTCTAACAAGTCGATTACTTTGGTCTCTAAAAGACACAATCATAGCCCAGCATACAGACCATTCAACATGTCATGTGATAAGTGCATAATTCACATGATTTTAGTGTTGATTCCATGCTTATTTTAGTTAGATTTCTTGCATATTATCCTTGTATTACTCTTGTTTTCTCTTATTTGTGTTTTATTAGGTGAATCATCCAAAAGAAGTGAAATGACACTTAATTGTGCAATAAAAGCAGTTAGCTATAAGAGGAGAAGCACCAATGACCATGTGGAACCTATTCGAACCTAGGAGTCCTTGATATCATCTCGAAGAGGACGAAAAGACGAAGCCAATGGCGAAAGAACGGAGTCATTCCGACGTTGTATGAAGAAATTACAAGCATTCGAAGTTAGTCAAAGCTGCGCAATTTCTGAACCTACAGAATTGTTATAGGCACCCGAGTTTCTACTCAGGGAAGCCACAGAATATGAATTGAACTGTCGTTATCATCTTCTCACCAGCTATCAGTTCCGGAAGTTTGGAGCTCGACAGTCATTTGGCAGTGAACAGGTGATTTGGCAAATAAGGGAGGAACTATAGAGGACCAAGGATGTTGTCGCTGTGATGATATCTCAAGAACATGCAGTTGAATGGGAATCGATGGCAGTGATTGAGATATACTTCCAGTGATTGCTGGAGGTGCTCGTGATCCGTATGCATGGCAGTTATGGGTAGAATGAAGAGCTCCAGTTAATGGCAGTGAACAAAATAATCTTGTAATGGTGTTGCTGTTATACAAGAATGGATCTGTTGGATGAGAAGGATAGTTTGTTGTGAGTTGCTTTTGCCATTAATGGAGATGAGGAAGTCGAGCTATGGCTGTTGTTGCTGAGCAGATGGGAGATGGTCACTGCGAGTTTGGTTTGGTGCTATCATTAATGGTGAAGCTGGAGATGGATATGGTGTTAATGATCACGAGAATGGAAGGAAGATGTCCGATGACTGCTGTTGATGGCAGTTGAGCTCGAAAAGAAAACATGGAAGGAGCTGTTATACGGACTGAAGTTTGGAGTTGGGTTCTGCTGTGGTTGTCGTAAATATGAAGGAGATGGCCTGAATTGTGTGTTTTCTTCCATTCTCGATGGGTTATGAGGAATGATGGTAATGGTTTGGTCTATAGTGGCAAGTGGTGATCATGATGATAGAAGTAGGCGATGTTGATGATAGCTCGAGAGAAGAATGGACAGAGCTGTTGTTGTTGGGTTCTACCATTGATCGAAGAGATGATGATGGGTTCAGTTCAGCTCGAGTTTGAAAACAGAAAATGGTATTGTCTCGGGATGAAGATTAAGAAAGGAAAGAAATAGATAAAAGCCACATGAGTTATTACGGCTAGAAAGTCTTAGCTGTCGAGAATGAAAATAAAATAGCAAAATATCCAGGAGAACTTACGTATGAAAGTCCCAGTCGTTATTGAAAAGAAGAATTTTAAGAAAAACATACAGGAGAAGTTACGGCCGGATTACCTGGCCGTGGTGGAAGAAGAAAAATATAGGCTGTCAATTCCGTGGAACTGACAAGCCAAAAATATAAGTGGACTGGACTTCTGCCAGTTTTGAACACGACCCAATTAGCTGCTAGCAATCCCTTTACACGGCCTGACTTGGACGTGTGTTGTTTTTGGAATTTTTGGCGAGTTATGGCAACCGTTTTGCACGAGATTCGAGACACGAGCGCACATACAACTCGAGTACTATATAAGAGACTCTTCTAATATTTTTGAGATATCTTTTAATCTTTTATCAAGCCATTGGAGAGGAGTACTCAAGAGAAGAAAAGCTAGGGTTTGGAGCTATTTCCATCACCGTAACTATTTCTTTACCATTTTATCATATGAAACTCATGGGTTTTGTTAGTACCATGAGTAGATAAACTTCTTAGTGATTGGGGATGAATTCTAAGTTCTAATACATGATTTGATTCAGCATAAATCTATTTTAATTCTTCACATGGTTATTGATTGTTTTTACTATAACTAATTTTATGATTAATTGATAAATTGTTTAGGTGGCCAACTGAACTAGTATATTAGTTAACCTAATGCTAGTAGAGAATTAGGATATCCGTAATTGTTGAATAATTCTCTACACAAGTAGAAATTGCAAAACCTTGCAGAGGGATTCTGTGGAGCAATCGCAAGTAAAAACAACACTAGAAAGTGAACCTTGCGCTAAGAGTTTAACTACTAGGATTTACCTAAATTCACAAATATAAAGCATTCGACCAAATTACACTTAGAGTGCGCTACTTCTAGGTGGTTTACAGAATAGAATCTGACATTCGAGCGCTTCAGTGTGCAGTGACTTAAGGAATTTTGAGGATAGCACTGCTAGATGCTTTCCTATGGTTGGTAATAATCTGTGATTTACAAAGAATAGATGGATATGCTACTTTGATGACTATTTAGTAATGAAGAAGGATTCCCTGATCATATTTCTCCCTATTTCTTGCAACTCAATTTTCAATTGCTTTATTTACTTTGTTTACAATCTAAAAACAAAACCCCCCAATTGTGACCTTTTTGACAACTAAACTCCCTGCTCTTCGTGGGAACAATCCTTGCTTCCATTATATTACCAGTTAATTGTGTGGAAATAAGTGATTTAATTTGATTGCACTCACGACACGCATCAAATTTTGGCGCCGCTGCCGGGGAGCAGTCGGTAGCTTTAGTTGTTATTTCTTTTAGTTTTATCCTTGCTTTTATATTTTCTTTTTAGTTCTTAATTTTTGTTTTCTAGACTTTGGTTTCAGGTACTTAATCTCTGGCATCAAAGGATTGGACTTACCCGGGGTGCGAAATTCAAACCCGTAAAGGAACGACACTTCAAGCAAGTAAGAAATTCCAAGAAGAACCTTCTACATCAACAATGGTAGGCGGTACAAATAATCCACCTCCGGAGAGGAAGACGTTGAGAGATCTAACATCACCATGTTTAGAATCTCAACCACTGTGTATTACTCTAACTGACACAGTGGAACTTAAGTCAAATCTTCTTCATTGGGCTCTAAAGTTCAAGGGACTACCGGGTAAAGATCCTAATCGACACATGCAGCAGTTTCAGAACACAGTAAGAAGTATGAAAAAGAGCGATGATGATGATGATACAACTTTTTTACAAGCTTTTCCGTTTTCATTAACGGACCAAGCAGAATCATGGTTATATTATCTCCCTTCCGGATGTATTACCACATGGAACGGAATGAAAAAGTTATTTTTAGAGAAGTATTTTCCTCCTTCTAAAGTTGTAGCTATTCGTAAGGAAATCAGTGGAATTGTGCAGATCACTGGAGAATCTTTGTAGGACTATTGGAAGAGGTACAAGAGATTGTTGGCGAGTTGCCCATACCATCATATACCACCACAACTTATCATTACACATTTCTATGAGGGTTTACTACCGCATGAGAGACACTTGATTGATGCGGCTAGCAGTGGTTCACTGGCTAATAAAACTATCGAGGAGGCTACTAGTTTGATTGAGAGCATGGCTACAAATACGCAACAATTTTATACTAGAGATTCATCAGTGGTTAGAAGAGTTAGTGAGATGGGAGATTCTTCACACATGGAGCAACGAATGAGTAATGTGGAAAAAATGGTACAACGTATAGCATCTGCGGTTGTTCCTTCATATGAAGAGGACGCCGAGGTAAGTGCTATATTTCCTAATCATAGGCCAAGGTATGATCCCTACTTTAATACTTATAATCCTGGTTGGAAAGATCATCCAAATTTTAGTTATGCGAATAAGCAAGCTGCAGCTCCTAATCCATATGCGAGACAAGGTGGTTTTCAACAACAATTCCAACCACAACAAAAATCTTCAACTGAAGAATCTAAGATTGACATGCTCATCTCCATGTTTCAACTAAGTCAACTGAAGTCTGATCAAAATCAGTTAAAAACTGATAACGCTATTAGAGATTTACAAACTCAGATGAGGCAAATGGCGACAGATATGAATCAAATGAAATCACAAGCCTCGACAAAGTTGCCATCACAACCTTTTGTGAACCCAAGAGAGCACGTTAATGCAGTAACTCTAAGAAGTGGGAGACCAACTGAAGAGCCACATCAACAAAAAGAGGTTAGTAACGACATCGAAAAGGAAGTAGAGGAGGAAACCGTCCCAAAGGAAAAGCCAACCTCAACCGGCCAACCTAAGGACACGGTTTCCACCTTTACCACACCACCTCATTTCCCTAGTCGTTTTGCCAAATCAAAGAAGCAAGCTCAAGATAAGGATATCATGGATATTTTCAGCAAGATACAAATCAACATCCCATTTATTGAGGCCATCAAAACGGTACCCAGGTATGCTAAGGTTTTGAAGGATTTGTGCACAAGGAAGGATAGGTTGATTGCTAATAAAATTACTCAGGTGGGAAAAAGTGCAACAACTATGCTATTGAAGAACATGCCTGCAAAGTGTGAAGATCCGGGTGGCTTCACAGTGCCAATTACTATTGGTAATCGACGATTCAAGCGTGCTTTGCTTGATTTGGGAGCATCCATAAGTGTTATGTCAGCCGATGCTTATGATTCTTTGAATCTTGGACCTATGAAAGAGGAAAAGATTACTATTCAATTGGCAAACAAGTCCAATATATATCCTAAGGGAGTCGTGGAGGATGTGTTAGTTCAAGTGAATCAATTAATCTTTCCGGTTGATTTCTACATTGTGGATATGAAAAATGGAGATAATTATTCATCTACTTCGTTACTTCTTGGGAGACCGTTTATGAAAACTGCAAAGACGAAGATTGATGTTGTTAGAGAATTGCTCGGTCGAACTCGCATGTGTTGTTATCTCAAGCATGTTTGTCAATATTAGTGATCAAAACTATAAGTCTTGATTTATAGCCTATTTATAGATGCCTCGGACTAGGATATAGATAGTGTAGTTGAGCTTAGATATCTCGGCGTTCATCTCTTGAAGACGAAGAACTACTAAGGGGATCTTGTGGAACTTCTTCGACAAAAGGTATGTGGAGACTTGAACTCATCAATCACATGGAAAGTCTATTTCTACTATCTCTTATATTGAGACATAAGTCGTGTTACGATATAGTTTTCTCTATACACATTTGAGATTTCGAGCTGAGTATATCTCGCTTACATATTTCTCGAAATATGTGTTGGTAAGCTTTCGTTTCGACCAAGTTCATATTATATCATGAGAAAATTTCCAAGTAACATCTTACATGGTTTGTGTGATACAATCATTTGATGTAGGCTTGGAATGTTTCGATAATAATTATTTCAATATCTTGAAAATTGCTTTGATGCTAATAATGTGTGAAAACGGTTATTGCCATTATAGAAGAATGTTTCAATGATTGAAATAAAGAGTTGAGGATGTAACCATCTTTGGATATAAGCATATATAGTGTGTTCGCACATTAGTGTATAAATCCATAAACCGGGAGCCAAGAGTATGCATATGTGTGTATGCGAAATTGGTGAAGGAGACAAGATAAGTATGCGTACTTGGCGGAAGTTTTCGAACCGAAAATATCTGCTGGGTTTGGGAATTACAAACTCCTAAACTAGTCACCTTAAGTATGTGTACACGTATGCATACTGGCAGAAGTTTTTGAACCGAAAATTTCTGCTGAGTTTGGAAACTTAACAAACTCAAAATCCGGTTGCTTAGCATACCTGTACGCATACTTAAGCTGGTTACTTTGTCAAATCGGTCATTTCATGGACTTAAACATTTAAATCATAAGGAATGCATTCTTTGAAAACCGTGGCTATAATGTTCATGATTGATTCAAGTGAATCAAACCGATTTGGTTTCGATTGTGTTTTCTATACAATTGAACAAATTTTTAACTAGTTTCATTTGAGTCATTTGAACTAGTTATGGTTAAGATGAATAAGGTTGATATGAGAGTAATCATATGGCTAATCTCGGTTAACTATTTGTGAACCAACATGGTGTGTACACGTTTAGGTATGGTTACATAAACCTAAATGAGGGTACATTTCATTTGTGTGTAACAATCTAAGTTCGATCTAACGGTTGAAAGATATTAGCTTGGTTGAATCAGGTTTTTCATCTAACGGTTAATATTGAATGCTTTGTTACCAAGGTAACTTAGATTGCAAACCCCGATTTGAAAACTATATAAAGGAGAACTCTATCAACTGGGAAACCTAATCCCCACACCTCATGTGTGTTACTAGTTGCATAACTAGAGTCGATTCTCCTTTAACCTTAGGTTTCTTCTCGAGACCCTGTAGGTTAACGACTTGAAGACTTCATTGGGATTGTGAAGCCAGACCCAACTATTATCATTGTAGTTGCGTGATCTGATCTTGCTGTTTCTATCGTGTTGAGTGCAATTGAAATAATTGGCTCGAGATTTTATATCTCCGATAGGCAAGATAGAAAATTAATCACAAACAAACTTCGTCTCATCGTTTGTGATTCCACAATAACTTGTTTCACTAGTCGATTAAGTTTATTGTGTGGTGATTGATAATACTAGGATGTTCTTCGGGAATATAAGTCTGGGTTATCAATTGGTTCCTGTTCACCTTGATTTATCAAAAAACGGAACAAGAACTCTTGGGTATTTCTGTGGGAGACAAATTTATTCAATCCTATAGACTTTTTTGTGTGAGATAGATTTGTCTATCAAGTCTTCGACTTTGGGTCGTAGCAACTCTTAGTTGTGGGTGAGATAAGCCAAGGGAATCAAGTGCGTAGTATCCTGCTGGGATCAGAGACGTAAGGAGCGCAACTGTACCTTGAATCAGTGTGAGATTGATTAGGGTTCAACTACAGTCCAGTTCGAAGTTAATTGGTAGTAGGCTAGTGTCTGTAGCGGCTTAATACAGTGTGGTGTTCAATCTGGACTAGGTCCCGGGGTTTTTCTGCATTTGCGGTTTCCTCGTTAACAAAATTCTGGTATCTGTGTTATTTCTATTTCGCGTTATATATTTTTATATAATTGAAATATCACAGGTTGTGCGTTAAGATCAATCAATTAGAATATCCAACCTTTGGTTGTTGATTTACATTGATTGACACTTGAATATTGGTCTTTGGTACCGTTCAAGTTGCTCCTCTTATATTCAATCAGGCTCGCAGATTTCTATTTGCTGATTGCAGATTGAATTAAGAGTTAGAGATATTAAACTCTTAGATGTACTTTATTCTAGATTGAGTCTGATTGTTTAGTTGATTATCTAGAAAGTGTATTGGAGTAGGTCCTCTCAGATTGCCAAACGAATTGTTGGGTGTGGTTGTTAGACCCCCACATTTTCAATTGGTATCATAAGCGAGGCAAACACATTAAAGACCCCATAAGTCCGTGTTTGTAGCGATCTAATATGGATAAAGGTGATATCTCTATAAACGTACCACCAGTCTTCGATGGCTCTAATTACTTGTGGTGGGAAATTGCTATGCATGCCTTTCTTCAAGCGCGTGATTTTCAATCATGGGTTTATGTAGTTAATAGCTATGATGCTCCCGTTGTGGAAGTAGGGAATGCAAACGTTCCAAAGAACATTGGTGAATACAATGCTGCCGAGATACATGCTGCAAAGCAAAATTCCGACGGTTTGAATGCCATCATACATGCCATTACCCCAGATCTTCAGCACCATGTGACTACGTGCACTCGATCTAAAGATGCGTGGGATATCTTAGAACCGTATTCCAAGGAAATACCAGTGAGAAGGAAGCTAGGCTTCAAAACCTTAATTCTAATTGGGAAAACCTTCGTATGGCAGATGAAGATTCATTTGATGAGTTTAATCACAAAGTGTCCTAAATCGTTAATGCATCTTTTGCATTGGGTAAAACTATTCCTGAAAAGGACATTGTGATGAAAATTCTCAGATCGCTGCCATCTAGATACGATTCTAAGAAGCATGCCATCGTTGAAGGAAATTGATAGACACATTTTTGTGTCCGAATTGTCCTCAGTGTCTCTATTGTTAGTGCTTGATTTTGTACTTATTATTGTAGGTGTTTTTGGAGAAATACACTTGTGTGGAAAAAGTTGCTCGAAAAGTGCTATTTGGACCCTCGGAGAAAAGTTATAAAGGCACCCTCATTTTGGATAAGGGCACCCCCAGGGAGCCCAGCTATTCACACCCCCGGTTTGGTTAGGGGGACACCACCTTCTTCATTCAAATTTCAAAAAAAAGCTGGAGGGAAAATGTGTTCATCAATGGCAGATTAGGGTTGGATATATGGGCGTGTTTTAGGGAGACTCAATAGCTGTAATTGCACGGGAAGACTTGAATTAGCCTAACAGTCTTGGTATGGGTCTGGATCGATTGAATTTGGCTAGTTAACTCGTGTTGAAGAAGACAGGGAGCACGTCATGGATGGAGATATTTACGGGATTTGCATGAGTTGGACCGAGTTTGCGCATGCTAGGATGACTCTAACAACCATTTGGAAGGTGACAGAGATAAATAAGGAGATTTACCAGCTGTGAAACGCGTGCAGGAGAAGGAAATGTAAAGATTATATCCCGAGAATATTTTCATTGACTGCCGAGTAATGGGAAGATTTTTTGGATTGATGAGGAGTTATTCTTGGTCCAAAGGTGTATAAATAGTTTGTTGGGGCCGAGTAGAGGGGGGACGGAGCGATTGGGGAGAGTTTAGAGCAACCACATAGGAGATTGATCAAGTTGCAGAGAACACATTTCTGCTGCTGCTGTGAAGAACTCGAAGAACATAAGACGCAAAAGGTCAGTCGTTTAGCTACAGTGACAACGACAGTGAGTAGCGGGTCGTACTTCTACAGTGACAGTGACGCATATCTTTTATCGTTGACTGTAACAGCTCGGTTTGTAACAAATATAACTGTTACAAACCCGGTTTTCATTATATTTCTCCCATTTTCATCATTTGTAAACACTTTGAGCAATAAAAATAATTTTTGAGCGTGTTTCCAACATGATGATGAGCTAATTCTCTCACAACCAAGGCAATGAGGAAGCTATTTACACATGAATAATTGGTAATTATTTATTTTCTCTAATTTATAATTAATAATTCACTGAATCACTGCTTTTGCAGAGTTTTTAATTGTTTGCATAATTTCCTTTATTAGTTGTGATTCAATTAGATAGGTTATACTTTGTATTAATATAATCTATGCTTAGGGGATACAATTAATTTTTGAGAATTAGCCTGATTATATGTGAATTAAGAAATAAGGGACTTAAAAGATAATTAGAGTTTTGGCTTATTTACCATAATCTATTCATGTGTAATAGTGGAATCAGTGTCTTGGTTATTCCTAATATCTCGAAATCAAATTTTGAGTTAAGTTTTCTTTATTTTTAAGTTTTATTAAGTCTAAAATCTATTGCTTTCACAAGTCTCAACGAACCTATTTACCACAACTCAATTGAAAATCACACCAATTTTTGGCGCCACCTACGCGGACTTGTCTTTAGGCTAGAGTTTTTAGATTTTTATTTTCTTTTTTTTAGGTTTTTATTTGTTTTTGTTTTTCTTTACGTTTTTGGGTTTTTGTCTTTTCCTTACGAAAGAAAATTTTTCCAAAGCTTTTGGTGAATACTTAAAGACATGGAGTAAAAGGCAAATCGAAAGGAGTGAAAGAAGAAGATTTTTTTTTTTTTTTTTTTAAAAAGAGAGAGGAAAAAAAAAAAAGAGACATTTTGATTTTTTTTAGATATTATTTTTTTTAGACTTTCCTTTTCTTTTGCACTTTTGTTTATGGGTGAAAACTAATCCTGCCGGATTTGGTAATTTGGGGTGTGTGGATGAGGAATGAATTTGGGGTGATTGTTGATGGATGAAAATTACTCCCTGCCGAATTTGGTAATTTGGGGTGTGATGAATGAATTTAAACCTAAACAAATGCACTGCGCGGTGAGTGCTTGTAGATTCGAGAGATCAAACGTGCAAGTCCGGCCTAAACCAAGAAATGGTCGTTCCAGACTTGTTTCGGTCACAAAGTGAAGGAGATGGGGTTGATCTTAGGGAGGGAAGCGAAGAAGGTGTTGAGATTGTGAAGATGTTGGCTTGCTTATGACTTGTAACAGAAAATGGTTGAATATGACGGATCAACACTTTGGTGTTTGAATACGATGGTATCGAACTTGTGTTGTTCTATCTTGTTGTTGTTGTTTTTGGAAATAGGGAGGAGAACCTATTTATACAAGTCATTGAGCCTCATTCACGTTTCTCGTGGGAAGTGGAGGTAATGGAATGATGGAGTGGTGGAATTGTGTGTTAGCATACGACCCGGTCTTGCCCACTTCTCCAGTTCATCTCTAACCGTCCATGACTTCCTAACACGTTCTTGTGATGGCGTGTTGCACGCTGCATGCTGTAAACCGCCAGACCAATACCCCAGTAAGTATCCCCCAGTTTGTGACATGATTGATGTCTGGAGTGTGGATCGTGGATCCACGAAAGATAGCATGTAATGCTAGAATTGAATAACTAAGTTATTTAGAAAAGTCGATACTTGTGAAGTATCGTGTGTATTTTATGCAGTCTACATCATGGTGTGGTAAAGTGATGGGTAATGACTCCTCACTAACCAAATAACTCCGACCAGGGTTGTATAACCAAGCTGGTGAAGTCGGACGGATGAGATGATGTTTGAGACACTCATCTGCGACCGTTGATGAAATTAGGTTTTTAAAGAGGTGCGCAAGCATCACTCTTCAGCTTGGTCGAAACCAAGCATGGGAAGGATTTGGAGAGGACCGACCATACATGCGTGTTGACGGCATGATGGTGTAGGCGCCTATATTCCGTTCCCTCATGAAAGCGCGATCTGGGCCACTCAATTTGACCGAGTAAAGAGGAGTGGTCGAGATCAATTTGGCTTATGCGTAAATCCCTTGCCGCAAAGGAGTTGGAAACCGCGTGATTTCCCTAGTTTGGGCACGCGTTTGAAGCGACCAATCATTGGTTGGTTTTGGTCGATCACACTACCGTGTAGGTGGTAGGTTGGTGTTCACACCTATGTCTTACCGTCTCATGAAACGTGATCTAAGCCACCCAATTCGTCCGGTGAAGTTGAGTGGTCGAGATCGATTTAGGATTTGGGAGGTGTAACCGCACGAGTTTGGGCGTGCGTTTTGGGTTGGCCGGGAATGATGTGCCTTGGCCGACCGCGTGAGGAGGTAGATGGGCCCACGGTGGTCATGCTGGTGTGACCGACCCTTGCTCAATCTAATCTGTGACCCTCCATTCGTGCCGGAGAAGATGGACGCGTGAGATGGCTTGAACCTAATTTCGGCTTGCAAAGCCGCGCGACCATGCTCTTTCAAAGGACGATTTGTTGTAACCAACCACGGTTGGTTTTGACCGACGGTCATGTATGTAGGCGGTCACATGGTGATTGTGTCGACATGCTCCGGGCCCTTTGAGTCTATATCTACACCCTCCATCTATGCCTGCGAAGGTGGACGGTTGAGACGTTTTGCGGCACATGTAATACGCCGCAAACCCTAGTTTAGGGTTTTCCGTCCATAATGCTTGGTATGGACGGTTCCTTGGCAAGCAAAGGCCAATGGTCGACCATGCGGGTCGGCCGTGTGTATTCCATACCTGCTTGGGGGTGATGGAATTGATCTGTGGTCATCCAATCATGCTTGCGGAGTTGGATGACTGCGATCAGATCATATTTGGCAGGCTAAGGCCGTGTGTATTCCATACCTGCTTGGGGGTGATGGAATTGATCTGTGGTCATCCAATCATGCTTGTGGAGTTGGATGACTGCGGTCAGATCGTATTTGGCAGGCTAAGGCCGTGTGTATTCCATACCTGCTTGGGGGTGATGGAATTGATCTGTGGTCATCCAATCATGCTTGTGGAGTTGGATGATTGCGGTCAGAATCGTATCCGAGACCGATCTGATCAAGTCCGGATGCTCAATCGGGCTAGTATAACACACCGAGAGGGGCTCAATCGGGCTAGTATAACACACCGAGAGGGCTCGGGCCAGTATAACACACCGAGAATCGCCCTATACGGGTATTTCGTACATGGATTCATTATAGTGCTTGGAGGTTCGTGTTACTCTCAGAAGAGTAACACTCGGCTCGTCATGCCACACCGATAATGGGTACAGGTGAAATACAAGGTTGATATGAAATTCACGGGAAGGGATTGTTGCTTGCATGCTCCAACTGGAGGAATTAAGTGAGGAGTATCCGTCACTTATAAACGGCTTTATCTTTTACAAGATGTCAGCGCATGATTTTCTGGTTACTTACGAATTTAACCTTAAACGAAAATCCACCATCAACATTAAGTCCCCTGCCTAGCACATAATGGTTACACCATTGTGTGGTAGGCATGAGATGGTGACATACAGAAATGACCAAGCTAGAGTGAATATATATTTACCGGATAGTTTCACATTGTCAGGCGTTTCCCTGGAACTGGTTGGTCTTGAATGAGGATGCGAAGGAAGCAGGACTTGATCCGGTGAGTCGCTTTGGTTCCTCTTGTACATGTATGAGATCGTCCGCCCCTTCAGGTGTTTGAGTCAGGGATAGGATTCTTCTTCTACCGGATTCTGGGTGCGGGTGCTTGCACATTGCCGGTTGAATTGTTGTGTCCAGCTGCTCTTCCGGTTCTTGATCAGGGCTCAAAAGAAATCCTGACTTGGTCGGCGTTGAATCCTCATATCAGGCGCCGTAATCGTTTTAGGGTTTCCTCCGTATTTATGCGGGTGAAGAGATCTTTGATCCGTTTTTACAGTAGAGCTCCCTTGCAAAACTCTATCATGTCTAACAACAGTGGATCATCTTCTTCATACCATCCAGGATCTCCCGTTAAGCGTGTACGACCCGCGTCTGAGCTTCATGATCAGTCCCCTGTTCGTGTTCTTCGAGTCAAGAAGATCATACCGGTTTGTCTCTTTTCTGAAACATTGTTTGTTCTTCATAACGGTCAGGTGAATAATCCCTTCATTCTTGCAGAGATACCCTACCGGAACATGTGTGACGGTCATTGATGATGATGACTTAACCATTCCTCTCCCTTCAAACTCAAACACGCCTATCCCTGCGAGCGAAGACGCTGACCTGGGTGTCTCATCTTATGAATATCCGAATGCAGGTCTTTCATTCGATCGCATGAAATGCTTATCCTCCAGCTACCAGGATGTCGGTGGATTCTTGGTGCGGAAGGAGTTTGTGGGCTTGTACACCAAGTTGTGGAGGAAGTACGGTCATATCGCAACCAGGGATGTGGTCCGACATTGCTCCTCTGCCTTGGTTACCGCGGTAAACTGCCTTCTTCCCATGATTGCGGAGATGGAGAGTATTTCTATCCGCAACGTTCTTCGAATCAAATCTCGAAAAGTGGGAGAATATGGTATCTACCCGTGAATCCATGAAGTTCAACGGGCTGGTTGCGCAACGTCTTGATGTCATCAAGGTTGATCGAGCGGTATCCTCGCAAATGTTGTTCCCTTACGAAAGCTATCTTGGAAGAGGAGAAAGCTCCGCCGCAGAATCGAGAAGGTGGAGCAAGCAGTGCAGACTTGAAGAAAAGAACGGAGAGATATCGAGCTAGACTGCAGATGATGCTCTCAAGGAATTATAATCTTCTAGATGGCCTCTTCTAAGCCGTACTCCCTTATTGTTAATGACGTTTATGTCAAGAGTTTTGAACATTTTTGCGGAATAAATTGCATTGGGTTTTGATTGGTGAAACAGTTCTTTCATTGACACATCTCGAATATAGTTGATGATTCAAACATGTAATGAAAATAAATGCCTCGTATTGTTGACACAGCAGATAGTGGTCAGTGTAATATGCCTTGAGCCACTTTCCATTGATGATCTGCTTCGGCTTGCCTCCGTCTACTTTAACGATCTTGTAGTAGCCAGTATTGTAAGCCTTGGTGATTGCGTAGGGACCTTCCCATTTTGGTGAGAATTTTGGTGCAGACATGTCTTGTTGGATGTGTTTGGCTGTTTTCAAAACCCAGTCTCCCACCTTGAAAACGCGTGGTTTCACAATTTTGTTGTATGCTCTGGAAATCCGATTCCTGTACACCTGAGCGCGCTCTTCTGCTTTATTCCTTCTAAAATCCAGAGTGTCTAACTCTGCGATTCTAGAGTCAGAGACTTCGGCCTCGTTCCAGTGGATCCCGGTTGCTGCTGCAATCCTGGCTGATGGGATTCTAATCTCTGCTGGGAGAATCGCATCCGCTCCGTAGACGAGTGAGTACGGTGAGACCCCAATCGAGCTTCTGGGTGACGTACGGTATGCCCATAGTGCCATTGGCAACTGATCATGCCATTCTCTGGGATTGTCGTGTACCGTTCGACTGATGATCCGGATCAATGTCTTGTTGGTACTCTCGGCTTGCCCGTTCCTTGAGGATAGTAGACGGTGGAGAAGACTTGTTTAATGCCGTACTCCTCCAGAGCTCCCGTGCACCGCTTGTTGGCGAAAGGAGTGCCATTATCAGTGATGATATGCTTGGGCACGCCAAAACGACAAATGATGTATTCTTTAATGAAAGCCGCAATTGTCGCTCCCGTAGTCCCCCGTAGGGGAATGGCCTCTACCCATTTGGTGAAGTATTAGTTGCGGTTATGATGTACTCGTGTTTGCTTTGATGATGGCGGATTGATCTTCCCGATAATGTCCAGTCCCCAACAGTAGAATGGCCATGGGCTGCTTATAGACTGCGAGAGGGTAGAAGGCGCATGAACGAGGTTCCCATGAATTTGGCATGTGTGTGACTTTGAACGAAAACGGCTGCATCATCCTCCATGGTAGGCCAATAGTATCTCTCGTGTATTTGGAGAAAAAGTTTCCTCTTCCCTTGATGTTCTCCTTCGTGTATGCCTTTCAAGATGACTGGGATTTCTTCTCCAGCCAGGCAGCGAAGCATATCGCCTCCGAAGCTCTTGCGGTATAGGATCCCTTCATGGAGTATGAACCGCTTGGCTCTCTGCTTCATCTTGATAGCGTCCTTTTGACCAGCAGGAATTATCCCATCACGTAGATAACTAATGTAGGGCTCTCTCCAGTCCCCGGTGCGGTTCACATTAAGAATCTCCAATTGGTGTGGTGGTGTCTGGCAATTCGAGCAGGACTTCTGAAGCAGTCTGGATTGAGCCTCCATTTCTGGCCAGTAATAACCCAGGCGTTGAAGTCGCCGGTAAAGTGTTACCACCAATGATTGCCCACAAATTTCATTGTGAATACGATCCACTGCTAGGTTGCGCTTCGTCACCTCCTAGACATCTTGACAGGGAGCCGTCCGGATTCCGACGATACAAAGCATACCATGAAGCATGAAGAAGTTTTGCGGGGTTTTGAGACCGACCTTTCCTTGGGAGAGTGAGTGTTGAGCTCTTGAATGATCGGAGTTCGCCAATCGTCGGTCTTGGTGTCTTTGCGTTGCGGTAGCCATGTCGATTCTATGGTTCTCCTTTTTACCGTCAAAGTTTCTTCCGCCCCCTCGAACTTCAGTTTGGAAGCCAATGTTGCTAGACAATCGGCGTGTTTGTTGTTGCTGCGACCGACGTGGGTTATGGTTGCATCGGCAAAGTAGTTTAGTAACCTCTGTGCTTCTGATCGGTACGGGGCTAGTGTTACTTCTTTTAATGCATATACTCCGTTCATTTGATTCACCAAGAACTTGGAGTCACCTCTTATTTCCAGACGTGTGACTCTCGCTTGTTTAGCTATTGAAAGCCCTATGAGGAAAGCTTCATATTCTGCAGAGTTGTTGGTGCATTCGAAGTCTAACTTGAAGGAATGTGAAAATACTGCTAGGTTGGAGAGACCAACACTACGCCCCTGCTCCTCCATTATTCGCTAGGGGTAGCGGAGCCGTCAAAATACAAAAGCCACACCTCTTCTTCCAGAATGGAGACGTCTGGGAATTCTCCAGGGAGTTCTTCATGCAGCCCCGTAGTACCTTCTCCGGGAAATGCTGCCAGTAAGTCTGCAACTGCTTGACCCTTGATAGCTCTAGGCGATGCGCATGTTATGTCTAGTTCTGACATTTGGAGAAGCCATTTTCCCGTCCTCCCCGTCAGGACCGGCTTTGAAAGCAAAAACTTTGCAGGATCGGATTTAGACACGAGTATCACCCTGTTGGATAGCAGGTAATGCCTAAACTTCTGAATGGAATGGATTAAAGCTAAACACGCTTTTTCCGCTCTGGGATATCGGAGTTCAGCATCTCTCAATATTCGGCTGAAATAGTATATGGGATGTTCGATTCCCTCGTCGTCTTCCTGAGCGAGTAAGGCCCCTACGGCGGTGTCACTGAAGGCGGTGTAGAGGACCAATGGTTTCCCTTGTACAGGAGATTTCATGACGGTTGGAGATGATAGTATTCGTTGGACTTTCCGGAAAGCCTCCTGTTGAGTTGCGGTCCAAACAAAGCTGGCTCCTTTCTTCAGCAAGGAGGTGAATGAGGCGGTAAGTTGGGCTAAACCAGGTATGAAACGTCGAATGTAGTTTACCTTGCCCATGAAACTTTGGAGCTCTTTCACAGTTCTGGGAGGCGGCATTGTGAGGATGGCCTGAGTCTTGGACGGGTCTACTTTTATTCCTTCTGCGGTCACTTGGAATCCCAGAAATTTACCGGAGGAGACACCGAAAGCGCATTTTAAAGGATTCATCTTTAACTTGTATTCCCGACACCTCTCAAATACTTGCCGTAAGACGTTGGTGTGATCAGCTCGAGCCTTTGACTTGACCACAATATCATCCACATAGTCTTCTACTTGTTTATGCATCATGTCGTGGAAGATTGCCGTCATAGCACGTTGGTATGTTGCGCCGGCATTCTTCAAACCGAATGGCATAACAGTATAGTAGAAATTTCCAAGAGGGGTTCGGAAAGCTGTCTTACTTGCATCATGCTCATACATCCTTATTTGATTGTAACCGCTGTAGCCATCCATAAAGGAAAACATGCCGTGTCCGCTAGTGGCGTCTACTAACATGTCGATGTTAGGCAGGGGGAAAGTCGTCCTTGGGGCAGCACTTGTTCAAGTCTCTGAAATCCACGCAGACATCGAATCTGTCCGCTTTTCTTTTTACCGGGACCACATTGGCTAACTGTGTCGGATGATGAATGGGTTCGATGAAGCCAGCAGCTAGCAGCCTTCGAATCTCATTCTTGATTTGTTCTTCTACCTCATGTCTGAATTGCCTCGGAGATTGCTTGATTGGCTTGGATCCAGGCATGACGTGTAAGTGATGGGTGACCAATTTTTCATCTAGACCGGGGCATTTCTTCGTATGTCCAGGCGAATACATCTTGGTATTCCTTGAGTAGTTGAACCAGGCTTGTACGTTCGTCTGTGGATAGAGTCGAACTGATAGAGACCGGCCTGGGAGATTCATCAGTTCCGATGTTAACAATCTCGAGCTCGTCAGTCGTGGAATTGGTTCCGTCTTGTAGCTGTCGCGGGGCGTCCAATACCTCCTCTTGTATTCCGTCGTCCTTGCAGCATCCAATTGGGCGGAGAGACTGGATGGTCTCTCCTGCTAATTGCTAACAGCGGCGCCGGTATATTGTCTTCCCCTTCTGATCACGGCTCGCCTCGAAAGAGCGCACCCTTTTGGCGTGAGGATGGGCTGAAGTTTCACCGGTTGGAGATGGACGTCTCGTCGGAGAGAGTATGTCGTGGTGTTTGGCCCCCAGCGATGTAAGTCGGTCTTCCTCCTGGATTGAAGCCCACGTGGGTAGTGGAGTGCACATGATTTTGTCGGACTTTCCTCGCGAAGCATCTTTTGACTCGAACAGCTCCACTCCGCATATTGGCGCATACGGAGACAATGATGCGGGAATACGGACGACCTCCTCATTGAGCACGGTTTTGTGCACCGGTGATATGTTGAAGGAATGACCTTGTTGTGGTGAAGCCACGGTCTCCCCAGTATCATGTGGTAATCCGGCTCCTTTTCTATGACTTCAAACTTCGCTCGTGATCGACAGTCCTACCGATAAATTCAAATTGACGTACCGTATGTGCTGGTTTGATTCCCTTCGAAGTCCGTCATCATGGTGGGCTGTCGTACAATCTTGCATGGGCTGACCTTGGCTGTCTTGAGAGTCTTGAGAGTAATTACGTTCGAAGATGCCCCCTGTGTCGACGAGGGCTCTCCGGAACTCGAACCCTTGATGTGTGCGGTAACATGTAGGGCTCGGTTGTGACCTTCCTCTGCCATCATGTCATCTTCTGTGAATGTAACATTGTTTATGGATGTTTCCGACGCAGTTGAGACTCCTGGACGAGAAGGAGCAAGGTGTGCGTCCAGAGCTATTTTATTGACTGCAAAGAAACGTCTCGCCCGTTGATCTTTTGAGAGGTGCAAGAGTTCACACAAGTCTTCCACTAGAGACACAGCTTCCTGATCTACTGGCCTCTGGTTCGTAGTAAAACTGTTGATCTGGGGGGAACTAGTCCCCGGTGTAAAGGTCTCTGGCACGCTTATTTCCGACGTCATCTTGATGAGGAGGTCAAGTATGCCGTTTACCGCTTCTTTGATCAGCTCCATGTTCCTCGTCTGAGTCTCAAGTATCCGAGCCAACTCGCTCATAGTTGGGGTTCTTCCTGTTGCGCCAGCAGATGCGCCGTTGGGAAGAGAGGCATCCTCGTTGGAGGAACTTTGACCGGGATTTGGATTTGTTGAGGAAGTCCTAAGACCAACCATCTCGGAACTTAGCCAAACAGGATTGGGTATTGAAGAAATTGATTTCACAACCGAGAGATTAATCTCCCACCGTGGTCGCCAATTGTTGATGGATGAAAATTACTCCTGCCGAATTTGGTAATTTGGGGTGTGATGAGGAATGAATTTAAACCTACAACAAATGCACTGCGCGGTGAGTGCTTGTAGATTCGAGAGATCAATCTGTGCAAGTCCGGCCTAAACCAAGAAATGGCCGTTCCAGACTTGTTTCGGTCACAAAGTGAAGGAGATGGGGTTGATCTTAGGGAGGGAAGCGAAGAAGGTGTTGAGATTGTGAAGATGTTGGCTTGCTTATGACTTGTAACAGAAAATGGTTGAATATGACGGTATCAACACTTTGGTTTCTGCCGACTGAACTTGTGTTGTTCTATCGTCTTGTTGTCGTTTGAAATAGGGCGGAGAACCTATTTATACAAGTCATTGAGCCTCATTCACGTTTCTCGTGGGAAGTGGAGGTAATGGAATGATGGAGTGGTGGAATTGTGTGTCGGTAGCATACGACCGGTCTTGCCCACTTCTCCAGTTCATCTCTAACCGTCCATGACTTCCTAACACGTTCTTGTGATGGCGTGTTGCACGCGCACGCCAGAAACCGCCAGACCAATACCCCGGTAAGTATCCCCGTTTGTGACATGATTGATGTCTGAATGTGGATCGTGGATCCACGAGAGATAGCATGTAATGTTGAATTGAATAACTGCGTTAAGAGCTGTAAAGTCGATACTTGTGAAGTATCGTGTGTATTTTATGCAGTCATCGTGCATTACGGTGTGGTAAAGTGACGGGTAATGACTCCTCACTAACCAAATAACTCCTGACCAGGGTTGTATAACCAAGCTGGTGAGGTCGGACGGATGAGATGATGTTTGAGACACTCATCTGCGACCGTTGATGAAATTAGGGTTTTTAAAGAGGTGCGCAAGCATCACTCTTGACTTGGTCGAAACCAAGCATGGGAAGGATTTTGAGAGGACCGACCATACATGCGTGTTGACGGCATGATGGTGTAGGCGCCTATATTCCGTTCCCTCATGAAAGCGCGATCTGGGCCACTCAATTTGACCGGAAAGAGGAGTGGTCGAGATCGGCTTGCAGTAAATCCTTGCCGCAAAGGAGTTGGAAACCGGCGTGATTTCCTAGTTTGGGCACGCGTTTGGCGACCAATCATTGGTTGGTTTTGGTCGATCACACTACCGTGTAGGTGGTAGGTTGGTGTTCACACCTATGTCTTACCGTCTCATGAAACGTGATCTAAGCCACCCAATTCGTCCGGTGAAGTTGAGTGGTCGAGATCGATTTAGGATTTGGGAGGTGTAACCGCACGAGTTTGGGCGTGCGTTTTGGGTTGGCCGGGAATGATGTGCCTTGGCCGACCGCGTGAGGAGGTAGATGGGCCCACGGTGGTCATGCTTGGTGTGACCGACCCTTGCTCAATCTAATCAGTGACCCTCCATTCGATCGGAGAAGATGGACGCGTGAGATGGCTTGAACCCTAATTTCGGCTTGCAAAGCCGCGCGACCATGCTCTTTCAGCGGTGATTTTCTTTGTAACCAACCACGGTTGGTTTTGACCGACCGGTCATGTATGTAGGCGGTCACATGGTGATTGTGTCGACATGCTCCGGGCCCTTTGAGTCTATATCTACACCCTCCATCTATGCCTGCGAAGGTGGACGGTTGAGACGTTTTGCGGCACATGTAATACGCCGCAAACCCTAGTTTAGGGTTTTTCCGTCCATAATGCTTGGTATGGACGGTTCCTTGGCAAGCAAAGGCCAATGGTCGACCATGCGGGTCGGCCGTGTGTATTCCATACCGCTTGGGGGTGATGGAATTGATCCGTGGTCATCCAATCATGCTTGCGGAGTTGGATGATCTGCGATCGATCATATTTGGCAGGCTAAGGCCGTGTGTATTCCATACCGCTTGGGGGTGATGGAATTGATCTGTGGTCATCCAATCATGCTTGTGGAGTTGGATGACTCGGTCGAATCGTATTTTTGAGGCTAAGGCGTGTGTATTCCATACCCGCTTGGGGGTGATGGAATTGATCCGTGGTCATCCAATCATGCTTGTGGAGTTGGATGATGCGGTCGATCGTATCCGAGACCGATACGGTCAAGTCCGGATGCTCAATCGGGCTAGTATAACACACCGAGAGGGGCTCAATCGGGCTAGTATAACACACCGAGAGGCTCGGGCTAGTATAACACACCGAGAATCGCCCTATACGGGTATTTCGTACATGGATTCATTATAGTGCTTGAGGTTCGTGTTACTCTGTAAGAGTAACACTAGCCGTCATGCCACACCGATAATGGGTACAGAAATACAAGGTTGATATGAAATTCACAGAAGGGATTGTTGCCGCATGCTCCAACTGGAGGAATTAAGTGAGGAGTATCCGTCACTTATAAACGGCTTTATCTTTTACAAGATGTCAGCGCATGATTTTCTGGTTACTTACGAATTTAACCTTAAACGAAAATCCACCATCAACAGCGGTGAGTGCTTGTGATTCGAGAAATCAATCTGTACAACTCTGGCCTAAACCAAGAAATGGTCGTTCCAGACTTGCTTCGGTCACAAAGTGAAGGAGATAGGGTTGATCTTAGGGAGGGAAGCGAAGAAGGTGTTGAGATTATGAAGGTGTTGGCTATATATGACTTGTATCAGAAAGCTGAACCGGCTTACAGGATGTAAGCTATCAGTTCTGATGTTTGAATACGATGGTATCAACACTTGCCTCTGTTGTCTGGACTTGTTCTTGTTGTTTTTGGAAATAGGGAGGAGAACCTATTTATACAAGTCATTTGAGCCTTATTCACGTCTCTCGTGGGAAGTGGAGGAAGTGGAGTTGTGTGTTGGTGTTACACGACCAGTCTTGCCCACTTCTCCTGTCATCTCTAACCGTCTATGACTTCCTGACACGTTCTTGTGATGGCGCGTTGCACGCTGCACGCTGTAAACCGCCAGACCAATACCCCAAAAGATGTACCCCCAGTTTGTGACATGATTGATGTCTCGAGTGTGTGGATCGTGGGACCCACTGAAAGTAGCATGTAATGCTAGATTAAATAACTAGCATGTATCCCCCAGTTTGTGACATGATTGATGTCTCGAGTGTGTGGATCGTGGGACCCACAGAAAGTAGCATGTAATGCTAGATTAAATAACTAAGTTATTTAGGAAGTCGATACTTGTGAAGTATCGTGTGTATTCTATGCAGGTACTACATCATGATGTGGTAGAGTGACGGGTGGTGATCACCATGACGCCTCACTGACCAATTAACTCCTCACCAGGGTTGTATAACCAAGCCGGTGAAGTTGGATGGACGAGATGACCTTTGAGACACTCATCTGCGACCATTGATGAAATTAGGGTTTTTGAAGAGGTGCGCAAGCATCACTCTTCAGCTTGGTCGAATCCAAGCTTGGGATATAATTTTGATAGGGCCGATCGTGCATGTGTGTAGACGACATGACGGTGTAGGCGCCCATATCTCATTGTCTCGTGAAAGTGTGATCTGGGCCACTCAATTTGTCCGGCGAAGTTGAGTGGTTGAGATCAATTTGCAACAGAAACCTGGTGCCGCAAAAGCCGCGCATCATGCCCACTTCGGGCGCGCATTTCAAGAAGACCAAGCTTGGTCGGTCTTGTTCGATTAGTCTGGTATACAAACGGCGAGCTGGTATACACGTCCATATCTCAATATCCCATGGAAACGTGATCTAAGCCACTCAATTTGTCCTGCAAAGTTGAGTGGTCGAGATTAGTTTGTAATCGGGAGGTGCGACCATGCCTAGTTCGGGCGTGCGAATCGAGGAAACCAGGCATGATATGCCTTGGCCGATCGGGTGTGGAGATAGATGGGCCCATGGTGGTCATGTTGATGCGCACCGGACCTGCTTAGTCTAATCTTGGACCCTTCATTCGTGCAGGAGAAGATGGACGCTCGTGATTGTTCAAACCCTAATTGGAGTTTCACCGGCCGTGTGTCATGCCTTGTTTGGGCGCGCGAACCGGAATAACCAATTATAGTTGGCCATGACCGATCGGTCATGTATGTAGGCAGGCCCACGGTGTTTGTGTTGACATGTTCTGGGCTCTTTGAATCTACATCTACACCCTCCATCTATGTCTGCGAAGATGGATGGTTGAGACTGTTTTGCGATACATGCGGGTTTGGCAAGATATGCCACCCTTTTGGGGAGACCGACCATGCGGGGCCCGCGTTGGGTTGGTGGTGAACATTCCAATACCTGCTTGGGGTCATGGATTTAATCTAAGCCATCCAATCATGCTGGTGAAGTTGGATGGTCTTGATCGTTTCTGAGACTGATATGGTCAGTTCAGGTTCAAATATACTCAATCGGGTTAGTATAACACACCGAGAGTTGTAGCCTGTATGGGTATTTCGTATATGTTTTATCATTAATGCTTGGAGATTTGTGTTGCTCTGCTGAGAACAACACTCAGTCGTCATGCCGCACCGGTAATGAGTACAGGAAATACGAGGCTGGTCATGCATTAATTAATAATGTTATAAATTCACAGGGTATATGGGATTGTTGTCACATGCTCCAACCTGGATGAATTTTGTGTATTTAATTCACATAATACTGGGATTGTTGCCACATTCTCCATTCTAGGTGAATTATTAAAGTGAAGAAGTATTCATCACTCATTAATGGCTTTATCTTTTTCAAGATGTTAGCGCATAATTTTGGCTTTTACAATTTTAGCCTTAAATGAAAATCCACCATCAACAACTTTATTTTTGGACTTTGGACTTTAAACTTTGGGACATTATTTTTAAACCCTACGTAAGGGTAGTTTAAATATAAACTGTGTGCAGAGAAGGACGGCGATTACGATATCACCTCGGCCCCTTGGGTTCGTACATGACATAGGAGTCGTGGCCCGAGTCGACTACAACGGTTCATCCCAACGGGAGGTAAGTTTGTCGAAACACTCGTGAATCCCCTGTCAGCGAGTTACTATATTCCTTCGTTTGCAAATATGCCGAGGAATTGAAAACGGCTGCTTTAATTTCCTTGTAAAGGGCAAGGACTGGCCATACAAGATAAGGGTTCGAATTTCATCACCGTTCTCTTCTTGCCCGCTGTTGATGGTGGATTTTCATTTAAGGCTAAAATTGTAAAGGCCAAAATTATGCGCTGACATCCTGCAAAGGATAAAGTCACTGATAAGTGATGAATACTTCTCTACTTTACTAATTCACCTAGAATAGAGCATGTGGCAACAATCCCATATACCCTGTGAATTTACAGCATTATTAATTAATGCATGACCAGCCTCGTATTTCCTGTACTCATTAGCGGTGCGGCATGACGACTGAGTGTTGTTCTCAGCAGAGCAACACGAATCTCCAAGCATTAATAATGAAGCATGTACGAAATACCCATACAGCTACAACTCTGGTGTGTTATACTAGCCCGATTGAGCATATTTGAACCGAATCGACCATATCGGCCTCGTAAACGATCACGACCATCCAACTTCACCAAAGATGATTGAATGGCTTAGATTAAATCCATGACCCCAAGCAGGTATTGGAATATTCACCGACCCAACGCGGGCTCCGCATGGTCGGCCTCCCCAAAAGGGTAGGATAGTTTGCCAAACCGTCCAAACCAAAGCAGTATGGACGTAAAACCCTAAATTAGGGTTTGCGACACATTACATATATCGCAAAACAATCTCAACCATCCATCTTCGCAGGCATAGATGGAGGGTGTAGATGTAGATTCAAAGGGCCCAGAGCATGTCAACACAAACACCGTGGGCCCGCCTACATACCTGACTGATCGGTCAGGACCAACTATGGTTGGTCGTCTTGATTCGTGCGCCCCCAAACCGGGTATGACACAGGGCAAGCAAAACCTAATTAGGGTTTGTGTCGCGATCACGAGCATCCATTTTCTCCTGCACGAATGAAGGGTCCAGGAATAGACTAAGCAGGTCGGATAATTATCAACACGATCACTGTGGGCCCACCTATCTCCACACCCGATCGGCCAAGACCAAACTTGGTTGTACACCTTGATTCGCGCGCCCAAGCTAGGCGTGGTCACACTCCCCAACCACAACCTGATCTCGACCGCTCAAGTTACCGGACAAATTGAGTGTCTTAGATCACGTTTCTATGGGACGATGAAGTACAGGTATATACACCATCCCACCGTATGCACGCCGGGCTGATCGGCCAAGACCGACCAAGCTTGATCGTCTTGGAACGCGCGCCCAAAATTGGCATGATACGTGGCTTTTGCGGCATCAGATTTTTGTTGCAAATCGTTCTCAACCGCTCCTTTTTACCGGTCAAATTGAGTGGCCTAGATCGCACTTTCATGGGACAGTGAGGTACGGACGTGTACACCGGCATGCCGTCTACACGCAGGCCCGGTCGGTCCTTTCCAAAACACCTCCCATGCTTGGATTTGACCAAGCTGAAGAGTGATGCTTGCGCACCTCTTCAAAAACCCTAATTCCATCAACGGTCGCAGATGAGTGTCTCAAAGATCATCTCTTCCGTCCAACTTCACCGGCTTGGCTATACAACCCTGATCAGGAGTTAATTGGTCAGTGAGGCGTCATGGTGATCACCACCCGTCACTTTACCACATCATGATGCAGTACCTGCATAGAATACACATGATACTTCACATGTATCGACTTCCTAAGTAACTTAGTTATTTAATCTAGCATTACATGCTACTTTCTGTGGGTCCCACGATCCACACACTCGAGACATCAATCATGTCACAAACTGGGGGATACATACTGGGGTATTGGTCTGGCTGTTTTAAGCGTGCAGCGTGCAACGCGCCATCACAAGAACGTGTCAGGAAGTCATGGACGGTTAGAGATGACAGGAGAAGTGGGCAAGACTGGTCGTGTAACACTAACATATTAACAAAATGGACTAATAACATGTTTGAGTCATCATTAAAAGCATAATTAACTTGCAAAATGGACTAAAAACATGTTTAAAACTCAGATAATTGACAAATAACATGTTTGAGTCATCATTTTACAACAAGCACTTATTTTACATGTTCTGTGACTCTTACTGTGCTTTTGAAGTCTAAAAAATACATATTAAAACCAAAAACTCAGAGAATTGACAAATAACATGTTTGAGTCATCATTTTACAACAAGCACTAATTTTACATGTTCTGTGACTCTTACTGTGCTTTTGAAGTCTAAAAAATACATATTAAAACCAAACACTCACACAAAACCTCAAACACTAAACCACATAAACCCTCAAACACTCACACAAGAGGCAGAAATCATATATGAAACAATTATGCTTCAATAACTGAATCAACAATTAAAGATTATCAATAACTACTAATTCAACAACCCTAAATCCATACACTAAATGAATCAGAAACAAAATAGACTACTAATTCAACACCCTAACTGAATCAAAAACAAGTTTAACAAAATCACTGTGTAAAGTTTTTTTACCTTTCTTAACTTCAACGGAAGACTTCGATTTCTTTATGATTTTCATCACATGCAACATTAAATCGAAGAAAATTAGTATGAATAAGAAACGTCAGTAATAAAAATCGATGAATTCAACAATTTTTTTTGAATAAAATCGTTTCTGAAACCCTAAAAAATTGAATTCAGATGAAGTTTAAACTCAATCGAAACAGGAAATCGATGTTTACCTTCGATGTTGCTGTTGCTAATTCACTGCATCTCTAAAACCCAATGAAATCAATGTTTTTTTTTTAGTTTTCCAGTTGAATTTGTTCTTCTAAATCATAGAAAAGTGTAGATTTACTAAGTTTCTATCGATTATCTGTTTGATTTTCGAAGTTTTGAGCGGTGATTTTCAAAAAAAAATCAGTTGTTTTTTTCGGTTTTTCTTTTGAAACTGAGAGATGGGGAGAGATAAAGGAATGAGACGAAGTGAGAATATCTTTTGTTTAATGTTAATTGGTAACGATTATCTAAATTCTAAATATATTTAGGGGGGTTTTGGTAAACTGACAATTCAGGTATTGGGCTTTTACAACCCTAAGGGTATATTTAAAGTTGATAAGGGTATTTTGCAATGGGCCTTATAGTAGGGGTATTTAAATAATGTCCCCCTTAGTAATCGGTAGTTAAGTTCACAATCGGGAGTAATTTTTTATATAGAGGAAATTTTATTTTCGCATGATTGAGAATAAGCCAGAATTTGTAGATAATGGAGTACCATATCTACCGATTGTAAACTACTGAGTCAGAATATATCTATAATCGGTAGAAAATGACATTTAATTGGCTTCCGATTACAATGTAGCCCCAAAATTGGATTGTGCCAAAATCTTTAAATTTTCAAATTCTCCACACAAACATAATCGGTAGTAAATTTTCGAATTTTCGTGATGTTCATAATCTACCGATTATACAATCGGTAGTTTCATGTTGTTTATTATCTACCGATTATAAAATCGGTAGTTTCGTGATGTTCATTATCTACCGATTGTGGTAGTAGCCCCAAATTCAAAATTTTCAAAAACCATTGGAATTTTGGATTTCTTTATTTTCTCAATCGGTAGTTTCATGAATTTTTTTTCTTACCAATTGTATAATCGGTAGTTTCGTGATGTTCATTATCTACAGATTATGGTAGTAGCCATCAAGCCCATGTTCGATCAAGCAGGTACAGTAGCCCCACGAACGAAACACGCGTAACGGTCTATCAAAGCAGGCAAGACCGACATCATGCTAGGGGAACACTCGCCTGGACGCATCTTGAACGTGACATGCTCCAAGGACAGGATGACCCGTCTCTCCTGGTAACATCTAACTTTGTCTCATAAGCTTTGTCTTTAACTGTCACCATCTCATGCCTACCCCACAATGGTGTAACCATTACGTGCTAGGCAGGGGACTTAATGTTGATGGTGGATTTTAATTTAAGGCTAAAATTGTAAAGGCCAAAATTATGCGCTGACATCCTGCAAAGGATAACGCCACTGATAAGTGATGAATACTTCTCCACTTTACTAATTCACCTAGAATAGAGCATGTGGCAATAATCCCATATACCATGTGAATTTACATCATTATTAATTAATGCATGACCAACCTCGTATTTCCTGTACTCATTACCGGTGCGGCATGATGACTGAGTGTTGTTCTCAGCAGAGCAACATGAATCTCCAAGCATTAATAATGAAGCATGTACGAAATACCCATACAGGCTACAACTCTCGGTGTGTTATACTAGCCCGATTGAACATATTTGAACCTGAACTGACCATATCAGTCTCAAAAACGATCACGACCATCCAACTTCACCAGCATGATTGGATGGCTTAGATTAAATCCATGACCCCAAGCAGGTATTGGAATATTCACCGACCCAACGCGGGCCCCGCATGGTCGGCCTCCCCAAAAGGGTGGCATAGTTTGCCAAACCGTCCAAACCAAAGCAGTATGGACGGAAAACCCTAAATTAGGGTTTGCGACACATCACATATATCGCAAAACAATCTAAACCATCCATCTTCGCAGGCATAGATGGAGGGTGTAGATGTAGATTCAAAGGGCCCAGAGCATGTCAACACAAACACCGTGGGCCCGCCTACATACCTGCCTGATCGGTCAGGACCAACTATGGTTGGTCGTCTTGATTCGTGCACCCCAAACTGGGTATGACACACGGCCGGAAAAACCTAATTATGGTTTGTGTCGCGATCACGAGCGTCCATTTTCTCCTGCACGAATGAAGGGTCCAGGAATAGACTAAGCAGGTCCGGTAAGTATCAACACGATCACTGTGGGCCCATCTATCTCCACACCCGATCGGCCAAGACCAAACTTGGCGGTACACCTTGATTCGCGTGCCCAAGCTAGGCGTGGTCACACTCCCAAACCACAAACTGATCTCGACCGCTCAAGTTTACCGGACAAATTGAGTGGCTTAAATCACGTTTCTATGGGACGATGAAGTACAGGTGTTTATGGGTGAAAACTACTCCTGCAGAATTTGGTAATTTGGGGTGTGGATGAGGAATGAATTTAAACCTTAAACAAATGCACTGCGCGGTGAGTGCTTGTAGATTAGAGAAATCAATCTGTGCAAGTCCGTCCTAAACCAAGAAATGGTCGTTCCAGACTTGTTTCGGTCACAAAGTGAAGGAGATGGGGTTGATCTTAGGGAGGGAAGCAAAGAAGATGTTGAGATTGTGAAGGTGTAGACTTGCTTATGACTTGCAACAGGAAAGTGAACAAGCTCACGATTGGTGTAAGCAGTGCTCGGGTGTTTTCTTGTTGTTTTTCTCTCGTTGTTTGGAAATAGGGCGGAGAACCTATTTATACAAGTCATTGAGTCTTATTCACGTCTCTCGTGGGAAGTGGAGGAAGTGGAGTGATGGAGTAGTGGAGTTGTGCGTTGGTGATACACGACCAGCCTTGCCCACTTCTCCTGTTCATCTCTAACCGTCCATGACTTCCTAACACGTTCTTGTGATGGCGCACGCTGCACGCTGTAAACCGCCAGACCAATACCCCAGTATGTATCCCCGGTTTGTGACATGATTGATAAACGGAATGTGTGGATCGTGGATCCACGAAAGATAGCATGTAATGCTAAATTGAATAATTTGTGTTATTCAGAAATCGATACTTGTGAAGTATCGTGTGTATTTTATGCAGAATCCTGCATCATGGTGTGGTAAAGTGATGGGTAATGACACCTTACTAACCAATTAACTCCTGACCAGGGCTGTATAACCAAGCTGGTGAAGTTGGACGGATGAAATGATCTTTGAGACACCCATCTGCGACCGTTGATGAATTTAGGGTTTTGAAGAGGTGCGCATGCATCACTCTTCAGCTTGGTCGAAACCAAGCATGGGATACAACTTTGGCCTAACCGACCATACATGCGTGTAGATGGAATGATGGTGTAGGCGCCTATACCCCATTACCTCATGCAAGTATGATCTGGGTCACTCAATTCATCCGGTGAAATTGAGTGGTCGAGATCGATTTGCGATAAAAAACTAGTGCCGCAAGGGCCGCACGTCACGCCCTCTTCAGGCGCACATTCCAAGACGACCAATCTTGGTCGGTCTTGGCCGATTGGCCTGGTGTGAAGGTGGTAGGCTGATGTTCACGCCTATACCTGAATATCCTATGAAAACGCAATCTGAGCCATCCAAATCGTCCGGCGAAGTTGAGTGGTCGAGATCAGTTTGCGGTTTGGGAGGTGTGACCACGCTAGTTTGAGCGTGCGTTTTGGATTAGCCAGGCATGATATGCCTTGGCCGATCGGGTTAGGGAATATATGGGTCCACGGTGGTCATGCTGGTATGACCGGACCTGCTTAATCTAATCATGGACCCTCCATTCATGCCGGAGAAGATGGACGCTCGTGATGCTCAAAACCCTAATTTTGGGTTTCAAAGCCGTGCGTCTTCTCTTGTTTGGGCGACGATTTTGTCACGACCAAACATGGTTTGTCTTGACCGATTGGTCAAGCGTGTAGGCGGGCTCGCGGTGATCGTGTTGACATGCTCTGGGCCCTTTGAATCTACATCTACACCCTCCATCTATACCTGCGAAGATGGATGGTTGAGACTGTTTTGCGACACATGTAATATGCCGCAAACCCTAATTTAGGGTTTTCCGTCCATAATGCTTGGTATGAACGTTTTTGGCAAGCTAGGCCAATGGCCGACCGTGCGGGTTCCGCATTGATTCGGCAATGGATATTCCATACCGCTTGGGGGTGATGGAATTGATCCGGGTCATCCAATCATGCTTATGGAGTTGGATGATCGCGATCATATCCGGACCGATACGGTCAATCCGGATGCTCAATCGGGCTAGTATAACACACCGAGAGGGGCTCAATCGGGCTAGTATAACACACCGAGAGTCAGCCTGTACGGGTATTTCGTACATGGTTTCATTATAGTGCTTGGAGGTTCGTGTTACTCTGTAAGAGTAACACTCAGTCGTCATGCCACACTGATAATAAGTACTGGAAATACAAGGCTGATTAGAAATTCACAGGATGGGTTTGTTGCCACATGCTCCAACCTGGAGGAATTTCATGTATTCACGAGAATGGGATTGTTGCCACATGCTCCATTCTTGGTGAATTAAGTGAGGGAGTATCCAACACTTATTAATGGCTTTATCTTTTACAAGATGTCAGCCGCATAATTTTTCTCGGTTTTTACAATTTTAACCTCAAATGAAAATCCACCATCAACATTAAGTCCCCTGCCTAGCACATAATGGTTACACTATTGTGGGGTAGGCATGAGATGGTGACATATTTATATACTGAAATGACCAAGCTAAAGTGAATACATATTTACCGGATATTTTCACATTGTCAGGCGTTGCCCTGGAACTGGTTGGTTCTGATTAAGGATGCGAAGGAAACATGACTTGATCTGGTGAGTCGCTTTGGTTTCTCTTGTATATATCTGAGCTCGTCCCCTTCTTCATGTGTACTTCTTTCATCATACACGGCTTCCCTCAGGTATATCTGATAAGCCTCGTTGATTGTTATCCCGAATTAGTAGCCTTCATAGGTGGCAAGTAAAGACTTCTTTTCCTCCTGGGATTCTGTCGACTTGCGAGATTATAAAGAATCATCTCTCGCGGTCGTTTATTCTACATCTCAGGTATTGCTCTGATCTTCTGATTAACTGATCGATTGATTTGATTTTTATTTTTTTTTGTGTGTGTGCACTCATAACCTCCTCTCCTTTGCATTTTATCATGGAAGTAGCGGACGATCATTCTGTTGCTTCCCCAGAAAGAAGTTTTGAAGTCGATAAGCCCGAAAACCATGCACATGAAGAAGTAATGGCTAAGATCGATCTTCCACTTCGCGAAGTCGGTCGTGCTATACAGGGGATGTCTATCTCACACCTTCGTATTACCAGAGGACGTATCTGTGCACTTTCAGCTGCGATTGACATGGAGGAGCGGTGGAGGCGCGAGGAAACGCTGCAGACACTAGTAAGCGCAAGGGCAGAGAGATTTGCAGCGCGGTTGAAGAGGCGGAGAGTTGAGCATAAACGACCTCCGAATGAAGGCAAGTGTGATTACCCGATCCAGGACGGCGTGATAATTCTTGATTCCGATACAGATGAACCTGAACATTTGAAATCAATCTGCGTGGCCCCTAATATTGATGTGCCTTTTGATACTCCCGCTGATGATGTTGGGATGGAGCGCGATGCTGCGGAGATGCCTGATGCAGAAGCTGAGGGAGATCCGGAGAGGGGAGCATCAACAAGTGATGGAGAAGAACCCAACGGTGGTGCAGGCGAGGCCGACCCTCTTGGCGACTAAAATCACTTTTCTTTTTTCTTCTTTCCAAGTATATTTTGTACACTCGAACATCTTCCTTGTACTCAGTGGCGGTCGGGTTCAAGGTTTTTCTTCCATTTGATTGTTTGAATAAGTTTTTTTTTTTTTATAACCCTTTGCCAAGACTGCAACTGAATCTTCTCAGGCGCAAGGGTGTGCCTTCACACGTAATTCCTTGTGATAAAATAAGTAATGCCATAATGGAATACTTACGGACCTGTGTTCTTGATGCAAGATCTTCCTGGCCTTGCTGGGGCAGATGGCTCAAATCACTTTCCTTTTGTGCACGCGTTCTATTTTCTTCTTCCCATGAGATGTTTGCTTAGGGTTTCTTTTCTTGCTCCAAAGGTTGATTTAGGCTGACTCAGGACTTTGTGTTTTTAGGGGTAGAGAGGTTCTCAGATGGAAATAGTGCTTCAACTAAATTGAAAATTGAAAATTGAAACCCTAACTATGAATGCAAGTATTTCAATCATTTTCTGGGGGAATTACAAATATGACATGAAATTGTAAAAGGAAACATTATTTGGAAAAAGAAATAGCACAACGTTTTAAAGGGTGGAGGACGCTGGAAAGTGGTAGCACAGCGTCTTAAGTTCGGTAGGGTTTGAGCCATTGTGAGTGAATTGTTACGCCTTCTAGCTTATCAGCGTTGATGAGCTTGTAGTAACCGCCTAGGATAACATCTGCTACCAGGTACGGTTCCTCTTCTCTTTCGATGGGTGAGTCAGGTGGAGTGATCATTTTCACCGTCATGCTCCCAACCTTGAATGTAGTCGTCTTCGTCACCAGGTCTCCAATTCCAAATGGGTTTGGGCGTGCAGATACTTGGACCTTGGCCTTATCGTCTTTGACCAAGAAAACCTCTACGCTCTTGATAAAACGTTTGAAAGGGCCGGATTCCCATTCACATCTCCTAGCCGGGGTTGGTTTGTTGGTTGGAGCCAGTCCCAAGGACTTGTCAGAATGAGGGGCGGTAGGTTGCAAAGAGAGTTGCGCGATGAGACTTACTTGAGATTGGAATCTTTCAATGTATGCTGACAAGCTCTCTCCGGGAAGTTGTGTCACATTGGAAAGTTGCTGGTGCGGTACCAGACAGCCATCAGGAGGTCCAGAAGGCGTGTTGGAGATTATTTCAGGCATCGAAACCGGTAGAGGACAGACTCCTAGTATTGCTTTATTGTCATGCATCCAAGAGCGTCCTAGGATCATGTCGTAGTTGGGATGATCTTTGACTATGTAGAACTTTGCTTGCGTCGAGGAATCACCCAATTTGACTTCAAGATCGATGTATCCATATGCATCTCTGAGCTCTCCTGCTGAATCTTTAACCACAGTTGGGTGACGAGTAGCTTCCTGTTTCGAAATCTTTGCCGCTATCAAGGTCTTGACAGTAATGATGTTAAATTCGGAAGCCGTATCAATCAACGCGCTATCGAACTCAACGTCTCTCAAACGAGTGACAGTTATGAGTCCCCAGTTTCCATTGCTCACGTCCTTCAGGAAAGACTGGGGTTCTGGATGCATCTGGATGCAAACGCCTGCCTGACACAACGTGGTTGAGGGCCGTAAATATGTCTTGACGCTGTCCTTTGGAGAAGTACAGGATTTCACATATGTGCTCCATCATAGATTGTACGGTCTTGCGAACAGAATCCCCAGAAATCATGCAGTTCCTGATAGGTAGAGGGTCTCTATGAACACCTTCGTTTCCAAGCTGGAGTTCCCCTGTCTCTACCTTTTCCCCGAATATTTGTTTCAACTCTGTTACAATCTTTGGTTGGATGATGGACGAACCTGTGGTAGCAACAATATCTGGGATATGCCATTTCTTCCTCGGTTGGAGGACGCGTCGATAGGGGGCGGCTTTACGGCGTTGTCTTGGATCCACGCTTCCAAGAGCTCTATCACTTCATTCATGGTAAAAGGAAAACCCGTGTCTTTAGTGTTTTGTGCAGAAGTTTTGTCTGTTCCTTTTCGAGACACAGTCTTGTGTGCCGGGGATGCTCGCTTGGTTTGTTGTTCCATTATCGAAGCTTTCCTTTTTTTCTCCTCCGCCTACTACACTCACAGAAGGACCAGTGTTGTATTGTTTATTCGTGAGACGCCTGCTTCCTCAACTTTCACTCAAATCTTCACTTCGAACAACTCTGGTTCTTTCTAGTAGTGCTTGGTGCGCTTGTTCTTTGAACGTTTTGCATCTTCGTGGAGTTCAGAGAACGTTTGAAAGCCCAGATTCTCTAACAGAGCGCGGTATATGGGTATCATCCCATTGATGCACAATTACACCAATTGTCGTTCGGTGACGTTCGGGTCATGACAATCTAGTGCTTGGGTTCTGAACCTTTTAACGAAATCGTTGGGATGTTCGTTGTTCCGCTGAAGAATTATCCCCAGGTCTGAAAAGGTGATCTGTTCAGACACGAAGAAATACTTTCTGTAGAAAGAACCGACCATTTCGTTCTAATTGGATATGCTATTAGGCGCGATGTTGTTGTACCAGGTGTATGCCCTCCCCGTAAGTGACTTCGAGAATTCTTTGATGCGTAGAATATGATTGTATTCATGTTCCCCCAAGGATTCCAAGAATCGAGAAACATGTTCACGAGCATTACCAGTACCGTCGTAGAGGGAGAATTGGGGAGAGGTGTATCCTCTTGGAAGAGGGATTCGTTGCATATCTTGAGGGTATGGAGGTTGGTGTTGGTGTGCATCCGTCAGATTTCCTTTGCCTCGGCTTTGAAGGAGTCGTTCTAGATCCTCACGTGTGATGAAGTTGGGTGACTGGTCCCTTTCTCTTGAACATTCAGGAGCAACACGAGATTTTTCACTCATGTGGGTCCGAGTGGAAACGCCTGCTCCGGGTGAATTGAAGGCATTTCTTGTTGGCTCCAAATATTGACGTGAATCTTGCGACAATCGTTCAGTCAAG
Organism: Papaver armeniacum; assembly: GCA_023531295.1. Lineage (NCBI taxonomy): Eukaryota > Viridiplantae > Streptophyta > Magnoliopsida > Ranunculales > Papaveraceae > Papaver > Papaver armeniacum. The sequence continues at coordinate 106,872 of JAJJWW010007113.1, forward strand.
GTCTTGAGGAAAGTGAGTACCTCCTTCTGAGTTGCGGCCAGATCTGTTTGAGTCTTAGCAAGAACTTCCTATTTCTCCATCAAGTCTGCAATGGTAATAGACGGTGGTCCTCCTCTTGTGCCTCCGGCTCCTCGTCCTGATGAGGGAGTGAAAGTTGTTGCTCTGGTGACCACTGGAGGCGTTACACTTGAGGAGATGCCGGGATTTGCGGCCGCTCTGGCTCTGGTGATGGGAGGCGTTACACCTACTGGGATGTCTCCTGCTCCACTGGTGTTAATGGTAGAAATGACGGCTCCACGAGATGTATTGACCAGGTAGCTCCACTGACAGGTACTTCGACACCAGGATTGTTATCCACACTAGCTCCATCAGAATTGATTACTGATACAGACCTTAATTCCACCATCTTGAAATAAATTATTGATTGAATTGATTCTAAGATCTACCCTCTCTGAAATTGATAAAATTGAATCGGATTTGGAAGAAATTGACTTTATAATCGAGAGATTAACCTCCCACTGTGGTCGCCAATTGTTTATGGGTGAAAACTACTCCTGCAGAATTTGGTAATTTGGGGTGTGGTTGAGGAATGAATTTAAACCTTAAACAAATGCACTGCGCGGTGAGTGCTTGTAGATTCGAGAGATCAATCTGTGCAAGTCCGGCCTAAACCAAGAAATGGCCGTTCCAGACTTGTTTCGGTCACAAAGTGAAGGAGATGGGGTTGATCTTAGGGAGGGAAGAGAAGAAGGTGTTGAGATTGTGAAGGTGTAGACTTGCTTATGACTTGCAACAGGAAGTGAACAAGCTCACGATTGGTGTAAGCAGCTGCTCGGGGTGTTTTCTTGTTGTTTTCCTCTCTTGTTGTTTGGAAATAGGGCGGGGAACCTATTTATACAAGTCATTGAGTCTTATTCACGTCTCTCGTGGGAAGTGGAGGAAGTGGAGTGATGGAGTAGTGGAGTTGTGCGTTGGTGATACACGACCAGCCTTGCCCACTTCTCCTGTTCATCTCTAACCGTCCATGACTTCCTAACACGTTCTTGTGATGGCGCGTTGCACGCCGCACGCCGTAAACCGCTGAGACCAATACCCCGCATGTATCCCCGGTTTGTGACATGATTGATATCCGGAATGTGTGGATCGTGGATCCACGAAAGATAGCATGTAATGCTGAATTGAATAACTGCGTTATTCAGAAATCGATACTTGTGAAGTATCGTGTGTATTTTATGTGTATTGCATCATGGTGTGGTAAAGTGATGGGTAATGACACCTTACTAACCAATTAACTCGACCAGGGCTGTATAACCAAAGTCGGTGAAGTTGGACGGATGAAATGATCTTTGAGACACCCATCTGCGACCGTTGATGAAGTTAGGGTTTTGAAGAGGTGCGCAGCATCACTCTTGACTTGGTCGAAACCAAGCATGGGATACAACTTTGGCCTAACCGACCATACATGCGTGTATATGGCATGATGGTGTAGGCGCCTATACCCCATTACCTCATGAAAGTATGATCTGGGTCACTCAATTCATCCGGTGAAATCGAGTGGTCGAGATCGATTTGCGACAAAAACTAGTGCCGCAAGGGCCGCACGTCACGCCCTCTTCAGGCGCACGTTCCAAGACGACCAATCTTGGTCGGTCTTGGCTGATTGGCCTGGTGTGAAGGTGGTAGGCTGATGTTCACGCCTATACCTGAATATCCTATGAAAACGCGATCTGAGCCATCCAAATCGTCCGGCGAAGTTGAGTGGTCGAGATAAGTTTGCGGTTTGGGAGGTGTGACCACGCTAGTTTGAGCGTGCGTTTGGATTAGCCGGGCATGATATGCCTTGGCCGATCGGGTTAGGGAATAGATGGGTCCATGGTGGTCATCTTTGGTATGACCGGACTCGCTTAATCTAATCCTGGACCCTCCATTCATGCCGGAGAAGATGGACACTCGTGATGCTCAAAACCCTAATTTTGGGTTTCAAAGCCGTGCGTCTTCTTTTGTTTGGGCGACGATTTTGTCACGACCAAACATGGTTGGTCTTGACCGATTGGTCAAGCGTGTAGAAGCCCCGCGGTGATCGTGTTGACATGCTCGGGGCCCTTTGAATCTACATCTACACCCTCCATCTATACTGCGAAGATGGATGGTTGAGACATTTTGCGACACATGTAATATGCCGCAAACCCTAATTTAGGTTTTCCGTCCATAATGCTTGGTATGAACGTTTTTTGGCAAGCTAGGCCAATGGCCGACCGTGCGGGTTCCGCATTGATTGGCGATGGATATTCCATACCGCTTGGGGGTGATGGAATTGATCCGGGTCATCCAATCATGCTTATGGAGTTGGATGATCTGCGATCATATCCGGACCGATACGGTCAATCCGGATGCTCAATCGGGCTAGTATAACACACCGAGAGGGGCTCAATCGGCTAGTATAACACACCGAGAGTCACTGTACGGGTATTTCGTACATGGTTTCATTATAGTGCTTGGAGGTTCGTGTTACTCGTAAGAGTAACACTCATTCGTCATGCCACACCGATAATGAGTCTTTGGAAATACAAGGTGATTAGAAATTCACAGGATGGGATTGTTGCCACATGCTCCAACCTGGAGGAATTTCATGTATTCACAGAATGGGATTGTTGCCACATGCTCCATTCTTGGTGAATTAAGTGAGGGAGTATCCAACACTTATTAATGGCTTTATCTTTTACAAGATGTCATCGCATAATTTTTTCTGGTTTTTACAATTTTAACCTCAAATGAAAATCCACCAGCAACAACAGGTATATACAAAATCCCACCGTATGCACGCCGGGATGATCGGCCAAGACCGACCAAGCTTGGTCGTCTTGGAACGCGCGCCCAAAATTGGCATGATGCGCGGCTTTTGCGGCACCAGATTTCTGTTGCAAATCGATATCAACCGCTCCTGTTTATCGGTCAAATTGAGTGGCCTAGATCGCACCTTCATGGGACAGTGAGGTACGGACGTGTACACCGGCATGCCGTCTACACGCATGCCAGGTCTGTCCTTTCCAAAACACCTCCCATGCTTGGATTCGACCAAGCTGAAGAGTGATGCTTGCGCACCTCTTCAAAACCCTAATTACATCAACGGTCGTAGATGAGTGTCTCAAAGATCATCTCGTCCGTCCAACTTCACCGGCTTGGTTATACAACCCTGGTCGGGATTGAAATAAACCTAAACTAAGGTAAAAGGTAGTGACAAGGGGTTGCTAAGGTACTCAAATTCACCTCTAACTCCTCTTGTGTGCTCCGGAGTTGAGGCATTCTTGCAGTGATCGATAAGGGCGGGGTGTCAAACCCACCACCTATCTAAGGGGTTTCTCCATGTAAAACTTCAATACACAGCTAAGGTGCTAACCCGAGTATTAGTTATCTAATTAAGTATAACTAATCAAAGGAATTAACCTATAACTCTAAGGAATGAGATGCAAACATACTAAACATAAGTATAACCTAACTACAATACATCCATGGCGTTGGTATGCATTGTGAGAGAAAGAATGTTAGATGCTAGGATTGAAATTACTTTAATCTTTAAGCATACAAGAATAGTTCAAACACAGTTAACATCACAAAGTGGATTTAGGGTTTCATTGAAACCCTAGCACCAAACTAAAACACAAAATACAACTATTGACTGCCCTGGCTAATCCAGGCGTGCCTAAAATCATCATCCCCCTGCTCTATTTATACATGCGGTTCCCAAAAATTCCCAAACCCTAAAAATTGAAATTAATTGAAAAGTAAATCGAACCCATACTCTGCGAATCGTGTTCCCTTCTTGTCACGTCGTCCACCGATAGCTTTGCTTGTGATGTTGGTGGAAACCCTAACTTCTAGTTATCTCTAAATTAGCTTCTAGAGTTGGTAGAAGCTAAGAAATAGATAACTCGAGGTAGAGAAGGGTAGCAGGAAGGTGCCGTTTATTGCGGTTGTCGGTTGATGATGATGGAGGCGGTGAGGCGGCTCTGTCGGGGGTGGAGATGGTGGTGGTGGGTTTTGCGAGAGGTGAGGAGCGGGAGAGGAGAAGAAAGAGAAAGAAAGAGAAGAGAATGGAGTGGTTTTGCTCGATAGGTATAGGGTTAGGTTGATAGGGTGTTAGCGGTTGCATCGTGATGATGGGAAGACTATAGCGGCGTCGGATGAAGGCGGGTGCGATACGAACGGGTGAGAGAGGTGGCCGGTTTTGATGTGATGCGGTGTATACGGGAGCATCAGAGATGATGTATAGTGATGGAGCGACCGTTGGATGTAGGCGAGGAGATCTCAATGGCTCGAGTGAGCGGGCTCGGATCGGGTCATGGGTAGCTCTAGCCCAAGTCTTCCTTGTTGGGTTGCAATCGATTTGCGCGCGGGCTTTGGCTATCTGCTCCATAGATGTTTGACTTCAATTCTTCGCTCTTTAGCTCCTCGGATTCTCCGAGCTTTATTTATTACCTAAAAACACAAAATTAATTAATACAAATATTTATTCTTGAAAACAAAGAAAACCACGAGAATGGGATAATATCCGAGTTATAAAGCGCAAAAGATGAGTAAAATGCCAATAAAAGGTGTATAAATATGCACTATTTGGCACTCATCAAATACCCCCAAACACTGAATTTTACTTGTCCTCAAGTGAAACAGAAATAAAGAAATCCTAACTATACCAACGTCGTAGGTCTCTCGAATGCATTTAGCGTATGCACTAAGCCTTTAAACCCCTAGGTGTCCCTAGTGGACGAGTTGTAGTCTCGTGAGGGTTTACAAGAGGTGTACCCACAAAACCTTCTCCAACCTTGAGTGTAAAAGAGTCCCAAGCCTCCAAGAAGCTATGAGGACATAGAGTTTACGCATGCTAGTAAGAAGTTAGAACTATCGAAGAACGCATTCTCATCCTTAAGTCTTTGAGAAGTAACCATACCATATGAAAGAATTCGGATTCGATTGTGATCATAAGTCTCAACTTCTGCCTCACCATTAGGGTTTTATGATAATTGCACTCAAAAGATCGCTTAGTAGTCTCATGTGTGCGGCAGGAGTAAAGAGAGAAATCAGAGACACGTTGTAGGTAAGAAGGATAACCTTAGAAATAAAATGCGGAGACTCCACGAGAAATGTGGACAAAAGAATCTTTTTCTAATGATCTCTAAGAAGGGAAAATCAACCATTAGTAAGGGGTGGGAGTACTCACTCACTTCTCACCCGATCGGCAATTAATATCACTCTCTCATAAGAAACCATAGAAACGTCTTCAATCTTCGGTCTTCGGTCTTCAGTCTTCAACTATTGATGACGAACTTCTGAACTTCACAAAAACTTAATAAATTTTTTTTTTTTTTTTTTTTTTAAACTTTGTGGTAACTAGACACAGAAAATAAACTACTTTTTTTTTTTTTTTTTTTTTTTTTTTTTTTAAGTTACAATAAAGCGATAAACTCAATTTTTCATAAACTTCATTAATTCTCATTTTTCTTTTCCTTGTTTTGTTGCATATAAACCTTGGACTATATCAATTTTCTTTCAATATTAAGATTCTCGTCCTCAGGTTCTTGTGATGATGTGTTTCTATGGGTCTTGTTGATTGAGAGAGAATGATGCTAACGGCAAATCGGTATTTAGAAGGAGTTTTCATCTTTAGACGTCACCCTCATGATTGACAAAAACTAGCACTCAAGAGATCAAAAGTAGTGCTGAAAATTGTGCGAAGTTGGGTAGCTCACCATTCCTACCGGAATTTTACGTATGGTGACACACACTCTATGACTTTTCTAGAAAGTTGCAAAAATTTGAAGGTTGGTGCCTCACTTGATGTAAATTGGGTAGTCTCCACTATGGGTGATCACAATTCTACTACCGAATATCTAAACAAACACCTAATTCGCCCTCACAGGGTATGGTTAAATCCAACTTTAACGCTCTAATCAACTAAGGAACCAATTCTGCGTTTTCGGTACTTCCAAGTTCATTATTTGATTGATTCTCTATGTAAACATAGCTAAAAGCATGCTAGTGACTCTAAAATCTCTAAAGTTGGAGGTTTTTACAAAAGAGTTTTGAATATATATTTTTTTTTTTTTTTTTTTTTTGAAAATAAAAGGTGAAATAAAAGACTAAAAACTCTAAATGCAAATCACACCCCCAAACCTAAATCAAACATTGTCCTCAATGTGTCAATGAGATAGGAAAAATTTAAACAGTCACATACCGAGAGAACTATCGATAATAGAAAAGGGAAGAGATTCTGGGATGTCTTCCATGGAGCAAGGTTGAGCTTCGTTAGTCAAGGCAAAATCCAACATTCTCAGTGGAGATCATATCAGATTAGCACAATATAAGCGCATGAAGACTCAACCAATTCAAGAAAAGAAAAATTTAACATGTCCTAACAATCTAAAAAGTTGAGGGTTAACTCAAAAAAATAATGTACAAACATTAACAAATATAACAAGAAAATGGGCTTTGGTTTGTTTGGGATTTGGTTTGAATGGGCATTTTGGTTTATATGGGTTTTTTTTGGTTTGTTGGGAAAGTACAGCCCATTTGATGTTAAACAGCCCAACAGAATATGGGCTCAATGGGATTTATTTGGTTTTGTTGGGAAAGTTTGGTTTATTTGGGAGGCCCAGGTTGCTGTGGGCTCAATTTGGTTTGTTTGGGATTTGCTGTTTGAAACCCATGATTTGTGAACTGCACAGCCCAGATGTCTAGCTTATGTGGGCTGAAGGTTGTGTGGTTGCAGCCCAAGTGGTTGTGCAAAGCCTAGGTTGAATTATATGCACAGCCCAACAGATGTGGGTTGAGTTGCTTTGCAAGGCCCAGTGCACAATTTGATTGTGAGCAGCCCAGCAGATGGGCTCTAGCCTAGATGGTCTGGCCCAGTTTGGCCACAGCCCAGATTAGGCTGAAAAATATATAGCCCAGTTGTGGTTTAGACAGCCCAGCTTGGGTTCAGCGAGCCCAACTGGTGTGGTCAGTCAGCCCAGCAATTGATTGTGGGCTGAGTTTTGGTTTTGTAAAGCCCAGGTTGGGTTCAGCTCAGTGGACTGGGTTTCAGTTTATGTGCAGCTCAATGATTGCACAGCACAAGTTATGTGCTCAAATCAACACACAACATATAGCACAGGGGTCAGGCTGAGTACTTACTGGCACTCATCCAAAGCAAGGCAGCATCAGAGGCTGAGTATGCTCAGGGTTGTGGAGTTTGGGCTTCAGTGAGACACAGCTCAAAAATCACACAATTACCAGCATACAGGGATGGTTTGGTGCTGAAGGAGAGTGCACAGAGTGGCAATGAATCACACAGGCTATGCTCAGCACATTTTGAACTTATACACAGCACACAATTGACATATCAATTCAAGTACCCAGAAGTGCCTTAAGATTTGCACAGCACAAGAGAACAGCAATAAACTCTGAGCAGCCTATGCACAGTTGGCTAGGTCTGATAGTTTGCAAGTCAGGTCAGGTTAAGCAATTCCTCACAGATGCTGGCTCAATTGCTCAATGGTTCACACTTGGCTCAAACTTGTAGCTTCAGGGGCTAGCAAGTGAGCAGGGTCTGGCATTCAACACAATAGTCAAGCAAGTATCATTCATTCATTCATGCAAAGTTTGGGATTATGCTCGGGTTTTGGCTCAACGAGGATCGGTTGTCTTCCCCTGTGGTAGCACCCAACTTGGTCTGTCCAAATTGTCACTAGCAAGTTGTGACTCTAGCTGTTGAATTCTCGGGTCATTGACATATTTGGCTTAGCTCTAATTTAGCAGCATGCACATATAATTGGCTCTCACAGGTTATGCAGGGGAGCCAATGGCTCACAGGGCCTGTGGCATCAACAAGCTTGCCTGAGTTGATGTCAACTGTCTCAGTTGACTTCAACTGGGATTTCTCACAGGTTAAGCTCAGGGGTTTCAATTGGGCCTGTCACAAACTTGGAAGCCACAAGTGGAGCTCAACTCACAGCTTCAGGGGGCTGGAGATTGGCGGGCTCGGATGGTCTATGTACCTCAAGTTTTGGGGCCCAAGCACGAGTATACTTATAGATCAAAAGGAATGCATTTCAGTGTCGGGGCAGATTTAAGCTTCTGACTAACTTGGGTTTCCAAGTTGTGACCCACGAGGTGCTGTGAAGTCAAATCACTCGGCTAACTTCCAATTGGTCTTCACAGGCTAGGTTCGGTATACATGGCATATTGGTCAGCTGAGTAAATGGTGTCAACTCATTCAGTTGATGTTCCACTGGGGTTGCGACAAACTGACCAGCTGCGGCTCACACTCACTTGACTCCGTGGGCTGGAGTTGAGCACGAGCAGATGATCACATACAATGCTAATATCAATTCACAAGTGCAACAGGGTTGACAGAGTATCATTCAGACAGAGCATGAAAGGTGCAGATATTCAATGATGAACAAAATGAGTTATAGATTCAACAATGGAACATTTCACAGCACAGTTGACAGCATCAAACCAGTTTGCTAGAGTTTGTCACAGGTTATGCTCAGGTTGGTGTGCACAGGTTTTCATGCAATTCAGTTCAGTGCAATGTCATATTTCTCAGCTAGCATGTATGAATTCAAATATCATGGAGTTTTCAATGATGAAAATTGGTGGCACTTGGTCAGGATGTGGGCATGGAGCACAAAATGTAGCTCATTCAACTAGCAAGAGACCACTCACCTTATAAGTCGCAGAGGTTGCTTAAGGTTGTTACAAAACTCCAGTTTTTTCGCCTTCCTCTTGGGTTGGCTCAGCAGCTGAGCCGCTCAAGAGCTCACCCAAGCGTAAGCAAAGAAGTTCCTCCATTCATGCACCTTGGGTTGGCTCGGAGTTACCACTTGCAAAGAAGGCACGGTTGGGTGCTGGTGCACTAAGAACAACAAAATGACTCACGGGTGCCTTTTCATCTCAAAGGAGGGTTCGGTTCTCAATAATGCAGCTCAAGACACAAAGAGGTGCACAAATGCACAGCTGCACTGAGTTAAATGGACTGACAGGGAATGAGAATTACTAGTGACTCTAAGATGCAAGATGATTATAAAAACAAAAACAAGTTACAGGTTACAAGATGATGCAAGGGTTAAAAACAAAATGATGCAGTACAGGCTACAACAATATGCAGTACAGGCTACAAGATGATGCAAGGGTTAATACAAGTTACACTAAAACAGGACTATGATGCTACAATTAAAACAAGGCCAATGAAAACAGGCTAAAACTACAATGAAAACAAAAGGTGGGTATGTACAGGGGGATAGAATGAAATTTCAGTAAAGCAAGCAATGAATCACGGAGCACGCGCCAAGTCCTGAAGAAGCGCCAAAAACTTGTTAGGCCCGAGAAGATGTTTAAATTACGGCCCTACGGTGATACCGCAAGTGCACGGTGTCTTGGTTGTAGGCCCAGGCACGTACGAGTCGATCCACGAGAGACGAGGGGTGCTAATGTTGATCTAAGGCTTACTCGCTGAGATTCGGGGGAATGTAACAAGTGTGAGGCTAATATTTTTGTGCCGATACGGCAGTTTTGGATTGAAATAAACCTAAACTAAGGTAAAAGGTAGTGACAAGGGGTTGCTAAGGTACTCAAATTCACCTCTAACTCCTCTTGTGTGCTCACTGAGTTGAGCATTCTTGCCCCAGGATGATAAGGGCAAGGGTGTCAAACCCACCTATCTAAGGGGTTTCTCCATGTAAAAACTTCAATACTGACTAAGGTGCTAACTTGCAGTATTAGTTATCTAATTAAGTATAACTAATCAAAGGAATTAGCCTATAACTCTAAGGAATGAGCTATAAACATACTAAACATAAGTATAACCTAACTACAATGCATCCATGGCGTTGGTATGCATTGTGAGAGAAGAATGTTAGATCTTTAGGATTGAAATTACTTTAATCTTTAAGCATACAAGAATAGTTCAACACAGTTAACATCACAAAGTGGATTTAGGTTTCATTGAAACCTAGCACCAAACTAGAACACAAAATACAACTATTGACTCGCCCGGCTAATCCGGGCGTGCCTAAAATCATCATCCCTGCTTCCATTTATACATGCGGTTCCCCAAAATTCCCAAACCTAATTCATTAAAATTGAAATTAATTGAAAAAGTAAATCGAACCCATACTCTGCGAATCGTGTTCCCTTCTTGTCACGTCGTCACGATAGCTTTGCTTGTGATGTTGGTGGAAACCCTAACTTCTAGTTATCTCTAAATTAGCTTCTAGAGTTGGTAGAAGCTAAGAAATAGATAACTCGAGGTAGAAGAAGGGTAGCGAGGAAGATCTGCCATGGCGGTTGTCGGTTGATGATGATGAGGCGGTGAGGGCGGCTCTGTCAGGGGTGGAGATGGTGGTGGACTGGGTTTTGCAGAGGTGAGAGCGACGGGAGAGGAGAAGAAAGAGAAAGAAAGAGAAGAGAATGGAGTGGTTTTGCTCGATAGGTATAGGGTTAGGTTGATAGGGTGTTAAGCGGTTGCATCGACTGATGATGGGAAGACTATAGCGAGCGTCGGATGAAGGCGGGTGCGATCGAACTGAGCTGAGAGGTGGCCGATTTTGATGTGATCTGGTGTAGCACGGGAGCATCAGAGATGTCAAGGAGTTAATTGGTCAGTGAGGCGTCATGGTGATCACCACCCGTCACTTTACCACATCATGATGCAGTACCTGCATAGAATACACACGATACTTCACAAGTATCGACTTCCTAAAGAACTTAGTTATTTAATCTAGCATTACATGCTACTTTCTGTGGGTCCCATGATCCACACACTCGAGACATCAATCATGTAACAAACTGGGAGATACATACTGGGGTATTGGTCTGGCGGTTTACAGCGTGCAGCGTGCAACGCACCATCACAAGAACGTGTCAGGAAGTCATGGACGGTTAGAGATGACACAAGAAGTGGGCAAGACTGGTCGTGTAACACTAACACACAACTCCACTACTCCATCACTCCACTTCCTACACTTCCCACGAGAGACGTGAGTAAGACTCAAATGACTTGTATAAATAGGTTCTCCTCCCTATTTTCAAAAACAACAAGAACAAGTCCAGACAACAGAGGCAAGTGTTGATACCATCGTATTCAAACACCGGAACTGATAGCTTACATCCTGCAAGCCAGCTCAGCTTTCTGATACAAGTCATACATAGCCAACACCTTCACAATCTCAACACCTTCTTCGCTTCCCTCCCTAAGATAAACCCCATCTCCTTCACTTTGTGACCGAAACAAGTCTGGAACGGACATTTCTTGGTTTAGGACGGATTTGCACAGATTGATTTCTCGAATCTACAAGCACTCCCGTGTAGTTCATTTGTTTAAGGTTTAAACTCATTTCTCATCCACACACCCCAAATTACAAAATCCGGCAGAGATAGTTTTCACCCATAAACACCCGCTGTAGTTGCAGGAAATCCCACAACACACCCCTCATCATATCTTGATAATAATTTCTAGATCTAAACTTATTTGATAATCAAAATAAAGATAAAAATGCTATAATTATAAATGGAGACACAAGATTTTTTACATGGTTCGATCAATGTGATCTACATCCATGGTTATGTACTATTGATTTTTGTAATTACATGAGTTTACATTTAGAATCTCCATTAATGAGTATTTGGAGCTTTCTAGATCTAGTTTTGAGGAAGAAGATGATAAAGAAAATAAACTCTCTCTCTACAAAATGTGCCCTCTCCAAAAATGTGTCTCCTCTTCTTCTCTCTCCTGCCTTTCTCTTTATATAGGATATTACATAGTGGATGACAGCTCATATACAACTAATATTTCCCTTAATTTCGGATTTACCTTGCGACATTTCGCAGGTCTACAAACGTTAGTCTTCGCAAGTCTTCTTGACTCTTCGCAGAATCGTCACACCTTTCTCATATTTAAGCTAATGTCATTTGTTGCGTCGTTTCTAATATTTCTTCTGCGACATTATTATGTTGCGTCGTTAATAATTCGCAAGTGAAGGTTGTTGCGATATTCTGCTCCTACATCTTGCCTCTTTTTTCTTGAATAGTGCTTGAAGAGCGATCTTTAAGAAAAAATCCGTTGTTGTAGTAGTCTTTGATCTTTATTGATGAAGGAACGAGCGAAAGAATACTGGACTTGAAAAGTACGTACTTGCCTCTATTCTTTTGCGAAGTTCCGAAGCTTTGCGAAATAAATAAGAAGTATCAACCCTTGAAGTATAAGAAGTATGAAGTATCCTTGAAGAAGTATAAAAAGTATGAAGTATGAAGTATCTTTGAAGAAGTATATGAAGTATCCATCCTTGAATGCGAGTAATAAGTATTGCCTCTATTCATGCGAAATTATTACTCCATTTTTGATGAGGATTCTTGTTGTTCATTAGTGAACGTCCATTTTGGAAATGATTCTTGCCGAGAAGATAAAGAACATAAAATGTTTTCTCGGTATTCCATAGTTGCCTCTTGTTCTTTATCTATGAGGATAGAATCCTTGAGAAATGTTGAATGAGCGAGTTGTGTCTTCATTCTCATCTTGCCTCTGCCTCATGCTTTATGCTCATGTGATAGTATAATCTCTTCAAGTTGCTTATAATTGTGTGAAATAATTGAGCGAAATAATCACATCCTGCGAAATTCCAAATAATCTTGCGAAATTCTGAATGATTCTGCGAAATTTTGTAAAATACTTGTGCGAATATAATGCTTATGTAATGATTATGTTATGAAATGTGTATGCGATGTTTATGCCATGAAATGCTTATGCAATGCTTTCATGATGCGAGTATGATGCTTGTATGATGAGAATGCTTATCTATTGCAATGTATAGCTAATGTTTGTGTTACTTAGCTCATTTTGCCGCTCTAGAATTGATGTATCTTTAAATTGCTTCCCTTCTTCATTTCTTTGGCTTTATCTTTAATATATACATTCTTCTTCACGTATTTATTGTTCCTCGCAAGTTCTTACTCCTGCCTCATTTTTCCTTATTTCTGCACTATTAGTATCGTATAATAATATGATCATAATATTAAATGTATGTTATTTTCGCTGCCTCAGTTTCATTTCCATACTTGCCTCTGTTATTTGTATGCAAATGGAAGATTAAGCATAATCTCGCAAATGTTTCTGCTGAATTTATCATTGCGAAAAGATCGCAGGACGTCTTTACATTTTCATGTAATGACCCATTGACCTTGCCTTATCATTTCTCTTGTGTGGCCTTATTTTTCCTTCCTAGTTAAAGGTCTTATTTTGCCACCTCTCATTATTGCGACAATATGACAGGTCTAAATATTCTTGCGAACATAAAGTCCCATGACATTGCCATCTTGCGACAAAATCGCAGGACATCTTTACACTTTCATGCAAAGACCCATTGATCTCGTCTTACCCTCGCGTTTTGTATTCTTCAGGATCATCGCACAAATATGACAAGCCTAAATTTTCTTGCGAAAATAAAGCCTCATGACATTTGCGTCTTAAGACACTTATCATCTCCCTAATGGAGGGTGCCGCCCTTATCATCTCCCTGGTTGCCCCTTCAAGGAGGCGTACATCGGCCATACAAGACTAGCTCCTCCCATCCGGTCTTAACAACAACCAGTTTTTTTTCGCAGCCCTCTTATCCCCGATACCTATAGGGCTTATGGTTACGAGACTGCACCCTAAGTGGAGTTTTCTTCGGGCCGAAAACATGTGCCAAGACTTGCCAAGAATGGCCGAGACACTTCAAATGCCCCAGGCACTCTTGGATCAACCGTGTACCTCGGCGCCTTGAGCATACACTGACTCCTTATAAGAGACCCTCGGTCGTCCAACCAGGGTATAACCTTATATATATAGTTGTAAATCCAAGGTATCTCTCCTGGATGGGCTTTATTGACCCCAAATCTCCATGACTCAGGTTCCAGGAGCGGTGTAACCTTTTCCCTGAGCCATGTCAAGAGATACCCCCTTATATGACGCACTTTAGGTCTTACATTTGCCTCTTGCGAAATATCATTCGCGAACTAGGGTGTACACCATAAAGGTTCGTCCCATTCGTATATATCATTGATTTTTGATTATTCCTTCTCACTATCTTTGCGAAATTGTCGCATAGTCTTGCTTCTTTCATTCATTCTTCCATTCTTCTCTTTCATTCATTCCTTCATTCTCATATCTTCATGTTAAATATCATATCAATTGAAGCAAAGTAAATATTCAAGAGAAATTCTAATATATTATAATTCTGAAATCTTTGTAATTGTGAAATCTTTATAATTCTGCGATCGTATCGCGTTTTGTGATTCAAATAAAAAATCTTTTATTTTCTATAAAAGAAATATTCTAGAGAAATATATAAATTAAATTTTTTGGGTTTTTTGTAATTTTGTAATTTTGAAATCTAGAAATCTTTGTAATTTTGAAGTCTTTATAATCTTGAAATCTTAGTAATCTTTGTAATCTTGCGATCGTATCGCGTTTTGTAAATCAAATCAAAAATCTTTTATTTTTTGTAGAAGTAAAATGTTCAAGGAAAGTGGTACTTAGCTTTTGTGGTTTGCTGATGTTGTTGTCTCTTGCGAAGTATATGATTTGCTTGCGAAGCTAGCATCCTTGAAATGTATGAACGTTGCACAAAATATAATTATCTCGCAGCAAAAAGAAGTGTGAGAAATGAGATTTGAACCCTTGACCTGCCTCTTCCATATTCTCGTAGCATACCAACTGTTCTAACCCTTTATTGCGAAATTAATTTGCGAGATAATCATCAACTTTCTTCTTTGCAAAATAATCATAGTCCGTGCGAAATTTCACATAACAAAAATAAATGTGCGAGAAGCAAGAATTGATCCTGCGACCTGCTGCTTGCATTCATGTCTCTTGACCAACTGTGCCAGTTCTCTTGTGCAAAATTATCGCACACTTGTTAAAACTTGTCTTTCTCTGGTAGTCCAAAAAAGATGCGAAAATTCGCGGGAGGTGGGAATTGAACCTGCGACCTCAAGCTCATTGTCTTTACCTCTGACCAACTTTGCTGGCTTCTGTTTGCAAATTATCTCTGCGAAATAATAACCTACTTTCTTCTGTGCGAAATACCCTTGCGAAAAATCCATGCGAAAAATATACGTTCGTTGGGATTTGAACTCGCGAGCATGAACTCATTAACTTCGCAGATAACCAACTGTGCTACCTCTTGTTTGTGAAATAATGAAACAACCTTGCGAAATTATCCATTTTTTTCCCCTCTATAAAAAGAAGAAAATTATGCTCGCAAGTGAATTCGAACTTGCAACCACGAACGCACATATTGCTCTCTGGACCAACTATTCAAGAACTTCTCTGCGAAATTAACTCATAACTTTTTTATTTATTCTCTTATTCGCCACTGAAATATAAAAAATATGTGTCTCTGCGAATTCGAACCCGTGACCTCTTGCTTATTCGCTCCAACTCAAACCATCTGTTCGAATTTCTGTTTGTGATAAAAATCACAGCGTCTGCCTCTTATCTTCTCTTCGCCTTCCTTTATTTCCTTCAACAATTTTTCTCTTTCTTTTTCTCCTGAACATGGATATCTTCCATTGAAACCTTGATTTTCTTCCGTGAGTTTCACCACAGAAACTAATTTTTTCCTCTTCTTCTTTTCATGTCTTTAAATTGTTGATGATGTTTACTCCCTGAAAGTGTAACTTCTTCTATGAAATTTCCGTTTTTTCTCCTGAAACTTTAAGATCTAAAAATAAATATGAACAGTAGCTAATCTTCATGGAAATTTCTTAAACCAACAAATTACAGGAAGGACAAAATCCATTACTCTCTCCCTGTTTCTAGCGCCAAATGTAGTTGCAGGAAATCCCACAACACACCCCTCATCATATCTTGATAATAATTTATAGATCTAAACTTATTTGATAATCAAAATAAAGATAATAGTGCTAAAATTATAAATGGAGACACAAGATTTTTTACATGGTTCGATCAATGTGATCTACATCCATCGTTCTTTACTAGTGATTTTTGTAATTACATGAGTTTACATTTAGAATCTCCATTAATGAGTATTTGGAGCTTTCTAGATCTAGTTTTGAGGAAGAAGATGATAAAGAAAATAAACTCTCTCTCTCTACAAAATGTGCCCTCTCCAAAAATGTGTCTCCTCTTCTTCTCTCTCATGCCTTTCTCTTTATATAGGATATTACATAGTGGATGACAGCTCATGTACAACTAATATTTCCCTTAATTTCGGATTTACCTTGCGACATTTCGCAGGTCTACAAACGTTAGTCTTCGCAAGTCTTCTTGACTCTTCGCAGAATCGTCACACCTTTCTCATATTTAAGCTAATGTCATTTGTTACGTCGTTTCTAATATTTCTTCTGCGACATTATTATGTTGCGTCGTTAATAATTCGTAAGTGAAGGTTGCTGTGATATTCTGCTCCTACATCCGCCTTAGGAAAACGATACTTAAAGCCAACCTAAGTTTTAAAATTTGGAATAGAACGAGACCGATAGGGTAACGAGCTTAATAGGAAAGTCGTTCGAAAAATATTGGTTACTCTTTTAAGCATACTTCGAAGTTCATGATGGTTTCTGTGAGTTGAATGCGTGACTGCGCCGCCTCGTAATGCGGTGAGGCCTTGGGTATCAAAGCTCCACGCATCTTCTCTCGCCTCTATTCAACTTACTTCAACTCGGATTGATTCCAGAGAGGTTTGCTCAGATTGTAACGAGTTCCTTTTCGAAAGATTAGAAGCTGGTCTAGAAACAATCTAAGTGGAGCCATCATGCTTTTTGTTTGCTAGAAATTATTAGGTTTGCTGTGGTGGAGTCAGCCTTGTTTGTGTTTGCATAGAACTTCCTTTCCTTTTAGGATTTTTTTTTCTTCTTTTTATTTTGTTTTTCTAGTGTATGCCCGAGGTCATTAGAGAACGGGCTTGGAAAAGAAATACTCTAGGTCGTTTGATTAGTGACAAACCTAGTAGTTCTTCTTGTGAAGGAGGGGAACTCGAAGACTCTTCTTTTGAGAGCCCCGTTTTTGGAAACTTCAGTTTTGAGAATCTGTCTCTTCGTGAGGAAAGTACCCCTAGTACATCAGTTGTGCTAGCGATGGCAACTTTGAAACATTACATGTTCCCAACTAGGACCAACCGAGCTTCGTGCATTAAATTGCCAACCAATACGGCTAATTTCGAGATAAAAATTAGTATTCTTCAGATGATCCCTATATTCTTAGGAAAAGATGATGAGAACCCTTATTTTCATATTAGGGACTTTGAGGAAATTTGTGGGACAGTTAGAATAAAAGACCTTACTGATGAAGTTTTGAAACTTAAGATGTTTCCCTTTTCCTTGAGAGATAAAGCCAAGACCTGGCTGAACAACCTACCACCTGAATCCATTGAAACATGGCAGGAACTTATTGTTGCTTTCTATATGAAATTCTACCCTAAGCATAAAACTGCAGCTGTTAGGCAGAAAATTAGTGCTAGTGTGCAACAAGAGGGAGAGTCTCTTTATAGGTTTTTAGAGAGATTCAATGATCTCCTATCCCAGTGTCCCCACCATGGATTTGATAAGATAAAACTTGTAGAGATTATTTATAATGGTTTAGACTATTCGACCAAATCCATGGTCGAGTCTATGTGCGCTGGTGAGTTCACTAATAAAAATGTTGATGATGCTTTTACCTTCTTAGGAGCTATCGCTGAAAAATCCTAACAGTGAGAGTCTTGTGTTGAACCCCCTAAAAGACTCTTGGTCAATAGAAGTAGCACCAATGTGGTTGATACAAGCTTCGGGTCAGATGCTAAGTTTTCTGCTTTGTCTAGAAGGTTAGAATCTTTGGAATTGAATCAGCCTAAACATAGGTCTCTTGTTGAACCGATGATAGGATTAGAGCCTCTCAAGTCTCTAGTTGTGGAGTAGAACCCAATAACTCATTTTGGGAAGGTCATGTTAGTGAAGAACAAGCCCATGTTGTCTATAACAATGCTAGGTTTGAAAACCGTCAGAAGTTTGACCCATACTCAGAGACCTACAACCCTGGTTGGAGAAACCATCCTAATTTCTCTTGGTCTAAGGGCCAAAATCAAGGTCAGTCTAGTAATTCTCAGCCTCCCCCAGGTTTTGGTTATAATAAGAATTCTTCAGGTCAAGCCCAATTCCAGAACCCTTATGAGAATAGAATGACTAGCTTAGAAGAATCTCTTAGTATGTTAAAAAAGAGCCAAGATATGCTATCACAAAGCCAGGAAATGTTAATAAAGAGGCAGGTTAATTTTCAAGAGGAAACCAAGCATAATTTTAAGAATAATTCCCAGTCTCTTGCTAAATTAGAACTTCAAGTCGGCCAAATAGCTAAGTTCCTTAGTGAGAGAGAAGATGGAAGGTTCCCTAGTTGACAATAAGGTCGTACAATAAGGTCGCCATGCCTGAAAGTGAACATGTTGTAGTTTACCCTGCTGAGCCAGAAAATGATGAGGAGACTGATAGAGTCTCTAATGAGACCAATGAGGGTCATATTGAGCCAGGCTTTGTTCCCGAGCCCGTTCCCCACTGCTAGTTCCAACTAAGAGGGAGTCCAACTTTAATGATATATTGGAGGTTTTTAAGCAGGACACTATCAACCTCCCATTGTTGGATGCGATTAAGCAGATTCCCGCTTATGCCAAGTTTCTTAAGGACTTGTGTACACGAAAGTGTATGCTTAGTTTTCAAAAGAAAGCCTTCCTAGCTAGTCACGTGAGTTCTATTATTCAGAATACCACTACTCCTAAGTATAAAGACCCAGGGTCCCCTACTATTTATTGCACAATAGGTAAATACCGTGTTGAGAAAGCTTTGCTTGACTTAGGAGCCAATGTGAACTTACTCCCATAGCATGTGTACCTTAAGCTAGGACTTGGTGAGATGAAACCTACCCAGATGACTCTTCAGTTAGCTGATAGGTCCGTTAAAATTCCTCGGGGTGTGATCGAGGATGTTCTCATAGAGGTCGACAAGTTTATTTATCTTGTGGATTTTGTTATCCTAGATACCCAACTTTGTCCGACCCGAGAGAACCAGATACCGATAATTTTAGGTCGCCCGTTTTTAGCTACATCCAATGCGATCATTAATCGTCGAATATGGTATTATGAATTTGTCTTTTGGTAATATGACTATTGAGCTGAACGTCTTTCATATTAGTAAGCTACCCTCTGAACTAGATGACTCGAGCATAGAAGAGGTGAACATGATAGGAACATTAGTCGAGGAGTCATTACCAAACACTTTGTTAGAAGATCCATTAGAGAAATGCCTAGCTCACTTTGGGATTGATTTTGATGAAGATGATGTGATTAATGAGGTGAATGCTTTGTTAGATTCAACCCCTTTGATAGACACTAGTAATGGATGGAAACCTAAGTTCGAACCTCTACCCGTTTCCAAGTCTACCCTAGTTCCTTCGTTAGAAAATCCTCCTAAGTTGGACCTAAAACCATTGCCAGATACCCTGAAGTATGTGTTTTTAGGCCCGTCTGAGACTTTACCTGTGATTGTTGCTTCCGACTTGGATAGTGATCAGGAAAGTAGGCTAGTGACCGTCCTTCAAAACAACAAGGAAGCTTTAGGGTGGACCATAGCAGACATTAAGGGTATAAGTCCTATTGTTTGTATGCATCGGATTTATTTAGAGAAGGATACCAAACCTAGATTGATTAGATGGATCCTTTTGTTACAAGAATTTTGTCCAGACATTAGAGACAAAAAGGGTGCAGAAAATGTAGTAGCAGACCACTTGTCTAGGCTAGTTGTTAGTTCCCCTAATGATTCCCTTCATATAAGGGATAGCTTTCCTGATGAACAATTGTTCTCTTTTTCCCAATCACCTTGGTATGCAAATATAGTAAATTATCTTGTTACTGGTCGAATGCCCCAACATTTGGGTAAACAAGATCGTTCTAGGTTTTTAGCCGAGGTTAAGCACTTATTTTGGGATGATCCTTATTTGTTTAAGTATTGTCCAGACCAAATTATTAGGAGATGTATACCTGAGAGTGACCAGTCCAGTATTATTTCCTTTTGTCATGATCATGCTTGTGGGGGTCACTTTAGTGCTAAGGAGACTGCTGCTAAGATATTACAGTGTGGATTCTATTGGCCTTCGTTTTTTAAAGACTCCCATAGTTATTGTGTTACTTGTGAACGTTGCCAGAAATTAGGAACCATTTCCCGAAGGAACATGATGCCCTTGAACCCTATTTTAGTTGTTGAGGTCTTTGATGTGTGGGGTATTGACTTTATGGGCCAGTTTCCTAATTCTTTTGGTAACCTATACATCCTTGTCGCTGTAGACTATGTCTCTAAGTGGATTGAGGCGGTTGCGTGTAAAACCAATGACCATAGGGTTGTGATTGAGTTCTTGAAAAATAATATACTTACACGCTTTGGTACACCGCGAGTTATAATTAGCGATGGAGGGTCGCACTTTTGTAATGGACCTTTTAAGCTTTTGATGAAGAAATATGGTATTACACATAAGGTATCCACCCCGTATCATCCACAGACTAGTGGTCAGGTAGAGGTTTCCAATAGGGAGATAAAACGTATATTAGAGAAAACAGTTAATCCTAATCGGAAAGACTGGTCGTCTAGGCTCACTGATGCCTTATGGGCTTACCGTATTGCGTTTAAGACCCCCATTGGAATGTCGCCTTATCGGCTTGTGTATGGCAAGGCATGTCATTTACCTGTTGAGTTAGAACATAGAGCTTATTGGGCTGTTAAGCAGCTAAATTTTTCACTTGACAAGGCAGGAGCCCAGAGGAAACTCCAGCTCAATGAGTTGGAAGAGATTCATATAGATGCTTACGATAGTGCTAAGGAGTATAAGAACAAAATGAAACTTGTGCATGATAGAAATATTTCAAGGAAGTCATTTTCTCCAGGTCAAAAAGTTCTTCTGTATGATACCCGCTTGCATTTTTCCCCTGGGAAGTTACGTTCTCGATGGACGGGTCCTTTTACTGTTCACACTGTCTTTCCTCATGGAGCTGTTGAAATCGAGACACCGGATGGTAGTAGTTCTTCGAAGGTTAACGGTCAGAGATTGAAACCCTTTTTAGAGCCCTTTCCTACATGTGATGTTGAGGAGGTCCCTCTGGAGGACCCTGTTTACCCTTGATTGACCATCGAGGCGATTGTATGTTGTATATTAGTTTTTGATTTCTCTCTTCACCCAGGTACTATCTTTCCGACTTCTCTCTTTACTGATTCCTCATGTTACTTTACTTTTTGGTATTGCTCTTTCATTAGAAACATTGAGGACAATGTTAGATTTAAGTTTGGGGGTGGGGTGGAAACTTTTTATTACCTTTTTGTTAGAATAAATAAACTCCAGAGCCTAGAAATTTATGTTTATTAAGGTTGGAACTAACCAATCTAAGTGGATGGAAGCATCTTGGTTGTATGAGTTGAGGAACCAATATGATTAGATGGAAACATCTAAAGAGTCTATTCATAAAAGCACAGAGCTCAGGTGTTAGGGGAAAAAAATGGTAGTTTTGCCATATCTCGTGATGGAAACATCGAAAGAATCCTGATCACTTTTTTTTTTCTTTTTACCTTTGCTAGGGTGAAATAGAGTGACTGAGATAAAAAAAAAAAAAAAAAAAAAAAAAAAAAAAAAAAACCAAACCACCAGACCAACCGGAATAAATACAATAAAGTCGACCACTGGTACCCTTGTATATGCCAGCTAAGTTGACCTAGAGTTAGGATTATCGACCACTGGTTCCCGTGTATATGCCAGTGTGTTGATATTAGTCTAGACCAGAATCTCAGTCCATTAGGATAGGTTCACCTTAGTCAACATCATCTACGTTTTTCTCTACATCCATCTTCTTAATCTATCTATATGATTGGTTGACTCCGGTTTATGATGTCTAGAAACTATCTGAGTAGAGCTCTGTCACTTTATATGAATTTTAGTATGCTTGAGTGCAAACTCGTGTACAACAATTGGAATTTCGCATCAGGGTACTTCCTCCTATAGTCAATGAGAGTATGCCAACCAAGGAGATTCTTTAGTGCCTTCCAAGGTTTTGCATAGATAGCTAGGGTCTGGAGTAAAGGTTTTGTGGGTACACCTCTGGTAAACCCTCCGGAGACAACACTCCGCCGTTAGGGCCACCTAGCGGTTTAACGGCTTACTGCACGTGCTAAGTGTAGTCATTTTTATTTTTCTAGATTAGATTTGCTCGAGGACTAGCAAATAATAAGTTTGGGGGTATTTGATAGACACATTTTTGTGTCCGAATTGTCCTCAGTGTCTTTATTGTTAGTGCTTGATTTTGTACTTATTATGGTGTTTTTATGTTTGTGTAGGTGTTTTTGGAGAAATACACTTGTGTGGAAAACGTTGCTCGAAAAGTGCTATTTGGACCCCCGGAGAAAAGTGATAAAGGCACCCTCATTTTGGATAAGGGCACCCCCAGGGAACCAGCTGCTATTCACACCCCCAGTTTGGTTAGGGGGACACCACCTTCTTCATTCAAATTTCAAAAAAACTGGCGGGAAACTGTGTTCATCAATGGCAGATTAGGGTTGGAGATTTGGGCGTGTTTTAGGGAGACTCAATAGCTGTAATTGCACGGGAAGACTTGAATTAGCCTAACAGTCTTGGTATGGGTCTCTGGATCAATTGAATTTGGCTAGTTAACTCGTGTTGAAGAAGACAGGGAGCACGTCATGGATGGAGATATTCACGGGATTTGCATGAGTTGGACCGAGTTTGCGCATGCTAGGATGACTCTAACAACCATTTGGAAGGTGAAAGAGATAAATAAGGAGATTTACCAGCTGTGAAACGCGTGCAGGAGAAGGAAATGGAAAGATTATATCTCGAGAATATTTTCATTGACTGCCGAGTAATGGGAAGATTTTTGGATTGATGAGGAGTTATTCATGGTCCAAAGGTGTATAAATAGTTTTTGGGGCCGAGTAGAGGGGGACGGGAGCGATTGGGGAGAGTTTAGAGCAACCACATAGGAGATTGATCGAGTTTCAGAGAACACATTTCTCTGCTGCTGTGAAGAACTCGAAGAACATAAGACGCAAAAGGTCAGTCGTTTAGCTACAATTACAACGACAGTGAGTAGCGGGTCGTACTTCTACAGTGACAGTGACGCATATCTTTTATCGTTGACTGTAACAGCTCGGTTTGTAACAAATATAACTGTTACAAACCCGGTTTTCATTATATTTCTCCCATTTTCATCTTGTAAACACTTTGAGCAATAAAAATAATTTTTGAGCGTGTTTCCAACATGATGATGAGCTAATTCTCCCATAACCAAGGCAATGAGGAAGCTATTTACGCATGAATAATTGGTAATTATTTATTTTCTCTAATTTATAATTAATAATTCACTCAATTACTGCTTTTGCAGAGTTTTTAATTGTTTGCATAATTTCCTTCATTAGTTGTGATTCAATTAGATAGGTTATACTTTCTATTAAGATAATCTATGCTTAGGGATATAATTAATTTTTGAGAATTTGCCGATTATATGTGAATTAAGAAATAAGGGACTTAAAAGATAATTAGAGTTTTGGCTTATTTACCATAATCTATTCATGTGATAGTGGAATCATTGTATTGGTTATTCCTAATATCTTGAAATCAAATTTTGAGTTAAGTTTTCTTTATTTTTAAGTTTTATTAAGTCTAAAATCTATTGCTTTCACAAGTCTCAACGAACCTATTTACTACAACTCAATTGAAAATCACACCAGAAATAACCTTGATACTCTTTCCAAGTACTCTTGTGGGAAAGATTAAATTACTTGATCTTGATCGGAATACGGTCAGAACCTCGCGTTCAATGTTGTGACCATTGCAAGTAAAGCTTCTAACTTGTCATGGGCTGATGAATGTTATTCTAATCATGTTGATTTCAATAGATCCTTTGTTTACACAAAAGATCAAGGACATGGTAAAGAAAAAAAAAAGATCCAAGAGATATTCTTCTCTATCTATTGCTTCTGATGATTCAAGTCAAGGAAAAATATCTCAGTGATCCAACACCTTACATACTGTTGAAGTGAGTATGGGAAGTTCAGCCTTCTCGGCAGAAGCCCCGTGTATCTCAAATTCCAGTGAATGCGAGTCGGATACTGAAATCCTGGAATATCTGAATGAATATGAAGAAATTCATCAGAAAATATTCAATCTGAAAGAATTGTTGAATAAACTTGAATCATCACTTTGCATGTGAAAACTATTGAGATTGAGTTTGTCTTAATGATGAATTCACCGTAACCCAATTTCTAAAAGAAAAAGAGATCAATTTTCGCAAGGAGATCAAGCATGTGGATGGGAAGCTAAAATTTTTATCTATTTTGTAATCCATATGTATTGATAGTTTTGTCACTAAAATTGACAAAGGGGGAGATTGTTAGAGCATTGCTCGGTCGAACTCACATGCGTTGCTATCTCAAGCATGTTTGTCAATGTTAGTTATCAAAACTATAAGTCTTGATTTCTAGCCTATTTATAGATGTCTCGGACTAGGATATAGATAGTGTAGTTGAGCTTAGATCTCTCGGCGTTCATCTCTTGAAGACGAAGAACTACTAAGGGGAGCTTGTGGAACTTCTTCGACAAAAGGTATGTGGAGACTTGAACTCATCTATCACATGGAAAGTATATTTCTACTATTTCCTATATTGAGACATAAGTCGTGTTACGATATAGTTTTCTCTATACACATTTGAGATTTCGAGCTGAGTATATCTCGCTTACATATTTCTCGAAATATGTGTTGGTAAGCTTTCGCTTCGACCAAGTTCATCTTATATCATGAGAAAATTTCCTAGTAACATCTTACATGGTTTGTGTGATACAATCATTTGATGTAGGCTTGGAATGTTTCGATAATGATTATTTCAATATCTTGAAAATTGCTTTGATGCTAATAGTGTGTGAAAACGGCTATTGTCAAAAGATGGAACAAAAACTCTTGGGTATTTCTGTGGGAGACAGATTTATTCAATCTTATAGTCTTTTTTGCGTGCGACAGATTTGTTATCAAGTCTTAGACTTTGGGTCGTAGAAACTCTTAGTTGTGGGTGAGATCAGCTAAGGGAATCAAGTGCGAAGTATCCTGCTGGGATCGAGACATAAGGAGCGCAACTGTACCTTGAATCAGTGTGAGATTGATTGGGGTTCAACTAAAGTCCAGTCCAAAGTTAATTGGTAGTAGGCAAGTGTATGTAGCGGCTTAATACACAGTGTGGTGTTCAATCTGGACTAGGTCCCGGGGTTTTTATGCATTTGCGGTTTCCTCGTTAAGAAATTCTGGTGTTTGTGTTATTTCTATTCCGCATTATATTTTGTTATATAATTGAAATATCACAGTTTGTGCGTTAAGATCAATCAATTAGAATATCCAACCTTTGGTTGTTGATTTACATTGATTGACACTTGAACATTGGTCTCTGGTACCGTTCAAGTTACTCCTCTTATATTCAATCAGGCTCGTAGATTTCTATTTGCTGATTGCTGATTGAATGAAGAGTTAGAGATATTAAAATCTTTGATATACTTTATTCTAGATTGAGTCTGACTGTCTAGTTGATTCTCTAGAAAGTGTATTGGAGTAAGTCCTCTCATATTGCCAAAAGAATT
Organism: Papaver armeniacum; assembly: GCA_023531295.1. Classification (NCBI taxonomy): domain Eukaryota; kingdom Viridiplantae; phylum Streptophyta; class Magnoliopsida; order Ranunculales; family Papaveraceae; genus Papaver; species Papaver armeniacum. Next base: position 132,550 of record JAJJWW010007113.1, read on the forward strand.
GTTGGGTGTGGTTGTTAGACCCCCGCATTTTCAGATGTGGATAATGGTACACTCACTATGGAATTTGATAAGGAGATCATTCGCTTCAACATATTTGAGGCCATGCGTTATCCTAATGATGTGCACTCCGCTTTCTCTATCGATATTATTGGTTAGTTAGCACAAAAAATGTTTGATTTGAGTAATGAGGATGAACTCGGAGTTGTGTTGCGAAATAGCATTGATTTGGACGTTCATGGGCAGCCGAATGTGGACGTCGAATTAGTCAAAGAGATAGTGGAGATGTGTGGTGCTTTAATGAGCATTGCAAGAAGTTCGAACGGGTAATATCTCTTATATTTCTTTACCCGTAACTAATGAGGTTCCTTTACCTTCTATTGTGCAGGCACCTAAACTAGAATTGAAGCCTCTTCCCGATCACTTAAAGTATGCATATTTGGGTGATAAAGAGGAGTTTCCGGTGATTATTGCAAAGAATCTCAATGCCATACAAGAAGAACGTCTACTTCGGGTTTTGAAGGAGCACAAAACGGCCATTGGTTGGACAATTGCTGACATTAAAGGCATTAGTCCATCAATTTGCATGCATAAAATCCTTATGGAAGATGATAGCAAGCCGATACATGATGCTCAGCGTAGGCTTAACCCCCCAATGATGGAGGTCGTGAAGAAAGAGATCCTCAAATTACTAAGTCCGGTACAAGTGGTGCCTAAGAAATCGGGTGTCACTGTTGTTAGAAATCAAGATGATGAACTTGTTCCTACAAGAGTTCAAACAGGATGAAGAGTGTGCATAGACTACAAAAAGCTTAATTATGCAACAAGAAAGTATCACTTTCCTTTGCCTTTCATTGATAAAATGCTAGAAAGGTTAGCGGGACATTCACATTATTGCTTTTTGGACGGTTATTCGGGGTACAATCAGATTGTTATTGCACCGGAGGATCAAGAGAAGACCACTTTTACTTGTCCTTTGGTACGTTTGCCTATAGACGGATGCCGTTTGGTCTTTGCAATGCGCCTGCCACTTTTCAGAGATGTATGATTAGTATATTTTCTGACTACGTGGAAAGCATCATTGAGGTATTTATGGACGATTTTATTGTTTACGGCAATTCATTTGATATTTGTTTACAAAAACTTGAACTTGTGCTAAAAAGATGCATAGACACTAATCTTATTTTAAATTGGGAGAAATGCCACTTTATGGTAAATCATGGTATAGTGATAGGTCACATAGTGTCATCTCGAGGGCTCGAAGTCGACAAAGCAAAGATAGACTTGATAAGAAACTTACAATACCCCACTTCGGTGAGGGATATTCGCTCATTTCTTGGTCATGTAAGTTTTTACAGGCGTTTTATCAAAGATTTCTCCAAAATCTCAATGCCGATGTGCAAATTGTTGCAAAAAGAGGTTGCTTTTGACTTCAACAAGGAGTGTAAAGAAGCCTTTGACAAATTAAAAGAATTGTTGACAACTGCGTCGATTATCAAGTCACCGGATTGGAGTTTGCCATTTGAATTGATGTGTGATGCAAGTGACTACGCGGTTGGAGCTGTTTTGGGTCAAAGAGTGGACAAGCTGTCCCATGCGATTTATTATGCATCTAGGACCCTAAACGATGCTCAAATTAACTATTCTACCACCGAGAAACATTTGTTGGCTATAGTGTTTGCACTAGAAAAATTTAGATCGTATTTGGTGGGTGCAAAAGTGGTTGTGTATTCCGATCATGCAGCACTTAGGTACCTACTTAAGAAGAAATAAGCTAAGCCGAGACTTATACGGTGGATATTGTTATTGCAAGAGTTTGATTATGAAATCAAAGATAAGAGAGGTGTTGAAAATACTGTTGCGGATCATCTTAGTAGACTTGTTGTTTCCGAAGAAGAACTTCCTTTACAAGATCGTTTTCCAGACGAACAACTTTTCTCAATTGAAGATTCAACACCTTGGTAAGCTGATATAGTGAACTACTTGGTTACAAGGCAAGTACCTAGTACAATGTCTAATTTTCAAAAGCTTAAGCTTAAGAAGATAGCCAAGCAGTATGTGTGGGACGATCCCTACTTGTGGAAATATGGTTCCGATCAAATAATCCGCAAGTGCATACCTAACTCTGAATTCCAATCCATCCTTACTTTTTGCCATACTTATGCATGTGGTGATCATTTTGGTTCTAAACGTACCGCTCTCAAAGTCCTTGAGAGTGGATTTTATTGGCCCACTTTATTTGAGGATGCATATATTTTTTGTAAAGCTTGTGATAGATGTCAACGAACGAGCAATTTAGGTGCTCGAAATCAAATGCCACTCACACCAATTCTTTCTGTAGAAGTATTTGATGTGTGGGGAATTGATTTTATGGGTCCTTTTGTCAATTCTAATGGAAAATTTTATATACTTATTGTTGTGGATTATGTTTAAAAATGGGTGAAAGCTAAAGCCACCCCTACTAATGATTCTCAAGTTGTTTGTGAGTTTGTGAAGGAATATTTTTTCTCTAGACTTTGTACACCAAGAGTGGTTATCAGTGATGGAGGCTCGCACTTCAAGAAATCCTTCCATGCTCTTCTCAAGAAGTACAACATAACTCACAAGGTCGGTACGCCATATCACCCACAAACTAGTGGGCAAGCTGAAATTTCAAATCGTGAGATCAAGTCCATCTTGGAGAAAACCGTTAACACAACCCGGAAAGATCGGAGTTATAGATTCAACGATGCACTTTGGGCGTATTGAACGGCGTACAAAACACCGATTGGTATGTCTCCATATCGGTTGGTTTATGGAAAATCTTGTCATCTTCCAGTTGAACTTGAGCATAAGGCTTATTGGGCGATAAAGATGTGCAACATGGATTATGACAATGCGGGGAAACATAGAAAGTTACAACTTAATGAGCTAGAGGAGATACGTAATGATGCTTACGAGAGTCCTCGAATTTACAAGGAGAAGACTAAATTTTTCATGACAAGATGATTTCTAGGAAGAGTTTTGTTGTGGGCCAAAAAGTTCTTCTATTTAATTCTCATCTAAAGTTATTTTCCGGTAAGCTAAGGTCACGTTGGAGTGGACCTTTTGTTGTTACTAATGTTTTTCCTTGTGGTGCAGTTGAAGTTACTAGTCTAACGAAAGGGATGATATTCAAAGTAAACGACCATAGATTAAAGCCATATTACAAAAACTTCCCTACGGAGAATGTGGACGTGATTGAACTTCGTGATTTACTCCCTCTGGAGGAGTAGTTTGAAGAATGCCAAGTCGGGCTGAGGACGTAAAACTAAGCGCTAAATGGGAGGCAACCCATAGGTTTTGTATCTTAATCCCTTTTATTTTATTTTATTTTTGTTTTTCTTGTTTTCATATCATATTTGCATCTCTATGTTTAATTTCATTGAGTCCGGAATCTATTTTAGGAGAAAATTATGACGAATACCTTTTCGTCGAGAAAAATTCAGACTCACGCGTAGTTCAGTCTAGAGACCATAATCTGTTAGAACGTTTATCGAAACATTTGTGCCCTATTGACAATGTGTAGAAAAGACGTAGGCGAACAACTATTATGAATGGTGTTTTTCCAAATTCCTTACCAATTTGTACAGTGTTGGCGTTTTATCTGCTGTTACGTCAGAATTCATAATTTTCGGTTTTACACATTGAGGACAATGTGAAGTTTAAGTGTGGGGGAGTATTTTGCATATATTTTTTCAATTTATCCATAAAACCTTCAACTTGTAGAGATTTTAGAGTCACTAGCATACTTCTAGGTATGTTTACATAAAGAATTCTGACCGACATAACTGAACTTGGAAGTGTTAAGGAACTACGTTCGGATTTCTTGCTTGTTAGAGTGTTAAATAATGGATTTAATCATGGCGGTGATGCAAATGAGGAGCAGGGAGAAATGCATTATTAGAGTTGCTGAGCAATCATTAGTGAAGACTACCTATTTTCAAATCAATGAGGCACTGGACCAAATTTGCACTAGACCAAATTTTCTTTGTAGCTAACTAAAGAGCTTTCTTTTGAGTGTGTGCCACCGTACGTTAATTCCGGGTAGAATGGTGAGCTACCCAACCTCCCACCAATAGAAGAACCACTCTTTGATCTCTTGAGTGCTAATTTTGTCAATCATGAGGGTGACGTCTATAGATGAAAACCACCTTCTTGTAGTTTGATTTGCAGTTAACACAATTCTGTCTCGCCAACAACAGGTCCATAGAAACATCATCATCATCAACAAGTGGAGCGACATCAAAATTCTACAAGGTAAGTTGAAGACATTTAAGGTTTACAAGCAACAATTCAAGGAAGAGAAGAATTTCATATCCAAGTAAAGCAACATACAATGAGCAGATTATATACATGTTGAAGACTTAAAAATAAGGAGCAAAATTCTATATCCAAGTCTGAAGACTTATTTGCAAGAGCGAAGAAAATCAAAAGATGAGAGTTATTGAAGTTTATAATACGAAGACAATACAAGTTGTAAAGATCAAAGTGTAAAGTACTTCTTTCATGGCCATGCTATTTTAATTCCGTTATTATATTTGTAGTTGCAATCTTTTTGGTAAAGCAAAATAAAAAAATAAAAATAAAAATATATATACATAATACAAAAAAAAATTGCATTTAGATTGTTATTTTATCAATAAGGCCATGGGGAAGAAAAATATATAAAGAAGTTTCAAGCAACAAAAAATAGAGGAAAAGAGTTACAAATTGTCGAAGTTTTACGAAGTTCAAGAGTTTATCATCAACCGTTGAAGACCGAAGACCAAGAAGATGAAGAAGACGAGTGAAGACTACGTTTTTATTGGATGCTTTGTGAGAGTGGTGCTCACATCTTTGCCCGGTCGGATGTGAAGGTGGTAAGTACTCCCATCCTTCTTTGTAGTTGCGGGAAATCTACACTACACCCCTCACAAGAATCTATACAATCAAATCATTTTAGGATGAACAATTGTAATTTTTATTGATTAAACTCTTAAAATGTTTACAAGATGAAATGGAAATCAGTTAAAGAATTACAATCACTCTAAACTTTCTCTCTCTTAATGACTTGCCCAACACTCCAAGAAAAATATCCCTTACAATAGCCATGCTCGGCTCCTTATATAGGGTATTACATAATGGATGACAGCTAAGCTGTCCTTTATTTTCGGGAATGACTTGCGAAATATCGCAAGTGTACAAATATATAATCTCGCAACTCTCCTAGATCTCGCTAGGTCTTCACATCTTTCGTGTTTTGCCTGTCGTCATTCATTGCGTCATTTATATTATTCATCTGCGATACCTTCGCAATCTTTGTCGTTTATTGATCTCGCGAGGTATTGATGTCGCGATATTCGATCCTACATCTAGCCTCTTCTCATGTCTTCTGCGAAGAAGAGAATGTCATGAGAACTAGTATTTTGAAATGCCGCAACCTGTTCATCTTTATTTGTTTTTGATATGACCCCGTACTTTTACACTTTAATTTATTACACATGTTTCTTCTTCCGCTCTTTTCTTGACACGTCTCTTTTAACCGTTTATTCTTGACCATTCACGTCTCCTCTCGCATTAAATGCATTTATCTTCTCGAGAACTCTTCTCTATATATAGTTTTCTCACCCTCCTCTTCTTTTTTTTTTACTTTCTCTCTGCAATTTTTCTTCAATTCTCCTCCTCCGCAATTTACGTTTCTGCTACTGTAAATTTTCCTTTTCTTCTTTCTCTTGATCTTCAATTCTCTATTCATTCCCATATTCTGAGAATGGCTCCACTTGGTCGTAGATACGAAACCCTTTTGGATGAGACTCAAAAGAATTTACAAGAGAAGGGTTTCACCTTATCCACCATTCCCAATCAAGAATCTTCATCTATTCTTTCTGCAAAATTGTTTACTGATCATTATTGTGATGATCAGAAAATCATAATTTCGCTAGGTCAGCTCCTCGCATGTCTTCCCATTCCTCTCTACAATCCCGAATTGCCCTTGTTCTATGAAATTGTTTCTCATGAGAAGTTCTCGCGAGCTATCTATCAATTAAGTGGGGATTGCATCCGTTTAATGCTTGAATTCGCCAATCGTGGCGCTCGGTAAGGATATCTATACCCTGGATGAAGTCAGAGACCCTAAATTCGCAAACTTAGAGATAGTTGCTGAAAAGTATTCAGTAGAAAACTTTTTTGAAAATTATGAAGTGATAAATATGAATAACGATAGGTCTCGCTGGGGTGCACGGTTGAAAAGAAAAGAGAACATTCCTAGCGACAATATACTCATGCAAGATATCGATTGGCATTCTGGCAAGAACAATGTTCCTCGCCATTCCAAAGACGACAAGTGGTGCGTCTTTCCGCTATTTTTGAACGGACCTTACATTTCAGGTTCCAATGTACTCCCTGCGAATCTCGCGAACTATCATCCTTGGGTATTTAATTGGCCCGGGAAAGCAAAATAGGTATATTTCCTAACTTTCACTTACTTTGCAATCTTCACTTCCTCTCGATATCTAATCTTGCGAACTTTTAGATCACCAAATTGAGAAGAAGTTACGAAAGGAATCCAAAGGTAGTACAGCGATACTTCGTTCAATCACGGATGAAGTAAGAAATACTTTCTTTTGTTATTTTTAACAATATTGTTGCCTCTGTTTCTTATCTTCATTCGTGTGTAAAGATTGGTGTTGAAGTTAGGAGAAGAAACTTCTTAATTTTGCGAAGTCCAAAGGAAAGGTTAAAGGTCCTCTTCGCAAGGGGAAATCCTTTGCTCCACCTTCTAAAAAAATGGAAGATTCACTCTTCTTCTCGCTCAAGTCCTCTATCCAGCGAGGAGTTCTGATGAGGATGATGATGAAGTTGATATTTCTTTTGCGAAGGAGGATCATCTAACCGAATCCCTATGGCGTTCTTTGTCTAATATCTTCTCGGATTCCATGCAAGGAATTGGAGATCATCGCCTCTCTAGTACATGCGAAGCTCTCGCAAATATACGTGATGCTTCCTTGCTAGAGGGTAATGATTCTCTCCGGGGGTTTCGGATCGGTGACTCCCAGCTTCTTAAATGCACTTGGTGCCTTGGTACGTCTGTATTTCTTTATTTCTTCATAATTTTGATTTTAAATCATATCTTGATAATTTCTTTTTATTTCTTTGTAGTCTGGGATAGCTTCCTTTGTTTTTGCCTCAGATCTTGAAAAAAGGCGCAACACTCTTCACAAGAAAAATCTTCAACTTAGTAAGAAGAATGAAGAGTTAGAAAGTGCATCCGCGGTTCTTCGCGAAAGGATTCAACAACTGGAAGCTGAATCTTCCACACAGAAGAATAAAATATCTAGCCTTCAAAGTGCTAATCAAAGCAACTCTATGGTATAAGATTCTTCTTTTTTCCTTGTTTTTACTCGTCATTTATTTTTCTTTATCGACATATCATTTTCGCAGACATTTATAATCTTTCTGATGAAGCCATCCTTCTTCACTCATTTCCCGAGCCTATGGATAGTGATGCTCTTCTTACTCATCTCAACGAATCTTTAAACAGTTCTTTGAATAACAATATTAGATCTCTTCCGCTAAACGAACTTCAAACCAAATTTCACCTCTTAGAAATTGATCATAGATCTAGTTTAGGTTTAGCCAACCAATTTAAACGTCTATACCTTAGTTCCCACGAGAAAACTAATATTTTAAGGAAGAAAATTAGTAACCTTATAGATGACAAAGATCGCATTGCTAATCAAGGTTCCCAAGTATTAGCGAGATTTCAAAAACTCTTCTTGAAGTCCAAGTTGAACAGGATGAATCTCTTCGCCAAAATGCCATACTTAATGAGAGAGAGAATCAAATTCGTTCTCTTCTTCTCATAAATAGTGACGATGAATTCGCTTGGGCTGCGAAAGTTCTAGATAATGCCAGAAATAACTTAGGTGTTAACGTTAGCCTTCACGCTGAGCATACTGCCTTGGTTAAAGATATGATTTACGACGAGAGAAGGTTGTTAACTGCTCTTCTTCTTTACTTTATCGCTTCTTTTGTGAAATTTCTATTAAGTTACTAATTCATTGTCATATGTTCGCAGGAGCTGAGAAGAGGTTTCAGACAAGAATTAAAGAACTTGAATCTGAGAAAGCACAACTTGCAAAGGACTTCTCTCTTCGCAATGACAAGTATTCCAAGTTGAAGAAGCAACTGCAAACTACTGTAGTGAATTTCGAGAATGATGTTGTCCGCTTTCGCAATCAAACTATTAGGACAGTCTGCGATGACCACAGTATTCCTCTTTCATCATATCCTTGTCTTCTTGATGAGATTCTGAAAATATGCCTTCCTTGGATGTCTCTGATAGTGATGCTAGCGAAGAAAAGGTGTCCGATGAAGAGTCTGATGAAAAAGAAGAATGAACTAAGAAATAGCTCCATCTTCTTCTTTCTTTTCTTGTAATATCTGTACATTTATCCTTTTAGTCTTCCATTTTTGTAACTTCTTACTGTATATCTCTTGGATCTTCAAATACAAGTTCTACTTTGTTGTCTTTTTCCGCACATGTTAAAAGAACAATTCTTTCTTGCAATCTGAGTTAATAAATATTATGAGTGCGTAAATCTATCATATGAAAATAAATAACAAGTTTATATCCTATTCATTCCCATATTTGCCTCTGTTATTTGTTTTCAAATGAGAGATTTTAGTCGAGAACCTTTAAGTAATAATATGCCTCAGTTTCATAACTGTTGCTGCTTAGTCTTCGCAAGCTAATTTTTCCTGATTGTTTCCATGTGTATACTCGCAAACTTATTTGTTTGCATATAATCATTTTTGCAAGATTATTTGCTTACTCATTTTCTTGTGTGGTCTTATTTTGCCTTCCTAGTTAAAGGTCTTATTGCACCACCCCTCATCATTGCGACAAAATCGCGGGGACGTCTTTACATTTTCATGTAATGACCCATTGATCTTGCCTTATCATTTCTTTAGTATTGTTGCATCTGCAGGATAATATTATTGCGACAATATGATAGGCCTAAACTTTATTGCGAAAATAAAGCCCCATGACATTGTCATCTTGCGACGAAATCGCAGGACGTCTTTACATTTTCATATAAAGACCCATTGATCTCGTCTTATCCTCGCGTTAGTATTATTTCCTCTTCAGGATCATCGCACAAATATGACAAGCCTAAATTTTCTTGCGAAAATAAAGCCCCGTGACATTTGCGTCTTAAGACACTTATCAGCTCCCTAATGAAGGGTGCCGCCCTTATCATCTCCCTGGTTGCCCCTTCAAGGAGGCGTACATCGGCCATACAATACTAGCTCCTCCCATCCGGTCTTAACAACAACCAGTTGTTTTCGCAGCCTCTTATCCCTTATACCTATAGGGCTTATGGTTACGAGATCGCACCCTAAGTGGAGTTTTCTTCGGGCCGAGTGCAGCATGTGCCAAGACTTGCCAAGAATGGGCGAGACACTTCAAATGCCCTGAGGCACTCTTGGCTCAACCGTGTACCTAGGCGCCTTGGTCATA
>JAJJWW010007114.1:0-37406 GCA_023531295.1 Papaver armeniacum
ATCTTCGCAATGTGTCGTTTATGCATTTCGCAAGGGCGTTGGTGTTGCGATATTCTGATCCTACAGGTAATACATGCGACACGCGACAATTTTATCCACACGCGCACAGGTGCTGACTAAGCTAACCGAACAGTGGATAGAATACCTAACGAGAGGAGGTAACACTAATTTCAATCTTTTTGGGGAGGAAACGCTAATTAGCAATCTTGGCAGGGGAGGAAACACAAAATAGCCCGGAACAAAATAAAGAAACAAAGAGTTAGAATAACATAATTATCATTCCACGTCAGCAAGAAAATTCCATTATCCAGTCATCAAGTACATTAAAAAACACTCACAAAAATATATCCAAACAATAACTTTTGCACGAACAAGTCTACCCATATTTAGTATCCAAGTCCATCAACATCCCATCCCAAAACCTTATCCCAATCATAAAACAATCCCATCCACCCGTATCACTAACCACCTCATCCACCTCTCCATCTGAAACCCTCGCCTCTCCTCCTCAACAAGTGAGGGATGGACAACCATTCCTTATACCCGTAAAAGCGAACCAACTAAAGTTTTGGGTGTTAAAACACCCCAACCCCAATGAATTGTGATCCTCTGGCTAAAGTTCATCATAAATTCTCTCAATTAACTGAAAAGATGCAGCGAATATCCTTAAAAAGTCGCAAGGATCATGTTAGTGGTGTCATAAAACTTTCTTGGCATGAGGCATGACATGATAATTTTTACCTCGAGTTCATTCCTCAGAGCTTTCAATCCTTCGATTATTTTTCTCTCTGAAACCAAACTATAGAAAAGAGAAATAGCTTCAAGTTTTGTAACTCTATGAACTTTGGTCACTTTCACCTTGCATTGGCAGAAGTGGTGGATTAGAACGTATTCTAGAAAGATAATATCGTTTACCACTTACTTTCTAGAACCCAAATATTAGCAGATGTGTTATACAATATACTGCAAGTTAGGAACTCTACTGCATTCCGGAAACAAATATCGGGAATGTTTTCAGGGCTAGTTTATCCCCTTTGCTAGCTGGTTCTTTTCATCCCTGGTGTGGGTGACTTAAATGTGATTAACAGTATGGCAGAAAATCTTGGTGGCTCCAAAACAATAACAACTTTTGCAGAGTACTCAGGATTTTTATGCATGGCAGAGATGTAATGGACTTGGGATTTTCTGTCCCAACGTTCACCTGGTACAGATATACTCGAAATGCTGGCCCAATATTTCAGAGACTGGACATGACAATTTCTATCACTTCTTGGAAACTAATCTTTGAAGATGCAATAGTTTTACACCTCCTGAGAATCAACAGTAATCATGTACCCATCCTCATAAATACCTAAAGAAAAGTTCCTAAGAGAAAGAAGTAGTTTAAAGTCGAATTTCACTGAACAAATCACCCACAGTTCCTGGAAGAAGTTGAAAAAGGTTGGAATATCTCCACTGATAATACCCAAAACAAGTTGTATTCTCTTGGTAACCACCTCACAAAATGGAGCAAACAAACTTTTGGTCATATACATTTCAAGTTGGAGGTTCTAAGACAAAATTTAGTTGAATTGCAACCTAGGGATCACTTAACAGATACAAAAGAGGAGGAGTCGTTATCAAAAACATTGATACTCTAACAAAAAGGTAGATGATTTTTTGGGAACTACGTAACAAATCCAATTGGATTCCTAGTATAAATAAAAATACTCACCTCTTACATTTGTCTGTTATCCATAGAAGAGGTAAAAATATAATCGTCACTCTTAAAAATGGAATGAAGATTGGATATGTAATCATGAATTGGTAAAAGATATATTAACCTCTCATTTTCAAAATGTTCATGCTGACAATGTTGTTAATTCTAACTTTTTTCCATGGATAACTTAAATTCCCTCTTTGAGTCTGAATGCAGGTCTCTTATAGCCATCCCATCATCATAATAAATCCTTGCAGTATAAATGAAGTTTGATTAGACGAATAACCTGTTTTATTACACAAGAAAAGCTGGCACATTATTGGAGCAGAGGTAATTGATCGTAAACACGATTTCAAATTGGTCAGACTGTCGCCAAGGCTAAATCATACATGTCTTGTTTTGATCCCAAAGAACAAGAATCCTTTTATCCTTAGAGAATATATACCCATTTCGCTTGTGCAATGCTCTATATAAAATTATTACAAAAATCATTACTAAGAGGTTGAGTCCTTTCCTAGACGATCTCATAGAGAAGTAGTCCGCATTCATCCCTGGAAGGTAGATAATCAAAAATATTATATTTGTAAAAGAATTAATTTATTTCATGTCACATTCCAACTCCATTCTTGGCTCTTTTGCTTTAAAGTTGGATATGAGTAAGGCATATGATCGCGTGGATTAGGGTTTCTTGATCATGGCACTGCATAGATTCGACATCTCTGGGGCCATTCATTCTCTAATGCTAGATTTTGAGGAAAAAAAAATCTTATTATGTTGTTCATAACGTATAACCCAAAGGCTTTCTCAGAGGAGAAAGAGGCATTATACAATGATTCCCATTGTCACCATATATATTCATCTTGTGGTCTTAGAGTTTGTCTAGTATATTGATGACGATGGAACTTGATGGACTCTACTCAGGATATGGGCTAAATTGATGGGCTCCACCAGTGACTCACTTAATGTTTACAAACGATGTTATCCTTTTTTGGGATCATGAACGAAAAAAATTATTGTTGTCATTTTCATAATTCTACGTGATTACTCTTCTTGGTCAAGTCAACAAGAGAACATCTCCAAGTCTTCTATTATGTTTAGCAAAGAAATATCTGGAAAAGCCAAAGATGAAATCATTAACAAATTAAAGGTTAAAGAAAATTGTAATCAATGGGAAGTATTTAGGTGTGAAGATTCTAAATAATGACAAAGGAATAAATACTTGTGACTTTCTCATTCAGAAGTTTGATAACAAACTTTCTGCTTGGAAGAGGTTTCTTCTTTCACATGCAGGTAGTTACACCTTAATTCAAGCAGTACTTGCTCTTATTCCTCTCTACTTTATGGCTACAACCTTAGTTCTGAGATGTATTTTTTTTTTAAACCAAACAATGCAATTTTTTTGGTAGGAACATATTAATGAAGAAATGAAAATATCTCATGCCAAATGGGATTCATTCACTATAAGCAACATGGTGGTTCGGGTATGAGATTGTTGGAAGTTGGAACAACTAAATATGTCCCTCGAAGCAAAGTTGGCCTGGAGATTTTTATCTAATTATTCTTTGTGGCGAAATTAATCCAAGTTAAATATTTGAGAAAAACCTCATCTGGACTACTAACAAACCTCAAAAGTGTTCATCTACGTGGACTGCAATTCTTAACAACAGGAAATATCTGAGAAGTGGATGTTTGTGGATCATTGGGAATGGTGCAAATATATGGATACCAACTATTTTAGGAACACTCTTCCTATTCCGATGGTGAACTCCGCTTCAGTTACTTCCGTGAAATATCTCATACACAATGATATGCCAGTACAAATGCTATTTTGTTTCACCAATTTTTTGACCCTTTTGTTTCAGAAAAAATTCTTTCGATCCCAATTTCACCAATGTCAACTGAAGACAAACTCTTATGGAGATTCACTGAACATGGATCTTTCACGACTCTCTCATTTCAAAGAATGATGGCTGAACTAAATTGAGAACTTTCTTCTCTTGATGATCCCTCTTTTACTTGGGGAAAATTTTGGTTTGTGGAGCCTATCGCTTCAAACATAAAGATGTTCTTATGGAGATTGTTGCATAATGGTGTCAGCAATCTAGGCAAGCTGGGCAAAATCACTAAAGGGATTCCAGTTGAGTGCCAACTCCGTGGTCTTGAAGAAGAGTCAGAAGCCCATCTTTTTATATACTACCATATAAGTTTCACTCTTTGGATATCACATCAACTTCAAGATCCCGGGTGATAGTTCTTTCACTTTAAAGAATTGGCTTTTGTCATTGGCTTAATTTGTAAGATAATGGATACACTTTCTATCGAGGAGCTGGCTTATTTTGACTCTATAAAAAGAAAAGAATTGTCTTCATTTTGAGAAACAAAAACTATATATCCATTCACTTCTGAAGGATACTGACTATTGGTTCCAGACTTACTACAAAGTGGACGATTCCTCATCCAGTATTCTCATAGAAGATTCAACCAGTTAAAATCATATCAATATGTAGACTGCTCTTCCTCATGGTGTTATCAAAATTAATATTAACGCAACTCTATCTTATAAAGTTAGCTTACCAAGGATCACAATTCAACACACTAATATTGTAGTGGCTACTTCAATTCAGCACTAGTGAAAACCCCAAGTAGGAGAATCCTTTACTTTCCCTGGTGTGACAAAGATTTCCAAGTGCATGTTGTTCCAAAGATGCATAATAAAAGTATATTTTCAGAAAGTCGTCAAAGCACTTAAAGGAGAATCAAATTTTAGAAGAAATAAAGAATCTTTCGTACCTTTTCAACCCGGTTACTTTCAATTCCGTGAAGAGAAAAGCTAATTTTTCAGCTCATAATCTCGCTTCATATCTTGTGAAGCATAATGTCCAAGCTACATGGACATCTTCCCAAATCCCCTTAGTTTATTGCTCGTTGTCTGGCTGAAGACATTTTGTCTAGTTAGTTTTTGTTTTTTTCTTCGTTTGTTTTTCTCTTCCTACCAAAGAAGAAAAAAACAACATAAATATAAAGAGGAAAATAATATTAAGTTAATTGTTGTGTCCGTACAAATAACAAAAAGACATTTATATATGATAACATTCCATTATCCGAATAAGGCAACAATTATACCTTAGACAAGGGGATTATAAAATTTATACATTTTGCACCTTCATAATAGGTAGTAAGTGCCTAATTTTTATTGAGCAGTGGAGTTACTGGTTCATTGTCTCGATATAAATTTCATAACATAATTTAAATATTACTGATATTGTTGGTAGATATTTTGTTTTCTTTTATAAATCGGTAGAATTGGAATGTCGACGTATTTCAATTTCAGGTCGTAAACTCAGATCTCTCCTCTTCAAAAATGCTAATTTCTAGCAAAACAAAAATCTTTTTGTATTAATAACTGTCTTAAATTTTTTATTAGGTTAGTTAGTTAAATTTAGTTTAAATAAGGGTTAACCTTTTTAAGGCTTAATGTTGTCTGCCTGCAGGATTCCAATGATTTATTTGTGCCTTTATAATGTTCCTTTTTGCGCTCACAAAGTGTAACACCTTTGATTTTTGCAGTAGTTGTTTAAATGGAGAACAAGTAGTGATATACCTGGACTTACACCAAGGCCTTTTAGCACAATTAGCTTTATATTTGAAAATAACTCTGCAGTTAAGCATATAGGGAGAGAAGCATAAACCTCCTGGAAAGCTATTGTTGGATGACCACAATAGCGGATGCTAGAAACTCTACATTACTGGATGATATCAGTGACTTAGTATGGACAATTCCGGTAGAGGATTTGTTTATCACATATGGTATCAAAGCCGACAAAGGATCACCTGTCGAGGATGGGAGGGTACCTGATGAATGCAATAGTGTCTATTGAAAACCCCATGTTATTATATGTCCGCAGTGACTAAGTGTTGATGGTGGATTTTCGACAAAGGATAAAATTGTAAAATCATGATCTTGCATATTTCTGACACGGCTTCAGACACGTATGTGAAACTCATATTTTAGGATTCGTGAAAGATCATTTCATAATCTCTGACTGAGCATACACCCTCTCAGAGCATGCATGAATATGTGATACCTAAAGCCTCTCAACTGAGCTTTCAATACTTCGCATATTTCATCAACACTTATGTATAAAATCGATAATGATTGGACGGCTCCTAGACATATTGCATGCTAGTATAGAGCGTTAACGTCTTCAGGATGTCTCAATGTTCCCTGACTATGCAGAATTAATATTCAGAACGAGTATGATGTCTCTACCATCTCATACCTCGATTCTTGAATAAACATAACACTCCTAGACATATTGCATGCTAGTATAGAGCCATTCATAGATTAATTCTAATGCAACATTCATCAATTGAATTTCTAGAAAATAATCTATTTTATCTCATTACTTTGTTCCATGGCTTATTCCCAACTTAGATATTCACTTTTCGAGCATTTAGGCCAGCACCGAGTAAGCCCCGAGAAAATGGTGCGAGTGTACTTAACAATAATGCACGAAAGAGCACTCAAATATGCATAAGTGGGCACCCAAATGCGTAAACGCGCATTCAAACTACGGACGAACAAGGAAACCTATGCAAAATACGGAGGGAAAATAATAAAAAATAAAAAGAGAGGCGCACACGGGACCGGGCCCACCGGCCGGCCGGTCATGCCGCCATGGCCGGTCCCACGCCTCTCCCTTTTATTTTCATCTTATTTTATTATTTCCCTCATCTCATGAAAACTCCCTTGTTTGAGAAAACTTCCTCGTTTGAGCAAAACTCTTAGTTTCTCCATATTTCTTCACACAAGGATGAAAAATAATAATATAAAATATGGAAGAGCGTCATGGGACCGGGCCCACCGGCCGGCCGGCCATGCCTTGGCCGGTCCCATGCCTCCCCAATTCCTTATTTTATTATTATTTCTTCTCTCGTTTCATGAAATTCCCTCGTTTGAGCAAAAACCTATTTTTTTCCATATTTCTCCAATATTGCTCAAACTACAAAAAAAAAACCAAAAAGTCAAATGGTCACATGACCGTTCGGGCTTCTCACAACAAATATTAAAATATCATTATTTTAATATTCTTAAAATATTGGTTGCACGAGCAAAGTCCCACCTGCTCATTCAAGCAAAATCGAGAGTTTCAGTCAAGATCAAACTCTTCTGAAAATCCAAAATATTGCTCGAACGCACACCAGAAAATATCAAAATTCTCAGAATTGAGTCACGAGCAATATGGTGACACGGGCATGCCACCTTGGTCATCCAGAGTCGCCCCTTGGCTTGCAGAAGCCATTCCCACACGTTTGATGATTTTGGACCTAATTAATCTCCAATAGTTCATATTGGGTTCAAACTCTTCCCAAACAACTTGGAATTTGATCATCATCTGGTCCCACGACCACCAAGGGTCGGTTTCATACCCCTTGGTTGGTCCTTCCTCTCTCCATAATTAGGTTCTACCACCTAATGCTTAGACGAGTACTATTATTTTAATGATTAAACGAGCATTTATTTATTCTTTCACCAACTGGTCTTCAAAGGACTTTGGTACATGTTTATTCGAGCACCTGGACGCTACATGGTCGTCTCATCATCTCATGTAGCCGGTCCCTATCTCACTCATGGTTTATTTTCAGTAAATCATCCATTGATCAATAATCAATCAACTTTGAATCAAGTGATCTGCAAAGAATAATTCTGAGTAGGTTCAAACACCAACAATTCTATGTTGATCCAGCAATCAACATTTTAATTAATTATACCATATTCGGTCCAGATACCAGTATTTTTAATTAATATTTTATTTGGTCTCGCTACCAATAATTCATTAATCGAGCAATATTTGCTCAAACGAGCAATATTTGCTTAAACGAGCAATATTTGTTTGAATTAGCAATATTTGCTTTGCTCATCTATCAACACTAAATTGCTTAAGTTAGCATCAACTAGGTTCATAACTCACTTCTAGTAATATTTAATTGCTCGACCGAGCAATATTCCTCATGTTGATTCAACTATCAACATTCGAGAATCCCACTGATCTAGCTATTAATATTTCATTGGTTCATCAACCAATATTTGGTTCATCAGTTGACCATTATAATCTTTCTTCTTCGATAACTCATGATGCAAACGAGTGTTCAATATCATTTCCTATCAACAATTCCATGACGAACAATCTCATTGGACGCCCGTCGATTCAAGTTATCAAAACATCATTATTACCTCAACTGGTAAAATGATATATCAAAATCCATCAAGACTCAACGTATTTCCATTATTCTGTCCCACCAGAAGCCTTATGCTCAATCCACGAGTCTCAGAGCATACCACATTCGTTCATTATGCTCAAATCATCAAGGCTAAGACTCAACGTCTAGTCAAGTCAACAACTGACTAATTAAATACACGTCTCCCTTGCAGGCTCCACATTCGTGAGACATAAATCATGTCACATTGGGGGATATTCACTAGGGTTTTGGTCTGGTGGCTTACGACATATGTGTACACCCACGATGAGAATTGTGAGTAAGTCGTGTAAGCAGTTGAAGGAGTTAGCAAAGTAGTGGATGGACAATCAACCAATTCTCCCACGTACGTGGAACTGCACTTTTCCACTCTCTCACTCCAGCAACCGTCACACTTACTGGGGATCAATATGTCTACTATTCTTGCAATATAAATAAGTTTTTGAATCCACGATTGAAGAACAACAATTTCGATCCACAAGAAATTATCACTCAATCGATCAGAACTTATCTCATCCGAACTCAACAGTTCATAAACTTGCAGAAATCTCCAAACACATCCACAATCCTCGATCATCATTGATCTCACACAATTTTCAGCTTCCCTCCTACAGATCGACCCTCATCCCACTTTGTGAACGAATTGACTCTGGAATGGACATTATCTTGGTTTAGGATGGAACCTACAGATTGATCTCTCGAACTCAAAGCACTCCCGTGCAGTGCATATGTTTGAAAAAGGTTTAAGCAATTTGCTCGGTCGAGGAGTCTCTGGACGCACGCTCGTCTCTTCACTTTCCTCAAAAGCCAACAAATCGTTTTCACTCATCAACACTAACATACATAGGGTGATATATTTAGGGTTCAGATCTAGCGGTCTACGACACGTGTGAGTATGTATTTGTTTTCTTGGAGTTCAAACTTCATTACCACTAGGCCTGTCAATGGAAGAATATCCGTCGAATATTTAGAAATCCGATATCGGACAGGTTAAGCATTATTCGATATCCGATATCCGATAATATCCTATAGGATATCAAAATCAGATATCGATTCCGATAGGCTAAGCTGTCGGATATCCGATAATATCCGGTTATACCAAAAAAGCTTAAAAACCCTTGTAAAACATTTTCATAATTGACACTTATCGGATATTTATCCGACAATATCCGATGATAATAGACTCGAAATTAGGATAAATTACAAATAAGTTTCTATACTATCGGATATCGGATATTAACATTTCGGATGGGGTCTAATCCGTTTCCGATATGTTAAGGAAGAAATATCCGATATCCGATATCCGATAAAACGGATAAAATCCTATTGGATCTCGAATATTCGGAAACGGATTCCGGATATCGGACAAATATTGACATGCCTAAAATTACAACAAAGCACAAATTGGGGTGTAAATATAACTTACCCACTTACATACCCATACCCTACATCCTAACCAAAACCATACCCTGAGACCCGTACCGGTCCAACAATTTTTTTGTCCTCCTTTTCCTAGTTAAGAAATCTATAACTTTGTTCCAGAGACCGAAAACTCTCTGTGGAAAAACCAGATTTGGCTCTCATTCTTCACTTCCAACCTAAACCCTTATAAATTTGGGGATTTTCGTAATTGATAGTAGAATTAATCTTCAAATTTGATCAATGGAGCCTACTGTTGATCCAGCTGGAGAACCAATCGCAACATCAGCAGTGTTAATGGCATCATCAAAACACATCGCTACTTTTTGCAGAGCTGAAAACATGGCATTTCTTAATTGTAAGAAGAAAGATCAGAATCCTGAGAAATGTCTTGAGAAGGGACGTGAAGTTACTAGTTGTGTTCTCAATCTGTAAGGAATTCTTTGCCCTAATCTAATTAAAGTGGTATTAACATATTAGGCATAATGAATTTTATAATTAGGTTTCATTTCTATTGGTTTTCTGTGATGAAATTTGTAATATTTATTTTGTTTCTAGATCGACTTTAATTTCTTGAAGAAACATCAATTAGGTTTTATCTAATGGTGATGAAATTGTTGAGGTGAAGTTTAGAAATAGTTAGAAATTCTATTAGCGGAGTAGAAATGAAAGTGTGGTTATAAGGGTCACATTAATCTGAGTAAATTTAGTAAGAGTGTGAAATCGAGCCTCAGTCTTTGCTCTACTTAAAAGTTAAGGCAACTGTAAGTTTTTGTACAACTTGCTTCACCGAAATGAAAATTAGCAATGTTTTATTTAATGTGGAGCACACCACTGTGGATGCTGTTATGAAGTGAAGTGTGGTTGAGGAAGACCAGATTTCCATTCACAGTTCCAAGAAATGGGTAGGATGTGTGATGGTATATTTATTAGCAGAGAAGGGTTGCTCTTTTCAATAGCAGGTCACCTGATCGTAAAAGTAGGAAATGGTGATAGCTTGCAACTTTTAGGCGATTTTGGTGAAACTTTTAGTTTTGGTTGCTGCTAATGATGAGTCTGGAGTTATTTTCATCATTTTTGGTATATCCAAGTGGTGCATAGTTTCAAAAGAACTAGAGATTGGTGAAAGTAGACTAATTTCCAACGTACTGTGAATCTTTATATTTGGAAGAGCAATTCATGATTTTAGTTAGACTAGTAATGTGAATCTGCAGAATTTAAAAGACGTGGTATGGTATATGATGATTGTTATATTTGTCTTCCTGGTTGTAGACGTATACGCAACTTATGGTTTCTTTGTTTTGCTTACTTTGTGGGATATTAGCTTGTCGCATGAGCTTTGAGAGTATGTTAATATTTAATTATCATGGGCTTGGTCTGGTGATGATTACTCTTTGTTTCATCTGATCTAGGGTGAATAATGAAACTAATTTAGCTATTTAACATGGTGTTGTGGTGATGAATTCTCACCCGAATCTGAGAGACTTGATTCGATGGATAACTCCCACAAACTCCGTATACTCTCTAACTTTCTGACGTGATTCCTCATCAATGATTCTTTGTAACAAAGTGGTCATTGTCGTGTCTTTTCTTGTGCCGTTTCGTTTGGTAGTTCTTAGTGATGTTCAACTGGCGTAGCTTCATGAACCTTGATCATGGAGGTAGTTTTGCTTGGAAGTCCGTTTAAAGAGAAGACATTTTTAGAATCACTTGTGATTGAATTACTTCTTTTTATTTGTTTCTCTTTCTTTAAGATGTGGAATGTTTTGTTTACCTCTTACAGTAGCTGGTTACAACATTTACATGTCATGAATTAGATGTAACATCGTGCTGGTCTGTGCGGCAGTCGCCCAGTGCTAATACTAAATGTGCCATAATGCCTTTGTGCTATTATATGCCGCTATTATCTCAATCTCGTGATCCCATAACTAGGTTTCTACAACAAGCAGCAATAACAGTACTACAGTAGAGTATACCTACTAAACCTCTTCTGATCCTAGTTTCCAACAACAGAGAAAGGCAATATTCATGAGCTTGATAACCTATTAACAGAAGAGAATATCTCTCTGAAGTAATCTATTTAGTTTGGATTCACTGGAAAGTCTTAAATGTTAGGTTCCAACTAGTCAGTCTTGAAAATTTTCATTAATTCGTTGCTTCCTAGTTTCCTTCTGCATAAAATTCTCCTTGTTTTATGTTATGGACTCATTGCTGACTTGCAGGTTAAAGCATCTTCATCAGACATGTACAAAGGAGATGGATGCTTATGCGGGATGCATGTACTATAACACCAACGAGTTTGATTTATGCCGCAAAGAGCAGGAGGCATTTGAGAAAGCTTGCCCATGGAACAAATAGTCTTTGTCGCTTTTGTAACTTGAGCGGAATAATATTGAGAACAACCTACATGGAGAAAACATGATTTACCCATCTCACTCCCATCTTTTGAAAAATTGATTCTTCGTATTTGAATGGGTTTTATTTTGTAGAAATCAGAGTTGCCAGGAATTGATCCTTCACTGACAGGCAACAATCCTGCCTCCTAAAACCATCTCTCTTGATAAATGCTGTAGCAGCTATTGTTGTTGACAATGTTTATGTTTCTGTACTCTTTTAGTCTGCTGCAATCTGCAGCACATAAGCAGCATTGTGGTGTTGTCATTTCCAATGATTACACAATTTTAATTGCTTTTGCTTTTCATTTCAAATCCGGTCTTTGAGAAATATGCAAAAACAGCTTTGGCTTATAGTTGTTTGTTCTTGTCAGTATGGATAGTAGACTTTCCCTGGTTGAAATGATGCCTCTTGGGTTTAAACCTGCTTATTATAATATTGGACCTCAAAGCTACCCTAAGATGAGTCTAGTTTTAGTATTGGTGATGACTGATGAGGAGGAATTAAACCTAAAGAAGAATTTTGAATTATGAAAGCGAATTTGAGGAGATTGAAGTAGTAAAAAAGATGGGCATGGGCTGGGAAATAAGCAAGGTACTGAAACATTTGAAAGAAGTGATAAACATGTGGCGATCAAAAAGGAAGAAAATGCGGAAGTAGAGGAAACATGGAAAGGACAAGGGAGGATTATTATTTCTATCCATGCTGAAGGACTAGGTCTAATACGGAGTAAAATAGTCACGTCTCCTTGAACTTGATTTACTGGTGCTGGCGCCTAACAGATAGATTAATATTCTGTAATTTGGAAGGAGAGGAATAAATTGTAATTTGGATAGAGGTGGCTTACTTTAGGAGATGGCGTTATAAGTTAATAACTTATAAAGTTGGGTACTAGGGACATTTCTGGTCATAGTCCTTGGTGCAATCAGAAAATGTGAATGAGAGAAAGATGTTACAAATGCTTCCATCGTTTCTAATCTTGACCGTATAAATATAGATTTGTTAGATGATTTGATAGTGAAAAAGGATATCCATGAGATAATTGATAGCCAACAAAATGCTAGAAAAAAAAAAGTCTTTTCCTAGGCAAGCTAGAAACTTAATTCTGGAGCTGGAGAATGAGATATTTCACTATCCAACTGTTGAAGACAAAGAAGATTCATGATGTTAACATCCGTAGAATTAATTCTTCGGTAATGGGATCATTATCCCGACCTCATAAGTAGATAATTATAGGTGTACTCATACTATGCCATCACTCATGGATTTTGCATTTCATTAATGCCTACACTATGGTTAAGACAACAACATGCAGATATCTTTTGAATTAAGTTATTCAAGAATCCATTTAATCGCTAACATTTACCAAATCAAATTTCCTTACTTTAGGATTGTGAACTCTCGCTTCAACTGAACAACCCAAAATTTGTAGGTGTTCTAACTTCTAAAGTAGGTTGCCATCATTTCTGCAGTTTCAAGGGTGAAACTGGAACTGCTCTGCTTGGACCCCTAACATTGAACATCTGTATGAAAAACAAACATCCACAAATTTACAGGTAATATGTATGACTCTTCATGCTTCTAACCAGTTGTTCCATAAGAATACGACTTCACGTTTCAGTTACACCGCTCAACCAAGGACAATCTGGCGCTGTGTATTAAGCAACCATCCCAAGTTTTTGGAAAATCTAAGCAAAAAGTTGCAGATGTTACCCACTATTGTCACACCTTCCACGATATTCACCACCTTTGTTAGACCCTATGATTATCATTTTTTTCTCTATAATTAAGTAACGAATGTTCACAGTTTGAGATTCATGATGCAATTGGTAGTTGTGACAGTAACATAAAAAACATCATACCAGTTGAGGTGTCTTTAAAAGTAGAACCAATAAAAAGTCAACAAAATGCTTGTAATAACAATTTATCACGAATAAAAGCTGATATTGTTGGAGAACAACAATCGGAACATGAAAAATAAATTGAGTACAGGATACCTTTCCTATGGACCCTAATTGAAGAATACTGGAGAGCTTAATAACTAAAGGTCGGCAGCAATATGACTAGTTACAAGGCAAATTCACCTTAATTGAAACTACAATCAAGTATCTAACCAAAAAAAATAAGGCGACTGTTTACTAAATATTGTATATGCACAGAATCAGAGGGTATGGGGAAATTCGCGAAAGCGTTAATAGGATATATTGTCAGTCAGACTTGCTGGCCAAAAATGATCGTCTTGTTGACAATGGAAATACTATCTCATTAAGATTACTAAAGAATCCTTTATCGTAAATATTATCTTTAACAATGACCTCTACATCTTCTAATGGAGACTTACGGAAAAAGGCCTTCCATTTGCTTTCTGGTGGTTTTGTCTCTCCTGTCATCCCACTGATACTAGCTTTTAGAG
Source organism: Papaver armeniacum (assembly GCA_023531295.1). Lineage (NCBI taxonomy): Eukaryota > Viridiplantae > Streptophyta > Magnoliopsida > Ranunculales > Papaveraceae > Papaver > Papaver armeniacum. Next base: position 14,184 of record JAJJWW010007114.1, read on the forward strand.
CTGCAGCGCTCACCTTTGCTTCATTTATTTTCTTCTTTAAGCTGATGTAGTCTTTCCACTTGAATGTCTGCCACATGAAAATAACAGCAATCCCAATATGTTATACAACTGGAGTTAAATTTTGTTGATACCAGCGTAGGATCCTGAGTAGCTTACACACAGGGCCAGATGAATAATAAAGTTGTTCAAGTCCCCACTAACCACACAGGTGGGGTTTTCCTGAATGTGTTAAATGTAGGTAGATAAGGTCACACTAAAACTTTTGGGGAAGAATTTTGCTAATATGGAAAATGCAAGCCAACCACAGAATCCCGTCATTAATTGTTACATGATTATAACAAAATCAGCGAACTAAAAAACGAACAATGGTGGTAGGGAAGGTTGCAATAGCCACCAGAATCTAATTAAGGGTAAGAATGACGTACCTCATTTGTGGTGGTGTTTGTAAGACAGAGATGGGCATGGTACCCAGAGAACCCAGCAAGTAGTATAGAGACGACAGCTAAGAAGACCATCAGAAGTATTTGTGTGTTATATGCGCCCAACACCCACTGTTATAACCAACAAATCACTTAGTGAAAAAGAATGGGCAAGGAAAATATGTAAATTATACCTCGATTGAGGTGTACTATTATACCACACTGAAGGAATTGTATTTCCAACTTGATTCCAGTTCTAAAAGGACTTGACAAATTATAGAATAATATAGCCAAAAATCCTAACCTGTACAACATGGGGAGCTAGGCTATAGAATGAATTTTCAAAGCCATAATAAACTGCAAACAATAAATAAAGACAGCTGATTAGGTGAACATTCAGGAGTCAGAATTTTAAGCAATTCAAACGCCTATTTAAAAGGGAAATCAACTTACCCGTTAGGATGTGTATAACCTTAAACTCCTTCAATTGACCAGCAAGTATCAAAGTGATGGCAATTGTTCCATACACGCATAGAAGGAAATGCCTGTAGAATCATCTGTTAAAATGATAATGCTCATATGAAGGTATATGCAACAAACCCAACACAATACACTTAAGAAAATTGAGATATACAACTATTCGTATTTAAGTGTCCGGTAGAAGCACCACAGCTACTTGAGATGACTTTTTTGAAGCAGTATTAGAAAGTGAAATGACCCAACTGAAATAGGTTTCCTTGCCAAAATCAACCCCATGTTAACACCCATAAACAGCTATGACTCACCAGAGTAGGAAAGCCATGAAATAACGGGTATTCTTTTCCCCTATGCAGTTATTCTGATATAATAATTAACAAGTTAGAGAACCAGAAGTAGAACATATTTACGCAAGTATGTTACTGAGTTGGAACCTTCCAAGAGATAAGTAAACGTAAAAAACAATAGATAACAGAAGAAACCAACCATCCATCCGCAGTGGTGGTCAAATCTAGCAACACAGCGATCACATATGCTACAGTGCTTGGATCTAGCAGGCCTGTTACAGGAAATAACTCCAATTACTAAAAAAGAAACAAATTTCTAGAGAACCCTGTAATAAAACAAAATCAAAAAAGATTGTAACACATACTTTGGAATCTTGCAAGTCGTGCACACTTTTTCTGTAAATATGATATTGTCATAAGGGTAGGAGGAGAGGTATTGAGTAACATTGTCAGCATTCACAGTTCCTGGATCAGAAAAGCTAGTCAATAGAAAGAGTACAACACCAACACCAACTGCCAAGAAGCTTGTGTACCTGCAAGAACATTTAAAGTCTCACCGATTGACAAGATGTGGTAAGCAAGACAGTTTGGCATACATATCTTGAGCAGTACCTGTGATATTCGGATAGATAATAGCCAGGAATATAGTCAAAGGACGACACTGCAATAATATAATATGTTCCTGCAATTATAGCTAAATAAAATGCCTGCAAAGAAAGAATGGAACATCAGACCTATATATGCTACACCCAATATCTGCATGAAATCTAGAAACAAATAGCGATTAACAGATTAAGGAATAAGCTTCCGATGCTATTATTCTCATTCCTTTTTCTTATAATACGCTCAACCATTATTCTTTAACAGTATTATTACCTTCAACTCCAATATATCAACTCGCAAAGAAAATTCTTTGTTTAGTACAAGTACTGTAGTTCTATACCCTATTGGAACTCTTTTCAGAGTAATGTAAACTGATTAATCACGCATATGCTTGTTGAATAAAGTACTGTCTTCTAACTCAATTAAAAAATTTGTTTTGCTTCAAAAAAAAAAAAAAAAAAAATTTGTTTTGATTCATGTGTTTCTATTCAGTAAATTTAATTTCCCATGAGAACAGTCAATTCTCCTGAACACAAGTATACATTCATCTGTATAAACTCGATCACATTGAACAAATCAGTAATCCCAAACTACCCTAAACATTTAAATACCTATTGCCCACCAACCAAACAACGAATTTTATACATAAGAAAAAAAAACAATTTTTAAGCTACAAACATAAAATTGAACCTAGTAGACGATATCTAAAAGCAACATTATCATAAAATTGGATGCAAAGAGAAATGAAATTGAAGATCTAGGGAGAAAAGGGGTATGTTACAAAAACCTGTAAGGTTGGATTAGGTCGATCACAACAAAAATACTCGACAGATAGAATCGCATTTCTGCCTTTAGAACCAAATACATATAACATAAATCTCCTACAAAAATTGTTTACTTATTAGAATCGAATGAATCATTAAAATAACTAATGATAAAAATTTAAGACTATAGAGAGAGAGGGAAAGAACTTACAGGAAATAATCATAGGCACCAACAGTGAGGAAGTAATGAATTTTTTCAATGAAAGTGTTTTGAAAAATTGGCCATTGGCCACATAAGAAAGAAACAATTACTAGTAGAGTTAAACATCCATGGAAGACCAGTATCCACTGTACATCCATTTCTACAGAGAGAGGACAACAGAAAACTGGTTTGGTTTGGTTGGTTTCGTCTAATACTAAAGATTACCGTGATTATGAATGTTAGGTCTACTTGTTATCGTTTATTCTACTAACCTGAACAGAGTCTAAACTTGATTGATAGGTGGACAAGGATGTAATTTTTAATCGAGTTAGGGGTAAATCTAGTATTTCAAAATCATGGCCATCTGGACTGGAGGAGATTCAACTCTAAAACACGCTTCTGTAGTGTCCTTAGAGCTAGCACTATGGAGGGGTTCATCCCCACCCTATCCCTCCGTTTCCCTCAAAAAACCAAAAATGCAACCCCTATGGTCTCCCAAATCCCTACATGAGTAGGATATCCCTCCCCTTTTCTACATGGAGGATCACATCTGATCCCGCTTGTAGGGAAGGGAAATCACACGACTACTGAGTAGCCATATAAATTTACGCTTTACGGATACTCAGTACCCGTATTACCGTTGATACGGCTACTGAGTAGCCGTTTCAGAAAAAAAAATATTTGTTTGGCCTTTTCTTGTTTACACCTCTCTCACACCCGATCCTAACCATCCATCGTTAATAACGGCTGTATCTTCTCGACCGTCGGATCCCCAACGGTCATTTTTTCAAAATCCTCTATAAATACCACTCTAATTCTCTACTCAAACACACCAAATCAATTGATATCTTATTTTTCTTCTTCCTACATCAATTGATTTCTTCTTTCTCTTCTTCTTACTATACCTATTTAATTTTTATATATCTTGTACTACTCAAGTTTCTATATTTTAGTTTCATTCAAAATGGTTCTTGATTTTGTTCAACAGGATGAGATTGATCTTACTATTGCATTTATTTATGTGAGTATGGATGAAATTGTGGGTCTGGGACAAAAAAACTTAATATTTTGGATACGTATTCACCAAATTTTTGTCCAACGCAAAGAAAAACAAAAGCAAAAAGATACTCCCTCCGTTCTTAAATAATAGGCTGGTTTCTATAAATAAATGTTTCAAAAAAATAGGCTGGTTTCCTAATTGGGAAAGTCAAATGTTACTTTAGTTTTCTGGGACCACTTTTCTCTTAACTTCTTTTGATGACAAGTGTCATGGGGACCATTTCACTTTACTTCTTTTGCTGACAAGTGTCATGGGGACCATTTAACTTCACTTCTTTTATTGATAAGTGTCATGAGGACCACTTTCAATGATTAGTTTTCTTAATTTCCTTAATTTTCTCTAAAAACAAAACCAGCCTATTAAAAAAGAACCGAGGGAGTATATGTCAACAAAAAGATCACCCTTATCTCCTGTTTTGCTAGTCCACTATACGTGTCAACCGTCAAATATGGGAAGCCAGCATTTCACTGCCAAATAGGCAAATACGCATGCCTAAGGGTAGTTTTAGTCATTTTGTTGACCAAAATACTAATCAAATCTAAACTGTGAGTTTCGATCTCCCCTCTTTTCCTCTCTTGCTTATTCTTCTCCTCTTTCACCGTTAGAAGCTCCTCTTTCACACGCAGAAACACATGAAGACCTGTTCTCTAGTTTAACGTTAGTTGTGTTAATTACTTAATTTCTTTCTTATTATGTTGTTCTTTCTTTGATGTAATGTTGGAGTTAAGATTAGTGGGTTTTTAATTTGCATAGAATGTTTTTGAACAGATATACAGATTTGAATTTCTGTATATGTAATTTCAGAGATGTAGAACATGATTCATTCTTATTTTGATCGTGAGTGTACGTCGGAGAGTTTTTTTTCGAAACATTAGAAAGATCATCGAGATTCAGTTGACTTTAGTCAAGAATCGTAAAATAGAAGTTGACTTATCCGATTCTTTGGAAAAACGATTCTTCCATGCGAGTCACAACGTTTTGAATTTTTTTGAGGCGAATCGTACGATTCGAATCGAATCGCAAATCGTAGGATTTTTAAAACCTTGGTTGGTGATAATAGTAATACAATTAATGTTTGTTACATAAAATTTCAGACAAAAGATGCTCGTAAGCAATTTCAGGAACAATCAGGACAACAAAAACAGTATCAATTTGTGTATACCATACATAAATACAAGTCAATCAATTTTCTACATTGCATATTCTAGTTTTCAAACATTTCATTCAACATAAATGAAGAAACACAACAATTAATCATGGATTTTTCACTAAATATATGTTTTCATTACATTATTGAATTGCATACTACATACCTAACCAACTTAATATCTATAATTTCATCAAAATCATATTCAATTAAAACCCTAACATTAGAATCACCCACCTTAGATGATTTTTTGGATGAAATTCGAAATTGAAGAATGGATTTGTTTCACCTTGGAGTAACGATCAAACCCTTTTAATTTAAGCCATCGAAGCGCGATGAATCAATATGAAAATCGAAAGGGGGTAATAGGGGTTTGAAAGGGGTTTGAGAGGATGAAAACATAGAGAAGAAGAAGAAGAAGTGAGGAGCGCTACCGAGTTTCTGATGACTAAAACCTATAATACGGCTACTGAGTAGTCGTTTGGCACTGTTGACACGGCTACTGAGTAGCCGTGTGGTGTAGGGAAGGGATAGCGAGCTCCCATTGCGAGATTGGCTTCCCTGTGCCATCCCTCCCTACATATGAGGGATAGGGAAGGGATATGGTGCACCATAGTGCTAGCTTTTAGTAGGGCAATATCCTCTTCTCTCTTAAATGCCTTGACAAAATAAGCTCTCACGTTGAACGGTGATGAAACCCTCACTTCTTATTGGCCGAAATGGGCCTTTTCTAATATAGAAACTATGGTGAGGACACTTGGCATAACTCTATTGGTCGAAATATTAAATATTGGGTTACACTTTGTTTACATCAGTTATTTAACTATCCGTTAGTAACGCCGTCAATAAAAAGAAGGTGGACAACACTTCCGTGAGAGTTTTAATCTAATTAATTTTTTTTCACCGTATTTACACCAAATACTTAACTGTACGTTAGTAACACCGTCTTAGGTGGACAATACTTACGTCAAACCATGAAAAAAAAATTCAATACAAATTTCTTTCCCGTACAAAAGTCGATGGACTTATAACGGGAACTTCCTCAATCTAGGACTTTGACCACAAAAATACTCTAAAACATGACAACCGAACCGAACAAGAGAAGATCAATATACGCGTATGTCAATGTAAGAACGCAAAGAGTCGAAGACCACTTATCTCACGAGACTCCTTATCACTACTGTTTTGGGATTAAGTAAATCCATAGCTATTTCCCTGTAACGAGGATAATACACACATTCTATCTTATTAAATTAAGATCCAAATGGGAAAAAATTCCTAACGAGTTGCACAACTTTGATCTTTACGACTTTCATTAATTACTAAACAAACCATGATAAGGATTCGCCAAGAATCAAATTAAAATCTTTGATCATGAAAATACTTTGCAAATCCTATTCTCCATTGTAATCTAAGAGGAATTACATTGACGGGAGCTAAGAACACGAGGTAAGGGTTAAAAAATCAAACTCTCCAAATCAATCTTTCTAATCTTCCTTCTGTGAATTTCTTCCACAATCATTACGTTGTGTTGGTATTTGGTATGCTTTTCAATCGAATAACTTATCCTTTCGAAAAAAAAAAGGAAAATTATTTTGTGTCTAACATCCAAACCTCAACTTTTCTTTGTTCAATTTTGCGTTGATTGTCATTGAAGGGCTTTTCACTTGCCGTGTGGATTTTAAACAGAGCAAATTATCAATAAAAAAGTTTCAGCACATATTTTTTTATCTTTTTTCCACCTATTTGACATATTCGTCCTTCTATACCAAATCAAAAATGCATTGCCACTGGTGTGGCGAAGCCCCGCGCATGCCAATCGCCATGGAGAAGGGTGAAACCCCGCAAATACCAAGTTAAAAGAAAATAAATGCCCGCATGCGTAGCACGGGCACAAATCCATACGGGCGCACCAAGTTACTGAAACGGTGAGAAAACCCTCGCTTCTAAAATAATACAAATAATACATAAAGGGGGAATATATCTGCGAAAATAAACGGAAAAAATAAATAAAATCTGCACATTTTTTTTGTACTTTTTCCACTTATTTAATGCATCGAGACGGGACGGGACTACACTAAATAAAAAACCCTTTGCCACGGGGCAGGGCGAAGCACTGTGGACACCAAATCAGAAAAATGGTTAAAAGGAAGAAGAAAAATAGCCCGGTGCGTAGCACGGGCACTAATCTAGTGCACTGAATTGATAGGGAAACATCACCGAATCGATAAGAGTTTAAAGACTCCTGTCCTGTATATAATGTGGTAAAAAGAGAACAATCAAAAGATCACACTGGACAGATTAGTGCATCTGCAAGTTGGTGTTCTGGAAGGCACGGCCTGACAATAGTCTCCAAATCAAGGACCAAAACACCAGAGAACACTATAAACCTGATTTCAAACTGCATGACAATAACAGTTGCATGTTGCAACTAGGAAGCCAAAAAAATAAACAGAAAACGTCCCCAGATCAGCTCAGTAACATTCAAGGCCACAAATAAATCAAAATCACTGGTCTGTCATATAGTAATATTCTATGTTTAATGACTACACACTCTGAAGCATATTTAGATTGATTACAAAGTCTTAACTTCGTGAAGTCGTCAAATATTTTCTATCTTTTGGGAGATGCTTTCAGAAAAAAAAAAAAGTAGACATGATATCATCTCGATTTTGACGTCACTCTCGCAATGTGTGCAACAAAGAGGTGCCCTTGACGAAGTCTGATTTTGCACAACTTATACGGCAAATTCACTTGTACAGTTCACTGAGCCTCCGACACTAAATTCTGAAAACTGAAACACGACAATTAAATCTGTACAAAATAACAAACTAACAATTAAAAATTGATGGGATAATTATACAAATGATCAAGCACTCATCATCAAGCAAGAAATCAGATACGGTATAGTCTCTTTAGACTTTAGTCTTTAATCTTTAGTCACGGTATAGTCTCTTTAGTCTTTAGTCTCTAGTCTTTACTAATCCATGTATTCTTTATGTATCTCTTTTCACTTTATAATCTGCATGACATAAACCACCACCAGATAATATTCAGATATATAGCAAAGCATGCTCAATTTCCCCATGTATCAATATAAGAACAGAAAGATGTTCTCTAACTGCTTAAAAAAACATTTAGCTGCGCGGACAAGATACAATAACCCAAACTTGAACTTCATCAAATGTTGAAAACCAGTCATTATGCAACCTCCATTCCGAGCATTTATCAATAAGATGAAATACTATATAACTCAAAGTGGAGAGATGAAAGATGCAACTAGTCGAATAACAAAAGAAAAACCACCAAAGACAGCATAGATTAGATATAAGACCCGTTCCAGAAAATAGTAATCACAAAATGGTCAAAAGTCTAGAAATCAAAAACACGTATCAGGTCACCAAAAATATGTGAGCTCAATATAAGTCTGGAGTAAATTTGAGTTCGAATAATACCTGACTGGTGAAGACGGTTGTGAACGGCTCGAGCCATGCTTGACGGGTGAAGGCGACCGTGAATACCTTGACTCATGCTTGGCTGGTGAAGGCGAGGGCGAATTCACAGAGTCATGCCTGATTGGTGAAGGTGAGGGTGAGCTGCGCCTGGCTGGTGAAGGTGAGGGTGAACTGCACCTGGCTGGTGAAGGTGAGGGTGAACTGCACCTGGCTGGTAAAGGTGAGGGTGAACTGCGCCTGGCTGGTGAGGGTGAACTGCGCCTGGCTGGTGAAGGTGATCTTGAATACCTTGAACTGCGCCTGGCTGGTGAAGGTGAGGGTGAACTGCGCCTGGCTGGTGAAGGTGATCTTGAATACCTTGAACTGCGCCTGGCTGGTGAAGGTGATCTAGAATACCTTGAGCTACGCCTGGCTGGTGTAGGTGATCGTGAATAGGCTGTCACAGAGCGATATCATAAGCATGACCAAAAAAATAAAAATAAACATAAAAACAAATTATAATACTATCAAAGTATTCAGTATCATGCATTAAGTCCTGAATTCATGAATAAGAAATTGAACTTCTGAAACTTACAGCGATATCGACGTCTTGGGGATCTTGGTGGACTCCTCCTCCTACGTCCTCCTCCATATCGGTCACTACTGCGTGCATAAAAACCAAAATAACATCAGTTTAAGTGGATAACCACTTGCCTACTAAAAATAAAAGGGGTGTTAACAAGGTACAGTAAAGAAAAAACACTTTACCTCGCTCGTGAAGTCATGCGCATTTCTTGTGGAGTCTTTCTGTTTTCTTCAGCAAAAACAATTCTAATCTCACGCCCACCAATTACTTGATGGTCCATCTGTTCCTTTGCTTCAGCAGCATCTTCCGCGTCATGAAACTTCACAAATCCAAAGCCCCGTGGCTCACTATAAACCTCCATCCAAAAAGCGCTTATCAGTTTGTATTGTAAATTATAGTTAAAAAGCGCTTACCAGTACAACCACGCAAACAGAACCCATGAACTTGACCCAATTAATCAAAACATCAAATTAAGTTCTATTGTAAGCATATTGATCTTGCTATACCTTATAATCACATAAGAATAACATACATCCTTCCAGCTGAACCAAATATCAGATAAAAATACAGAATGTATGAGTAGATGATAATGGCTTCATCAGAAACCAATTTATCGAAGTATACAAACCATCATCAAGCTTTTAATGTATCCCAACTAACACTGTCGTGGTATATTCTCCCCTAAACGGATTTTCAGACCAGTGGGCTGAGCAATTCCCCCTTCTATGGCAGCTGGCTGCCAAATTTGTCTAAGCTTCCCCATCCCCCGAACCAAATCATACTTTTCCCCTCTTCACGCTCTTATCCTAGCTCATGATGAATAATATACCTCATCCAGAAGTTCTCTAACTAGAGTTCCACTATCAGTTTCCATAACTAAAAAACTAATTATAATACAAAACAAAGAAAACTCGTCGTCACCAAGCAAACACATGGAAAACCAAACAAAATAACAACGCCATATCCAATATTTCACACCAAACAATGTGAAGATAATAACAACAACATACCCAGTGAAGTAATTTAGGAAAATTAACAACAACATACCCAGTGTAGTAATTCTTAGGAAGATAAACATCCTTCACTGGACCAAACCTTTCAAATGGAACTCTAAGATCCTCAACCCTACAAAAAGGAAAATTACAAACAATTACAATAAGAGGTGCCCCTTTTCAAGAATAATAATAATTAACAAACCCTACAATGTAAGGGTGCAAACCTTGCATCAAGAGAGATGTTACGAACAAGTAATCCAGTTGGGCCAGATGATGATCTTCTATCTCCTCCTCTATATGATCTACTACTATCTCGATGATCACGGCGTCTATCTTGAGGATCATCGTATCGTTTCCTTCGACGAGGACTGTAACTCCTGCTCCTACTTCTGTATCTCCCCATTACTGATTTTCTTAATTTTGGTAAAACCCTAAAACCCTCTGATATACAGCTTGACGCCCAGACGGAGCCCTAATGTTATGATTTCTCCGGTGGAGAATTTACACGGGAATAAAAGACTGTCTGGGTTAGCGGTGTAGATATTGTTTTGTGGTTTAGCGGAAGGTTTCGCCACGTGGAAAAAGTTGGGATGGTTGGATTTGCCTCTACCCTCTTGACATGGGGGGAGCCGGAAGAAGTTGGGATGGCAAGGAAGAAGTTGGGATGGTTGGAAGATAGGAAGAAGTTGGTTTGAATACAAACTTCCCTATTTATAGACTAAAGTAGATCGGACACCTAGGGATTTTCATAACCAAAAACACCAAAAGATATGTAATAAAAACCAATTTTATAATATCTAAAGACTTAAAGGCACAAATAAAGCTCCCACGTTGAACGGTAAGGAAACCCTCGCTTCCTATTGGCCGAAATAGGACAATGTTACACTTACCGACGTATATTCCCGCAAAACGTCCCGATTAGGAAATGCACAGACGAGATCAAACTCTACCATTTGGATTGGTAAAGGGCATGTGTGGGACCCATGCTTTATTACACTCGGGACCAAAATCGGGAGAAAAGCTCGGTCAACTTATCATTTTCGGCCGAAATAAGCCTTTTTTGAGTTTTGTGAAACGACCGTTCTGGTGAGAACACTTAACAACGTATGATTGGTTTAAAAAAAACATAAGGATGAAAAAAAAATCGTGACTTTTATGGTTGGAATTTTATGGAAAAAACAATACCAAATTTAACTGGATTATCTAATCCCTTTTTCCGTGTCTTTGTGCACGCTCTATATATAAGAAGCCTTCACCATGTACAACTACAATTTGGTTGGCATCGTCTCCACTTCTTTGTTTCTGTATCTTTCTCTGCAATAATGGCAGCAGATAAGGAAGAAGTGTATGTCAATATAGTCGATAAAGCCATTATGGGTTTGTTTTGGGTTCGAATTCTTTGTAGGGAAATCAATTTGGAGCAAGAAATCGAGTTATAAGAATTCCAGGTTATTGTTTGGTTATTGATTGGAGGAAAGAATATAGACTCGGTTTAACTCAGTGAGTTAACTAAACTTGTTTATCTCTAACCTACCCTCCCTGGTCGAGTTAGCTTAACTACTCTGGTTAGGGTAGGTTAGGTTAATTTAAATCCTGTTTCAAAATTTTGTTTTTTCGTACCTGTTTCAAATCCTGTGTCTATAACAACTCTCTCCAAGATGTTCTGGATCAAATTTGATGGATGGATGCAAGATGGTTTTAACTTAATCCAATTGTCCAATTGATGACTAACTACTACCGTTATTGTTCTTCATACCGCTATAAATATCTGCAACCGAACATGAGTTCAAATTTGCGAGGGAAATCCGTAAACATGGTGAGTTCAAAATTTGAGTTGGGTTGATATGCAACGAAGATTAGAAAACTGCAATCTCTTCTTTATCTAGCGCTGGGAGATAAAGAAGAGATAGACTACCTAAAGATAAAAATTGGGTTCCTTCATTTTTACCTAAAGAAGTTGAAAAATTTAAAGACCCATTTGCTAGAATCTTTTTTAAATGATTGATAGACTACCAATACAGGTTGGGTTTTTCTATATCCATTTATATCCCTGTTGTTCTTCATGATAATTTTATATAGCTTTTAATTTTTGTGGATCTCTACTTGTTTTAGTGACTTTAATTTCAGCTAACTTAATCAAATCTTAGTCACCATGCTGCATTGTAGTCTCACTATTTGTGAAATTATCTATGAGAAGAGTTTTTGTTCCTGATCTTTTATTGATGGGATTTTGTTATAGGTTATTTCCATGATGTTATGTAAATTGGTTCATCCAGATATAAACAAGTATGGATATTTGTTTTGATAATGATATTGTGAAAGGTTCTATTTTGGGATGTGGTTTGATTTTGTTTTGATTAGTGTAGACTCCATTAAATAAGGATGCATTGCATAGAACGTTGATTGTGTACATATGTTGATTCAAGCAGGAGCTAATGTATGTCCAAATGACAAATTTTTTTTAATGTTTTATTTTTCTAAGATTTTGATTGCGTATGATATTAACCAGATGCAAAGGTTCTACTAGTAAGGGATCTTATTGAAGCTAACAATGAGAGGGAAAAAGAAATAACTGAAGGAACACCTTACTCGCTTCCATCCCGATCGTATTCTGGTGTCTAGGTTGATGACAATATCTCCGAGGTAATCATTTCCTCCCATTGGAAACTAGCAAATTCACTATATATGTAGATATAATAGTTTCTTTATACATTTTGTTTATTGTCTATGATTGAGTTCAGTAATAGATAGCTTAAAGCAAAGGAGAAGAAGACATTGTTGCTTACCTTAACCTGGAATTAAGGGTGCACAGGAACCGGGCCGAAAAACCGGACCGTGCCGGAACCGGTGGAATCGTACCTGGTTTTGTACCAAACCGAGGAAGGGGGTACAGGTACCGGTTCAAAAACTGAGAACCGACCTCTAGGGGTACAGGTACACGACCCTATTCATGTCCCGTACCGTCCCGTCCCGTTAGTACCAAATAATACTGACCATTAGATTTAGGGATTTAATCTGATGGTGGTATATATAGAAAAATTAGGTCAGAAGAAAAGATGGGTTTCTCATTTTCTTTTTCCTCCTTCTTCTTTACAGCTCCTCTTTCTCTGAGAAGGAACACCACCTCTTTCTCTTGTATCTTCTATTTTTCTTCATAATAACAGCAACAAGTCAACAACAGGTAACAATCTATGATGTATTTGTTATATCAATCTATTTTGTTATATTTAGTATTTGAAAACTTATTTGTTTCTTTTCTTCCTTTTTTATGTTCAGTTAAACTTAGAGTGAGGAGAGATCGACTAATTCGATCCAACTATTGTGTACTTGAAATCGAACCAAGGTAATCAATTTTAATTGTGAATTTGTGATTATGAATTGAAATTAATTTTGTTAGTAGTGGTTTTGAAATTAAATTTATTTTTGTGTCTGTGTGTCTCTGATTTTTAATTTTGATTATGAATTGAAATTAATATTGTTAGTCCTTTCATTTTTGTGTCTGTGTTTGTGTATATATTTTTTGTCAGTGATCAATCATGGATGCGTCAAGTCGAGCTAGGATTCGGAAATGGTGCCATTTCACTAGGAAAAATGTTGCAGAAGCCACTTGTAATTATTGTGGAAAGACATTTAGGGCTCACAACTGCAAAAATGGAACATCTGGATTGTGGAAGCACTTAAAGAGATGCACAAACATTCCTAACATAGCTGATAATGCTTAGAACTTAGGCTTAGTGGTACTGCAGTGTAGTGTGTATTGCAGCTCTATTATCCTTTACTTTGAACTTCGATGGTTTATGAACACTTTGTAGTATTTAGCTTTATATGTATGAATATGAATTCACTTTTATTTTTAGTTCTTATTTTCTTTGTGGTTTTGGTGGTTTGAATATTTGATTAGTGCATTGTGTTTGTGTATATGTACTTCAGTCTTCAGCTACTTTCTTTTTGGTTGTTGTATCATAAGTGTATTATGTTTACGTATATTTGTGATTTTTCAGTGATCAATCATGGATGCATCAAGTCAAGCTGATCCAACAACTACACCTACACCTTCTTCAGCTGCTACACCTACACCTGCTACAGATACAGTTATTGGATCCTCTATCCAACCAATTGCAACAGATGGAGCAGCAGAGACAGCAACAACAGATGTAGAAGCTACTTCTACTCAAATGGGTGGTAAGACAACTTCTGATATTTGGAAACATTTCACTAGGAAAAATGTTCAAGAAGCTGATTGTAATTACTGCAACAAGACAATAAAGGCTCATACTGGAAGGAATGGTACAAGTGGAATTTGGAAGCACTTTAACAGATGCAAGAAGAATCCTAACAAGCCAAAGGTAAAAGGACAACAAACTCTGACATTAAAACCTTCAACACTGGGTGAGCAGGAGGGTAAGTTAGTCTCTACTATTTTCAGTCAAGAAAAGTGTAAAAGGGCAGTTGTTGAGTTTATTATAATTGATGAGATGTCCTTTAGAGCAGTTGAGGGTGAAGGGTTTAGGAGAATGATGGATGTCTTTGAGCCTAGATTTGTTGTACCAAGTAGAATGACTATTTACAGATGTTTATTAGAAATGTATGTAGATGAGAAAGATAAGTTGAAAAATTACTTCAAGTTAAGCAAGCAGAGGGTTAGTTTGACAACAGATACATGGACTTCACCAAATAATTTCAACTACATATGTGTCACGGTTCATTTTATTGATCAACATTGGAAGTTAGAAAAGAGAATTCTTACGTTTTCTGAGGTTAGTGGTCACAAAGGAATTGATATTGGTGAGATGTTGGAGAAGTGCTTGTCAGATTGGGGGCTTAAAGATGTTTTTTCTGTCACTTTGGATAATGCTAGTGCCAACAAGTGTGCAATGGATTATTTGACCACTAGTATTGTTTCAATGACAAGGGCAGAAGAGAGAGCTAAGTACTTGCATTTAAGTATATGATTTATTTATTTTTACTTTCTAGTTAGAATTGTGTTTATTAGTTATTAGTTATTACTTTGAACATAAATATAATACTTGTATGAATCTACATCTTTTCAGGTAAGGTGTGCATCTCATGTACTTGCACTTGTTGTAAAAGATGTTGTAAGGGTCTACAACAAATCAATTGCAAGAATCAGGTCAGTTGTCAAGTATATAAAGGGTTCTCTAGCTAGGTTGGCTAAGCTTAGGCAGTGTGCAAATTTAGTTGGAATAGAGTCTAAGAAAAGACTGATATTAGATGTAAAGACTAGATGGAACAACACATTCTTGATGCTAGAGGCTGCAGAAGTGTATGAAAGAGCTTTCACTAGGTTAGAAAGGTATGATAGGGAATATCGATCAAAAGTTGTTTTATTTCCCAAAAGACGGTGAGAAAGTTTACCCAATGCTGATGATTTTGATATTGATGTTAATGTTGGTGATGGCCCTGATGGAGAAGAAGAAGACGAAGAACAATAAGAAGAAGAAGAACTTGATGTGAAAGGCAAGAAGAAGGCACAAAAGAAGAAGAAGAAGGCAATAGTGAAGAAACCTGCTCCATGTGCATAGGATTGGATCTTTGCCAGAGGCCTTGTGAAATATTTGAAGGTATTCTTTGATGCCACTGTTGCATTTTCAGCCTCAACTAAGGTAACAACACATACTTTCTTATGGCAATTAGTTTTCATTTATGAACAACTAGTTGAGTTTAGGGATAATGTTGATGAATATCCTTTTATTGCAACTATGGCTGCCAAAATGTTTAAGAAGTATAACAAATATTGGGGTGATTATGCAAAGATGAACTCTTCAACTTTTTTTGCCATGTTGTTAGATCCTAGAGAGAAAGAAAAAGGACTAGAATTTGCTCTTGAGTGTTTGTATGGGAAGATGTCTTCAAAGGTTGATATTGTTATGAGGAGTGTGTTAATGGATTCTAAGATTCTATTTGAAGAATATAAGGATGTGTATTCAGTTCATGAGGAAGAGTCAAGTACTTCTATGCAGGGACAAGCCAAATCAAGGTTAAGTAAATCAGGGGCAGGGCTGATCGCTGTCGTAGGCGTCAAAAATAAATTACACTTTCTTACTACTCAAAATATATAATGAAGCAAGGGCAAGAAAGGATCGTTCCCACAGAGAGGTCTTGGTTGTCAATATGTTTCGGTTTCCTATATAAAACACCGGGGGGTTGCTGATTTTTATATACTAAAATAAAATAAAAGCAAAGCAAATAAATAAACACGCAAATCAATGAGGTGAAAATATTGGATAAAGGTTTCATATTCAATTGTAAACAAGTTTTCGAATATATGAATAGAATTCGTATTTAATCTCGCTATCATCAAAAGCCTAGAGAATCAAGAGAGCAAGATAATCTATTAATTTCCTAATTCATCACACACACATTAGGGCTGCGTATGTGAATTCTACCTAAAGAATAACCTAACGCCTTGCGCTAATTAAGTTCAATTCCTAGGAGCATTAAGTTTCAGAAATAGGCTAATCAATGCAACTATCACACATTGCGCATGACAATTCGGACAAAGGTCAATTTCTACATATGACTACAAGGATGTATCACTACAACCTAGAATCATATCATGCTACTCGTATTCAAGGTTATCGCTTGATGAAAAACCCTAAAATAGCTATAGATATGGATGTGAGTTCAATCAATTCTAGACTTAACTAAACAAACATTCAATCATATTGCAATACATCAATCATGCAATTATTATAAACCGTAGAAATCAAACAATGATTTTGAGAGAAAACTAATTCATAAAAATCCATAACTTTGAGATCGCTGTCAGGGAATTTTGCAACCTCACAAGCAAGGTTGCGAATCGCAACCGAGCCGGGTTCAAGCGTGTGAACCACGTGCGTGGTCGGGAACACTAGGACTTATAAACACGCCTTGGTCAAAGTTCGGTCAAGATTTTTTTTTCCACCCTTAATCCCAATCTAGGGTATATCATGCCTTAATCGAATTCCATGTTCATTTTCCCTCCGCCAAACCAGAGACTCAGTCTCTCCTCCCTCTCCTCTCCTCTCATCTCCTCTCCATCTTCATCTCCATCTCTATCTCGATCTGCTCAGCTGAACTCTTTAGAATACAGATCCCACCACCTTGGTCCATCGATCACAGAAGTGTCAAACAAACTCAACCAAAGATAAATCAACAAGGCTATTTCGGGCTACCGCTTTCTCCTGGTCGAAGAAGAAAAACTTGTTGAAAATCATTGTCAACAACTGAATCCAAGAGGAAAGAATCATCACAAATAATGAAAAAAGATAAGTTTACTATATCTCGGTCTTTTTATCTCAATAATAATCGTTAAATCTTCAAAATTGATACCGATTTACGGGTTTTGAAACCCAAATCGACGATCTCATCTAAAAATATTTCTTCGATTTATGATCGAGTTTAGATCTGTAATCTCCTCATCTCGATCTACCTTTTGAGGCCAAAATCTTAAAAATCCACATAATTCTTTTTAAGGGTTCTTCAAGTCGAAAGATGTTTAAAGAAAATCTCAAATAGAAAATCAGCTTTTTCGATCCGTAATATGCATATTTGGACTGCTACCCATTAAATTGATTTCATGAATTTCAATCTCTCAACCTTATATTGAATTAGTATATGTTCTTGGATGGTATGACTTTCAGTCTCAATTCTTTTAGCTGATTGAATAAGCATCACAGATACAAAATGATGATGAAATATAATCTAATAATTTTAATCTAGTCAATGATGTAGCATCCTAATTCACTTCTCAAAACTTGCAATTTGAAGGTAAATATTGATAAGGTAATGGGATAACAAAGTCAAATGATGAACATCCAAAAGCTAAGGTAAAGATTGATACATACATACATTTGGCATCCCCGCATTCTTTATTTTTGGGTTTGTTTCTGCTTCCTCGGATTTTATACCGCTTCTACTCGTGGGCTATAGGTACTTGTAGAGTTCAAGAGCTTCAAGATTGAGAAGTTGGAGATGGGACTACTTATGTTGTTATTGTTGCTGCAGAACTTCTCAAGGTAACACTTACATAACTGGTATGCTGGCTTGGCTCTATATGTTGTTGCAATACGTAGCTTCTTGGTTTTTTTCAGAGCAAATGAGCCGGTCAAGAATAAGATACACCCAACATCTATAATCAGGATACAGAGTAAGCTACATTCTCTCGGAAAATTGATTTAGTTCTTTCTACATAATCATTTGTTTTTTATGTTCATTGGTGTGGATTTTATCTCGGCCCTCGCTTGATACTTTGATCTTTGACACCGAGTTCTTACCATAATCGCTTTCAAATTCTCTGCCATTTGTTTTATCATTCACCTCGCGATGAGAGAAGAGTGCAAGTTTGTCGAAGAAAACTGGCAGTGAAGGTATGTCTGCATTATCGTTAGAAGTTTTTGAGAAATGAATTAGGATGTTAGACACTAAGCAAGTTTTTGAGAAGTGAATTAACTGATTGACTGCATTTCGAGATCAATTGCTTTTAGCTATGAATTGTTAAATATAATCTATAATCTAAATCTAGTCAACATGATGTATTATGATCTGTAGCTTGGCTGCCTTATATATCTACTAATTATTTTGATGGTTAATTTCAGTGACCCCTAAAAGAGAGCCATAGAAAACTGCATATTGGAACTGAACATTACGATTGAACATTCCTTCAAGTTAACAACAAAGAACTCAATGTTGCAGAAGCGCTAATCCTATCTTCAAATAAAGCTAAGTATCTACCTGCATCTATAATTTTAAAAGATGGTACCTAGCAGTGATGTGTGCTGGGTATTCTTAGTATATTTACAGTTGTGAATGAATGTTAGTATTCCTACATGTTGTCATCCTTGAATGTAAGCCTCAACTCTTGATACATGGCTAATTACTGGCACTTCATAATTTAGTTTCTTTTCAAGTACAGATTTTAATGCCCGCTCTGAAAGCCATTCTCATGTCGGTTAGATCGAAGTGGCACCACATCAAGGTTAGTTGCTTCTTAGCTATCTCCCGTTTCTCCTTATCCTTTTACATCTTTTTATATCTTTTATAAGTGACTTTATCATCTCGTATCCTTGTTCCCGTTGTAAATGGAGCTTCCTTGCTCTACTAGCAACATCGCTTCTTGTGTTGCACCCGCCATCAACCCACTAGATGATGCACTTGGACAAGCTTCTATACCTATCAGGAACATCTCCGTCATTTCTCATGTGGATCATGGTATGCAAATCAGACAAGATCTATGTTACAATTTAGTTGTAAAGAGATTTCTGCATACAGCCTGAGTACTTTAGCCGATATTGGTATGTTTATTTTGCAGAAAATCTACGTGTCTAAGATGATTCCTGCCTCCGACAAGGGTGCAGATTCTTTTCCTTTGGTCGTGTCTTTCGTTTACTGTGTTCCTTCCTAAGCACATGACTCGTGCCTCCTATCGATTCCGTGGGTGTCCCAAGTGAATGCCTAATATCAAGAATATGTTCGATCCAACATCTAAGGTTTGCAGAAATTGCTCTTCTCCATCGATTTGTTTGCATTCGGTTATGATGCATTTGTGTTTCATCTAGTATACCGAACGTTTATGTTGTATTTGCAGATCGAACTCGATTTTGATTTGGATATTAAAGATGACGTTTAAGATGAAGTTTCAAAGTTTGGGACGGTAAAACATATTTTTGTGGACAAGTATGTAACTATTTTCTATACATGTTATTCTTTTAGACTATTTTGTTGTCTTATGTTTGTCACCCACTTACGTGAATAATGCTCTACATGTGTACTTGCGGTTTGATAACTACAACATCAGCCATGAGTGCGCATCGTGCTCTTCATGGGAGATGGTTTGCTGGGAAGATTACAACTGCAGCATACATGGTAAGTCTCACAACTCGATCTATCAGCTTAGGTTGGTAGGAACACCAGGATGCATACAAGGTTAAGACTTTTTTAGATAAATGAAAAAGCATTCTTGGTGCCTTTTAGAGAAAGCTGCCAAGACTTCATATCGTTTTTCATTCAAGATATTCTTGATTTTGTTAACAAACCCATAGATTGATTTGGTTATACTCTAATCTCATGTTATATTTATGTTTGTATATGTTTTGCAGGGAAAATAGTTATTAGGGACACAAAATCTACAACATTAATGTGACACCATTAGATGCGGTGCAGAGAAACAAGCGAAGTAAAGAAGGCACCGGTATGCAGAAGGTATGAGAAATGGAGAGTAAGCATTATAAGTTATACTTAACTCCCTTATTTAGTAGGGACACCGATCTGAATAGAGTTAGTGTTGTGGTTTTAAACCGCTTTATCAACTTATTCGTGTACTTGGGTACATATTTGACAAAGGTTTGGAGATCCGAAAATCTCCAAGTGCGATAAACTTGGTCTAAGAGTTCTAGCAAGACCATTTAAGTAAGTTTCATTTGTAATATTACATATGGTGCGTGTTGTTATGTGGCCCTTACTACCTCTAGTATCTAGCTTGTGCATATTCATCTCATTAACCGCCAATTGCTTGAGTAAAGCTTACACAAGACATTATTTTTCTTTCTTTATTTTTTTGATCAAGGAAAATTTTACTAGACTCGATTGCCATCAACCCGATTGGTGCTCTTGCTGGCATTGCTACAAATCTCTCATTGTGCCAAGTATATGTATGCTAATGATGGATTTGGATTTAGCCTTCATTATATTTTTTACTTCTTATTTTAGTGCAATATCCATCACATGTGATTACAAGATGGTTGTTTGAACTTTCGTCCGCCGACTCGAAGGTGTTCAAGCAAAGAGGGTATTTGTTGAACTTGGTAGTATAGACTTTATGGCATAATAATGTACTATAGGATAATCTGATCCTCGTAGGTTGAAACAATGGGGATGTAAAAATATAAATTAATGCCAAATATGAAAGCACATAATAAAAATGAAATAAGAGTGCACACAAAGTATAAATATGATGTCTTTCAACCCCCTGCTCCTCGAGACCTTTTTCCTCGTTTCTAACACGAACACATACACGCAATATTATAGGCTATACTATTCCACAAGTACTTTCCTGGTCATGCTTTGTAGTTTGTTCCTTGGTCATGCTAAATTTGTAAATGATTTCTTAGTGTGACTAGTTGATTGGGGTGATGAGTAATATTCATCTATTGCCTTTTTAGGACATTTGCAGATCTTTTTCTCTTCTTTCTTTGTTTTCCCAGTTTTGAAGATTCGTATTCTGTGGTGATAGGGTTAGGTTCAAACAACAACAGTTGTTCACAACGCCACACAGCCTTCTCCTATTCTCGAATGATTCACGTGCTCAAACACCTACACCTCGCTCAAACACCTTCACTAGCTCGAGCAGTACCGAAATGCCTCCATGTTTTTGCGTAACACCAATTATATGCGCAAGCTTTTTATCTACCAGTTTTAACTTAGGTCATTGGAAGGAGGATTAGAGACAATGGAAATTTATCCAGTTCCCATATTCATTATTTCCACAAAGATTTTGCCTCGCTTTATACTTGCACAGCCATATTATTTCTTTATTAGTTTTTGACTTCAATTGATTTATAAGCATACCGGTTATCTCGATTGGAAGAATTTGTGATGCTTTGTTCGTGTGTTAATTGAATGATGCTCTTTCAGTGAGATCGGAAAGGTTGGAGAACAAAGCAGCGGCCATTTATTAGGTCCCTTAGCAGCTGCAAGATTTGTAAGTTATAATGTAGTATCTCCTTATAGAGATTTAAGTTAGAAGAACTTAGGATTTTCAGAACTTGAATTTCAGAACTTTCTACAAACTGAACTTAGGAATTAATTATGTTTCTGTGTATTATGTCCATTAAATGAATGACATATTTGTATCAAAAACTCATACTTGTTGTTAACTTCAATTGAAGAATTCTTTTTTCATAATGGTGAATGTGGAAATGAAAGTGAATGAATGTGTCATGGTTTGTATATCTGTGAAATTCTGAATATGGGGAACTGGGTAACTGCAGGGGGGTAAATGTGGGGGGAATAGATTTTGACCAGGTCAATGAAGACTTGACCTTTTTTTTTGCTGTTGCAAAAAATTAGCAACGTCTGTATTTTGTTGCTAAGTTAGAACCAGAACCAGTAATTTAGAACCAGAACCAATAATAATTTAGTTCCGGGTAGGGGTATTCCTGTAATTAGAAACAGGTTAGCAACGGCAGACCTTGGTTGCGAATAAACAGAGTCGCAACGGCACAGTACGTTGCGAATCTCCGTTGCTGACCAAGAGTCGCAACGGAGCTTATGCCGTTGCGAAAAAATGCAACACCGTGTTTTGAAACGCCACTTTGCCGCTATGTGGTCTCTGGGCCAAGAACGGCCAGCACTCGCTGAATCCCTAAAAATGGTGTAGTGCTTGTTTTCAAAATCCAACTACATCTTTAACCAATAATAATAAATCAACTACTTGGGTTTTTGGAAATCATCACAAAGAATTTTGAAGAATCTATCATGTGAAACCCTAGAACAAAAGTAGAGGCCTCCCTAATGGAGATATTCTTACAGAAGAGTTTTCTATTTATATGCTTCTCCCATTCCAAAAGGATACTCTTTCCAAAAGTAGGTCAAATCTTTCAAAACCCATCTCCAAGTGGTCCACCAAGCCCATGAGTGAAAATAAATTTCTGGAAATTCTCGGGTCCAAAACTGGTCGCTGATTGCCGACGTCATCACCGGAATCGGCCACTCGCCGCCGAATCCCGCCACCGTGAAACTATCTCCAGCCGCTTTGTCATCGGAAAACTGTCGCCAGCAAGTGTGTATTCCTGGCAACTCATCTCTGCTTCTCTATAGTTCATACATTCACAAAAACCATCCAACCCAACTTCTCATTTCTCGCGAAAAACGTACCTAAAAGCGCGACTGTAGCTCATATATCCGACCATTTAATCATGCATCCAACACATACCCCTTTCGTGATTCACTGAAATATTATGATTCACATTTTAACTTCCGAAATCCCAAGCATCCCGGGCTAGTACCACCGGTGCACCATTCTGCTCCACAGACACGCTTCAAGGCTTTAAAATCCATTCCTCGCACAACATGGCAAGCACCAACAATTCAGCCACCATACTAACTCTTCCCCGTATACAAACAACCACAGATTCCTCGCATTCCAAGCACAGCCTACCAACACCTCATCAGCCAACCACCATCTTCAGATCTCAGATCAGCTGACACAAATTTACCTAAGTCATTGGTCAGTAGCTTCACCATTTCC
>JAJJWW010007115.1:0-11254 GCA_023531295.1 Papaver armeniacum
AACCGATTTTCACCCATAAACAACTACTTTTGTAAAATCTATGGGAAAAGAGGTTGCTCTATATTTTAGGGAGGGACCCTAAGGGAAAATATTTTATAGCGTTTTCTTAAGCGTTAAATGATTTTCCTTTAACTGTTTTTTTCGAGTTGCAAGTTCAAGTTGAGCATCTACTACATATGCTAGTAGTAGAGTGTAGTAGGGTGTTTTATCCTGGAGATATCCATCCTGTGAGGGCTATAGCATCACTCTTGAGTGTAGCCGGGCGCTAATGTCTTAAGGGCAACGTGTTGAACACGTGACTCACTCTGTTTTTCCAAAGTTTTGCCTTGTTGCTGTTGCGGAGATTTGGTAACAATAATCCTACCATAGAAGTCGAAGAAGATGTTCAAGAGGATGCAAATGAGAGACTATTATTTTACGGTGTTATCGCTTTGGGGTTTGGAGTTGGATTTTTGGGTTTGTTCTTTTTTCCGCTTCTTTGCAAAGAAAAATGGTGGTTTGGGTATTGGAGAATTATTGATTCCATCGTCATTAGAATACTCGGTTGTAATTACAAAATAATTGATAGTAATAATGTATAAGTACTATTTTTTTTTTTGGTTAGAACTTTTTCTAGTGTTAGATGTTGTTGTATTCTGAGAACATGTTATTAATATTACTGAAAATTGGGAGGAACTATGTAGATCAGAAGTATCAAATTACAATAGTTTATTGTTATCCTCCAGCTGAATATCGACTAGATCAACATCCTTATTGCTCAAATAGAAAATATCAGTGAGAGAGTAGATCCTATGTATGAAATTCTAATTGCACAACTGATCCCATGAATCAATTCTAGCTCCGTAAGCCCGTCCAAATGGACGGGCTAGTGTTGGAATCTTGCAACAATGAACAACACGTTAGATGTATCAAAATAATATGTAAAGAACTAATGCGAAACAACTCTACCGAAATAACTTGACGAGGGCAGAATCACATGTTCAACAAGTTGTCCTTAACACATTAGTTCGCGAGTATACTCGAGTTGAGTAACGCTAAACCCCTCACAGCGAAGATGTGTCCAGGATAAGATTGCCCGATATAACTTGAGTTAGCACAACGCAAGTTACCCTCTCTTCGAACTCAGCAACGGGAATGGAAGTAAAACCGAATGGAGAAACCCTAGAAATAAAAGAAGAATTTTTCTGTGTGTTGAAAACAGATTTTCGAGTTGTATTTATAGGATGAAATACTTGCAAATCAAGTTAGGTTTTGATTTTCTTCAAAAACTAGTAAAACACGTAAAAGGAATTTACCCAAAAATAAAACTCTTAAGAAATAATTTTGGAATTAATTTCCTAAAGAAAAAATTCGCCCAAAAATAAATACGTGTATAAAAGGGACTTGGTGCATGGCATACACGCATATAAACAATAATGAGTAACCCTAAAACATCAATCACAAATATTTATTCAAAAACATGCCATACATAAATAGTGAACAAATATCAACACTCTATAATCGAAAAATATCCAAACATAATGAACTTTTTGTTAAACCAAAATCGAGCATGAAGCAAGTCTATAAAAATAATTCAATAATGAAATTTCGTTGAAGAAAAATTCTTTGATGCATCGCTCATTTAAATATGATACAAGCTTAAAGATCATGATAAATAACGGATATGTGATGAATTCATATGAAAGGTGTTAAATGAGTCAATGAATACCATTTTCAGTAAATATGGAGAAATTTATCAAAAAATAAAACCTCAATTTCATAGAGGATGCAATAAGTTTTGGACAACATAATAAAATATTCATGAAAATATGAAAAATTCGTAATAGGTTACTCAACTCGATAATGAGTTAATTTACGTAAATTTTCTTTTATGCACTTTTAAGAAATATTGTAAAATCATGTGCCGATTATTTAATTACCGTAATGTATGATCAGATATTGTACACATCAATGTTATCTTAAACATGTGAACTCAAATTACCTGTGGGTAATTGTTGTTCTAATACATTTAAGAAAAACAATATACAAGCACTTGACATGATAACGATTATGACTGGATAAATTATTTGACATCACTGTGGTGATAGCCAAACAACTCAAAAAAAATGCCATGGTAACTACTAAACCTTGCCTTTACGGCTCGGCGTATTCGTGCTTACAATAAATCTATTATTATTGAGAAGATAAAACACTCTAGTATCACTGTGGTGATAACTAAAGAATTATGACCCGAGAATCTTAAGCAAAATAATTTTATACGTACAATTGAAATTATCATCAACATAGGGAAAAAAGTGAAATATAATGACACAAGACACCCTCAAGATTCAAATCACTTCATATCCATAATGTATGATAAACAATCATATCAGTCAATGTTTTCTTAAATACATGAACTCCAATTTCCTGTGGGCAAATTCTGTTCTAATATATTTAAGAAAAAATAATACTACAAGCATAGAAAAATTGTGATCATGGCCAAAAGTGATTTGACACCACTGTGGTGATAGCCAATCAACTAAAATAATGCCATTATCAAATGATATCAATAACTGCAAAACCTACATTTTACGGTTTTTAAATTCATGCTTATAATAACATTATGATTATATTGAGATATAACAATCTAGCATCACTGTGGTGATAACTATAGAGTCCCATAATAATTTCAAGTATAATCTCATAAAATCCAAAAAGAAAAATAATAATCTGAGAAAAACTATTCCCTAATGCAAAAGCACACAAACCATATCATAACGGACATACAAACTTTACAGTGTCAAGCATGGTTCGAATTAAAATTTTATAACGAATTCGGTAAAAAATCGCCTCAGATTATATGTACATTAGTTTTAAATAAAGCGGAAGCATAACGATAAGTTTACATCTTTAGGTAAAAACCATTCCATAATTTCTAAATACCCTCATAGAATTTGGTTTTTATTATGCACTCTTCTATTTATAACTATTTATAATTTTGTTCAATGATAAACAAATTAGTCATTTTATTTCTATAATGAACAAATTAAAAGGGAACTTGAACCAGAAAAGGTATGAACCGGATTTCGAATTATTTAATCGAAGTCTAACATGCCCAGTCAAGGTTAACAGTAAGATAAGAGGTGGGACAAACATTATTGACTCTATCAATGACTACAGATGGTCAATGTGAACACTAACGGGTTACCAATGGACTTGACAGACATAATCGGTCCTAGTTAATGAACCTAAAATACCATGAAGCTTTCTTGAAATTTTTAAGGCCAACTTTATTTACCTTATAAAATTTTAACAAACATTTTGATCCATTATGTAACAAACATCTTTTCATACATTAGCTTAACACCACCATTCACCATCGAATCATGTGCCCAAAATAATTAGATCATCTATTCAACTGAAGATGATGTTAATTGATTAGCTTTTAAACTGAAGTTTAAAATTCGCAAACCGAAACAAAAGGGTTACCTGATCCATTTGTGTGCAAGTCTTGATCTTATGGCTTATCTAACCACAGGCCCAGTAAAAATTATCACTCATCTAAAGTTAATTATAAGGCCCACTTTTAAATTCACAGACAAACCCTAAACAGTTAGCGGAAAACTGGAATGTACGCTCCAAGTGAATTTGCGCCGATTGTGATTTTGATGGGAATTCAGCCTTTCATGATACGTTATCAAAGAATTGAGATACACCCAACTTTACGTGAAAATCCAATACATAATCCATAACAACATAGTTATTGCATAATATCAATGGATGATCATGAGTTCTAAACAACTAGCTCTAGATGCCAACTGTAAGATTTAATTTTATAGATCGTTAATTAGGATCGTTGAACATCATGATAATCACATAATCAAATACACAAAGATTAGTTTACATCGAATACCTTATAGCGTTAATCCTTAGTCTGTGATCGATCAACCTGGAGCAGCGATAATACCTTGTGGACATCATGGTTTCTCTCTCTTGACCTTAGTCGTAATGAGTGATTCCTTGGATACAATAGTAATGGTTATTGTTTCCCTTTTATAGGTAGATAGAGGACCAAGTTCCTAGGGTTTTAGTATTAGACATTAGATCTCGACCGTCCATCAAGGAAGAGCATAAATAGGATACTAACTCCTTATAAATATTTAGCAATATCCTAAATATAACCAGATTCTCACATGGACCCAATAGAGATAATTATCATATAAGAAATTCTCTTACATTAAAACCTCTCATCCGGTTCAAGGCTTGTCGTAGTTCAACAACCACGTTTACTTTCATAGGAACACCGATATCATATTTGTCATCAGTCTCGAACATTCCCATCTGAGCGCACATGTCTATGGTTTTTCTAGAAATGTAATCATTGTAGTTTTCTGAAGTAATGTTTTTAAAAGGGATGATTAAAAGCAGCCCCAACACTGCGATAACATCTCTACTATGTAAAACATGCTACAAGACGAATTCTAACTCCGCCCTATAAGGAGATGCTCTCCAATCTTGGCTAATCACTTCAAAGACTTAATTCGTCAACAATGTCTTCATTCTATCTTTGTAAGATAGGATTGCTTGACATATATACGAGAAGTAAAAATCAGTGCGGGCGCATCGAGTCATTAGTTTGGCAAAGTAAATGTCATTGAGAGTTAATATAATTTTCCAGTAATATCATGCTCCAGAGATTTATTGTCATGACACTGGATCGTGTCTGTTTTAGTAGAAGTTGTATGGACAAGAATAGTCTACATGTAACTCTTCCCTTGGGTCTTATATTGACCAAGTGAAGAAAGAGAATGTAACAAGATATTATTATCATCTTCAAAGTAAATGAAAATAGAGAGTGAGAAGTTTTGGATTTGATGATAATTCCCTTGAAGAGAAATGTTCTCCCCGGGACCAATATATATAAAAACCTTCATAATATCTTTTGTCATTACAGCCAAAGTAAAGGGAGATAATCTCCTAAAGGTAAATAAGGTAACAGGATAATATAAAGTCTACACCCCCTTAGTCTGAGCGAGAGGAACAAACGCTAAGACTAGAACGAAAACGAATAAATAACTGACGAGAGGGCCCCTTGGTGAAGATGTCAGCATACTGGTTCTCAGAGGGGGACGTGTAAGACTTGAATGGCACCAATACGAACTTGTTCACGAACAAAATGTATATCAATCTCCACATGTTTGGTGCGCTGATGTTGAACGAGATTTCCATACATATATATCGCACTTACATTGTCACAGTAAACAATGGTAGCACGTCGTATAGGTAGATGGAGCTCTAGAAAGAAGGTCTGCGGGCCACGTTGTCGCAAAGAATTTGCTACTCCCGTATTCCGCCTCAAAGACTGATCGAGAGATTGTTGCTTGTCGTTTGGAGGACCAGGAGATGAGATTATCACCAAGAAAGACACAAAAGCTAGATGTCGATCGTCGAGAGTCAGGACAGCCCGCCCAGTCAGCATCAGAGTATGTTGTTAAGCCAGAAATAGTGGAAACCGAGAGAAACAGTTTGTGGTTGATAGTGCCCTGAACAAGCGAAGGATTCGCTTGAGGGCATGCATGTGAGGCTCACGAGGGTCATGCATAAATAGACATACCTGCTAAACTGAGTATGCAATGTCTGGTCGAGTAAAAGTGAGGTACTGAAGAGCACCTGCTAGGCTTCTGTATAAAGTAGGATCCGAAAATGCTGGACCAGGGGTGGCACTGATGTTGGAATCAGTGTCGACCGGGAGTAGCCACGGATTACATTTTGTCATGGAGGCACGCGCGATGATGTCCTCTGTGCATATAATGTCCTCGAGACAAAAATAATCTTGAGGATGAACGAGTAAATCGTGATGCCCAGAAAATGATGTAGTGGACCAAGATTAGACATACCAAACTCTCTCTTCATCAAATCAATGAAGCGGCATAGGAGAGCATTAGTAGAGGCAGTCAAAATAATGTCATCAACATATAAAGTAAGTATGCCGTTTCGGATCCCGATTGATAAACAAAAAGTGAGGGATCACATACACTACCGCTGAAACCACAACTTGTGATGAACTTGAAAATCTCTGAAACCATGCCCGGGAGCCTCTTGAGGCCATGAGAGATCTACGTAATCTACATACATGTAACAGGTGATAAGGGTCAACAAATCCCGGGAGGATGATTCATATAGACGGTCTCGGTTAGATCACCATGAAGAAAAGCATTCTTGACATCTAGTTGATGTATGGGACAAGATCGTGATGTAGCAATACAGGAGAACCATTACGAATAGTAGCAGTTTAACAACCGGACTAAACGTTTCAAAACAATCATCCACTTCCTAAGACAGCTTATCCGATTTTCGAGCATGCAAAGACGCTTTAGGCATAGTATGTTGCTTAAATTTCTATGCCGGCACATGATGAAAAGTATCCAGGAAACTTAAATTGTTTTTCACTTGACTACCGGCATTGATAAATTTCTATCGAGCATGCCGACACCATTTTCCGGCATGGTTCTTCACCAATTCCGGCATGGTCTTCATCACTTCCGGCGATGTAAAAATATTCCGTTTTGAAATTTTTCTGGTTTTAATCAGTTCACTTCCGGCACAATTAGTTAATTCTCGAGCATGCCGGCACCGGTTTCCAGCATAGTATGTTGCTTAATATTCTATGCCGGCACATGATGAAAAGTATCCAGGAAACTTCAATTTTTTTTCACTTGACTACCGGCATTGATAAATTTCTATCGAGCATGCTGGTACTTAGTTACAGCATTGAATGTTAGTTACCAAGCATGCTTCTTACATCTCGTTTCAACATGGTCTTCATCAATTAGGCATGGTCTTCATCACTTGCAAAGATGATCTTCATCACTTCGAATTAAAAAAAAAAATTCGTTTCCAAAGTGAGGAGCCGCGAGAGAAGGAGAAGAGAATTTGGGGAGAGTTTAGAATTTGAAAGGGAATGGGGAATATTTGGGTTTCAAAGCTCTAACTCTGAAAGAGATTAATAAGAAGTGGAGATGGAAATGGGGGACATGATTTTGATTTTTGATTTGAAGTTTTTTTGTTTTTTATTTTGAGGGAAGGGTATTTTAGTATTTTTGCACACCAAAACCACTCCTTAGCAGACACCATGGGTTGGGAGAAGTAATCAATATCCCCCATTCCTTTTTATATCCCCCAATCACTTGTTCTTGATTAGTTCGAAAAGTTTTATTTCATTTCAGAATTTTTAAACTATGACGTGTGTAAATGACATGTGTGTAGTAGTTAATGGCTCAGACGGAAAGTGGAGACGGGAGGAAATAACGAATGAAAAAAATTGGTGCTCACTCATACATGTACTCAAAACTTTTCTTCTTCTTCTTCTTCTTCTTCTTCTTAAAGTAGACTTAAACAACTAACTTAAAACAAGTCTAGGTGTATCGAAATCAAACAAAACAAATAAAAAATCTGGTAGACTTCCGATCCAAATTCCTTCATGCTTCCTAGAAGCTTCATCCTTAGCCAATCTATCAGCAATGTTATTGCTTCTCTATATCTTTGAGTAAATTTCACTTGATTGAAATAAGACTTGAGTTCACAGATTTCTTTGACAAGACCAAAGGTATCCCATTGAGGTTGAACTTCTTCGTTGCAAAGTTGAACGTATTCCAATTGGTGATCAGATTCCTAACTTAATATTTGTGAGGGTAAAGTTGTAAGTAGAGATATTTAATCTTTCCTAGATAAACTAAAATCTGATTCTCAACATATTTATAATACCGAAGAGGAAGTGTGAAAAGAGTAATTTATTCTTATGATCCTAGAAATTATGGGTTTTACTCTCCAGGGTAATTTAATAAAACTTGCAAATTGACCCTGGAATGTTATAGGAAGTAGGATTAACAAATAACCGGTGTGCATATTAGTTGCACATAAAATCAGTGTGCATATTGCCTGCACACTATAAAAATATATAAAAATATGAAGAAAATTTAAAAATTATTTACAAAAATCAGTGTGCATATTGTCTGCACACTATAAAATATGAAGAAAATTTTAAACAATTTATTTAAAGAATAAAAAATCATGTGAAATGAAAATTTGATAGTTGTATTTAGGCTCGTTGTGTAGGTATTTCAAAAAGCTTTCCAAATAAATAAAATTTATCGAATTCTTACGTATGATTCGTGATACATGTTATGTTTAAGTAGGCATGGCGATTATACCCTTAATAAATGATACTCCCTCCATCCCTAATTAGATGAGCTACTTGTAGTTTGCACAAATTTTAAGGCAATGAGGAAAGTGGAGTATATTTAAGTATTTTTACAATTATACCCTATGAGCAATAATTAGTAAAATTTAGAAACGATTTATCTCTTAAACTATACCACGGATTTTTGTAAACTTTATACCGTTGAAAAGCGTTTTTAAAACACCTACGCAACGAATATAAACATGACTATCAAATTATACATATTTCTTATAGAAAAATAATTAATTAAAAGGGTAGTTTTAGAAATATCCCCTTGGTTATGAAATTTCATCTATTTGCCGACAAACTAAAAACCAAATAAATTCATCTAATTGGTGACGGAGGAGATAGTTTATTTTCATAACATTATCAAACATCTTTATCCAAATGGCCCTCCTCCTTTTCTAAGGGTCATTTCAATAAAATGGGTTAATTTTTTTAAAAATGAATTTTAAGTCAAAGGTCATTTGAATAAGAGAGAGTGAGGGGAGGGCCAAACACTTAACTCCCACTTATAAAAATCTATACAAAATATTATTGTTTTAATAACCTTAACCTATATACTGGTATATAGGTTAACAACACCCTAATTGCTCTTACATTGGAAATTGAGGCTAATATAAGAAGTTTGAGAATCAGTAGTCATAATTGTGCCATTCATGCATATGGAGAATTGGCGTTGAATGTATGTCAATTTCCAACAAGAGGAGCAGATGACTAATTGATTAACGTTACGGTTGAAATTGAATACATTATGTATGGGAAGTTCAAAAGCTTTAGGACTAGTTGTGTGCATGTTTGCTTGCTAGACTTATTTTGTGAAAAGAAAACGTATTGTGGTTATTAAATCCTCAATTATTAGAATCTCAATAAGTTGAAGACTCCATCTTGCATGCACGAACACCTATTTAGCATTGGTATTAGTGTGGGAATTTTGATCGATACAAACCCCAGAGACACGTGTTATACAAAGAAATTAGTGATCACTGAGTATCAAGGGAAAAAAAAAAGGTAAATTTCGTATTTCATTCATTTCTTTCAATTCCTTCGCAAACTCTAGCTCTCATTCATACAGTAAAAATGCATTGCTGGTTTAATGATCCGTCATTGTATGTTGAATATTTTGATAATCAGATCAAACTATGGAGGCTTAACAAAAATTTCAACGTCCCAATTGAGCAACATGAACATACTTTTGTAGAAATTATCACCAATCATCTCGATTTGGTGGGCAACTCTTGAGTGGAAGAAGAGTGACTTTAACAACTTCACAGCTTTCTTATATAAGTACGACTTACTGGTAAACTGTCAAGGTTTGGCGCTTTCATAACTTTCCTAGAGATGCAACTAAGGGTAATGACCTGGTGGTAAACCAAAGGTTCATGTCCCTGAGTTAAACTTGCCTCGTTATGTTTACCTGTTCCTCTGGTTCCATTCCGTGCCGTCCAATACATGGATGGAGGCGGGTCTGCTCCCGTGACACCAGTCCCATTGAAAGAACTTGCTGCAAAACTGGCAGCAAGTAACAAAAAGAAGAAATCTGAGAAAAAAGCTTCGAGAAAATGTTTCTGAATTGGAAGCTGCCAATGTCAGACTTAAATGATTTGCAAAAAGAGATGAACAATAAGAAGCTTGTAACCGATGATCTGGTGAACGAGGTTTCTCTCTTAGAAGCTGAAATATCAGGATTTACAAAAGAGAATCTGGACCATGAGAAGAAGGATAAGGTAGCTCTCTGAGAAAAAGTTTCTGATCTGACAACAAAACTTGCAGAATGTTGCTGTGCTGCAGCTGGTGGTATAACAACCTACAATGAACAAGTGGTTCTGCTGTTTCTAGTGATTGGGATCTTTTCGAAGATCTTGACGTTCTTCTAAAGTGTTCAATAAGTACCACATCGGAGATAGGGCATCTACATGCAAGTGGCATCTTAATTTGTTTTCGGCTTATGTCATTTCTTATTAATTCTGTTTGAATCTGAGGTGGTGGTTATGTTTTTTTGCTTTTATGGAAAGCGCCAAAAAGAAGTAAGAGGTATAGTCTCTTCTGTGGCGTTCCCAATCTTGTCTATTTTGATTTTGTCTATCTTTGTTTGTTGAATGGAATCAATCTATCCAGAGTCCTGACTCCATTTTCAAGAAATGGGTTCGATGTTACATGGACTTGATTCATCAATTTAGTAGCATAACTTGACCAACTATTTCGTCTAATCTGTGGCTTTCAGATTCTACAAGCATTTGACCCACCTTAACCAAAAGCGGATGAAACTCCGGTTACAAGAAAGTGAGCCTCAATTCATTTACAATGATATGCAACCAAATTGTTTTTAACAATCCAAATATCGCAAACTCCAACAATGTGTGGAAGTGTGTTTGAAAAGTGGGTTTATTCCAAAACTATGACCAATTTGAAATTTCTTCTAAAAGCGTGGATCATGACGGTCAACGGGCATGTATGCCCTAGACTTTTACTAAATACCGGAATTTTGTCTCGATATGTACATATCGGGTAAGGATGTGTACATTGAGTAAGGATGTATACATTAGGTGTAGGGATATTGCACAATATCGGGCAATCGATACCCCACCATGAATAGTGTCCGGTGTGTAGATATTATAACGTAGACATCCAGAATGCAGGCATAATCATATGTTGGATAAATGTAGACATCCATGTTTGAATGTGTAGACATCGGACACTATTCATAAAATATGTGGACATCGGCTATAATGTGAGGACATCGGCTGCCAGAATATGTGGACATCAAGCTATCGATGTGTAGACATCGGGCTATAAAAAGGGTACTTTGGGTAATAGGTAAAGTCAAGTCACACTTTTGAAGAATTTTCAAATCACCACACTTTGGAAGAAATGTACATTTCCCAACATGATTTCGAATTATTTCATCCCAACAAAATGGGCAAATATGGTTTTCGAAATTGAAGACTGAACTAAAGACTTGCACTAGCTAATAACCTAGTCTTGTACATATAATGCGAAAACTAATTAAAGAGTTTCGGTATTTCATCCCAACAA
>JAJJWW010007116.1:0-143642 GCA_023531295.1 Papaver armeniacum
GCTCCAGAGAAACTAGGGTCTAATCCTTGATGGCTTCATTGATGATTATTCCAACCATTTTCGGGTTGATGATTCTGATGGTGAACAATGAAAATGGTACACTCCTACTGCTACTTTGTGATCAAGAGTTTGAGAAACGGTATGGTAGGGTTTTGAACGAGGGGTGGGACCAGTGGATTACTATATATTTATGCTGGAAAATCTCTAACTAAAAACGGAAATTATGTACTGTATATATTTGGACGGCCCTGGATATAGTTCAGGAAATCTAGAAGTTGAAATAACGGAGAGATAAAAGGATCACCTAAGCACACATCAATCAACTGGCTATATTTTGGTGTGTCAACTTTACTCCTGAACTGGTATGATTTCTGTAACCTTTTTCTGCAAGTTTTTCTTTTAATTTATTTTTGTTTGCTTCCCTCTTGATGCTGGAATGTTCATTACTTGTTTGTAACATTGTTCAGAATAACAAACTTGGAGTTAGGGTTAGGGTTTGAGATTAATGTTCATTACTTAGATTTTGTGTGAGTTAATAAGGGTTTATTTGTTGTTTCTTTGTATCGATACTGCCTACCAGTAGCTATTCGGTCGTCTTGTTTCATCTTGTTTTTCTACTGTTCATTTCCTACTATTTAATATCTCTGTTGGTTTTTAGAAGAGGCTTGTGGCGTCGAAGACATGACCAGTAATTCACAATCGTCAGGGACACAGGTAGCATTTAAACTTAAAGTCCCCGCTTACATGTAAGCTAGTTTTATTTCCTTACCTTGAATCAGTGACTGATAATTGTTATTTTAATTTTTACAAAGTCGCTTTGGCCTCCGATAGTTGGATCAGCTGGTCCTCAGAATTTTGGCCTACCCATGTATATGCAGGTAGGTGTGTTTATGAGCATTGATTCATGTCCTTTCAGACTCTTTTAGTAGTTTTGAGTTGGTACACATTTTCATGGTTTTACAGTTTCGTCCTGTTGGTTCTCAACAACAAGGACAGCCTTTTACTCTTCCAGGGTCTCAACAGTATCTGCCTGTTGGTCAGGGAATGCCTGCACAAAATGTTGGACCGTCTCCACAGAATCAGCAGCTCCCATTTATATATCCTTCATTTATAGGTCATGGCCCACAGCCGTTAAGTAATCATATTCACGGTGTAGGTGGCAGTGGACAGTTTGCACCATCCCGTTACCAGCCAATCTCTCGAATGCATACAGCAGTTAGTGTTCCTTCATATCTGTAATCTTCATAGTCTCTGATTGTGTTCCGCTTTTGATATCTGATTGTCTTGTTTATTGAATTTCAGGCAACGAATGTTCAACCATTCATTCAGTTATCATTGGATTGGCAAGAACACACGTCTTGTGATGGCAGAAGGTAGATGATTCAGTGTTCACTTGACTTCTAGATGGGCTTGTGAAGGGTTCTCTTTTGTTTCTCTTTGGAGAAAGCTCTAAGAATGTTAATCTCTTAGAATGCTCTTTGTGATGAAGTATTCACATTTAGCCGTTTAGGCACTTTTCCCCACACTTGATAACTTGGTTATTTGCGTATTTTTTGGGGTGATATTTCTGAATATTGCAAGTGCTTCTGTTTGTCAGATATTATTATAACAAGATGACAAAACAATCTAGTTGGGAAAAGCCGGTCGAGCTAATGACACCTGTTGAGGTGAGTGATGTTACTAGGCGATTGTTTCCTCTCATGATTGAAAACTTGTCTTAATGGATTATCTTGTGGATTCTGCTGAATGGCTTAGTAATGGTATAAAGCCATTGCTTCTTGTGGATGTTGACAATAGTGCCCATATATAAATGAATCAAAATAGCTAGGTTTATGCAAAATTCTCTGTTTCTTTGCATGTCTTTCTACGGTTTGTAGATATCTTAGGAAGTTGGGAGAAAAATTAGGACTGGTCTATAAACTCACTTATGAAAGCGTGGTTCTTTTCTCAAGGCAGGCAGTTATGAATTATTGCTATGTTTTTTTAGTATCGCTTGAGAGACTAGAACTGGTTGATGTCTGAAATTAAAATTGGGAATCAATTAGTAGTTTCTTGGATTTAATTAGCCTTTATGCCACATTGTAGTGTGTCGATGTTGGGTGGGGATCCTTGTTTTATGCTACTGTCACATATATTTGGTTGTAACGTGCCCGCCAGCATCTGAATTTTCAATCTAGTACAGTGTAGAATTAGACAAGTTTCTAAACCTGGTTGTTCGCTCTGCCATTACCTGTCAAATTTTTGTATTTTACATGTTTTAAGTTTGAAACAGATATTCATTTCAATTACGAATGTTCTACTTATTACAAAAGTTAGTAGTTTACTTTCAGAACGCATTGTCTCTTCACTCTCTTTAGCATTATGCGTTTATTTCAAAAGTATTTTGCCTGATAAACCTAGTTCTCTAGTATCTATTCGATCATTATAGTTATCTACGATCTAAACTGTCTGCCAATGTTCCAGAATCCTTTCTATAAGTTGGTATCTTTTGCCAAGGATTTGATGGTTTAACTTTTTGCTGTACAGAGAGCTGATGCATCCACTGATTGGAAGGAGTTTACTAGTTCAAATGGAAGGAAGTGGGTGGTGCTTTTTATTCTTTTTACTTATTATTTATAATCTCAAAAGTTATAAATAATTTTTACTCTTCAATTATGCTCGGGTAAACATTTGCAGGTATTATTACAATAAGGTCACCAAGCAATCTATATGGATAATACCTGAAGAATTGAAGGTTAATATAAGAAGTGGTTTTAGAAAAATTTAGTTAACTCTCTCCACCTTTATTTTCTTCCATTTTATGTTCTTATTTTCCTTTTGCAATTTCTTCTAGTTGGCTCGCGAGCAAGCAAAGAGAGAAGCCAGTCATGAAATTCAGTCAGAAAGTGATGTGGTTTCTCAATCCCAAGTGTCTTTCAGTATTCCGTTGCCCGAAGCATCTGCTGTACCATCATCTGCACCATCTGGGAGAACAACAAGGCATGTTCCGGTCACACCAATTGCTGCTGCTAGAAGTCAACCCGCTGTTGCAGCTTCTAGATCCCCATCCCTTCCTGCTTTATTTTCTGGTTTATCAATAAATGCTGCTGGAATTCAATCTCCAGTTGCAGCTGTCGCTACTTTATCTAATTCTATTTCCGGAAATGGTGGAGTTCCAGCTACCACTACACCAGCTACGTATGTTCATACTCCTCCTGTATGAAAGATCTGATTATGGATCTAGAATGCGTTGATTATTCAATTTATTCTCCCTTCCTTTTTTATGATCACAGGAGTACTTCAGACATTGCAAGTTCTTTGGACGGTGGAGTTTCTGTTCAAGATGTAGAGGTAATCTTGTTCGTGTCATGGTCAACCCTTATGTTATGAAGTTTCAGACATTTTGTTAAAGTATACTTATTTCAGTTTATATTAGTTTGTTTCCAAATTTAAATAGGTTGACCTTCAGTTTATTGTCGAAAATAAACTGAAACTAATAGAAAAGGGTCTTTCTCTTACGGTCCATTGGCTGTGTACGTAACTAGATGTGACACCCCTTATCAGTAACTTTTTTGATGGTGGTGAATTGATGGTGTATAGGGCAGGTTCTTAATATCCAGGCGACTATTATGTCGAGGTTTTGATGTTTGAAAGGGGTGACAGATAGGCTAGATTATTATAGAACGATTTGATGTAAGGCATCGTATAATATTGAATGTTGTTGATGTTTGGAGCCACTTTAATTAGTACTGGGTTATCATTGACCTGTCCATGACTCAATATAGTGGGACACCATGGAGGCTGACTTTGGAACCGTGGTGGTTGTTATGATCCTAAGTCGAGTACAAGTAATTAGACTTTATGACTCTTGTCAGCATTGTGTTTGAGGTGCATTTTTCTGGTAATTAGACTTCATGACCCTTGTCAGCATTACTTTTGAGATGTATTTCGCTGGTTTGGAGCCTTTTATCACATATCGTGAGTGGCTGATGTTCTGTAGTTACCCTGTTCGAAATGCTATGGAAACTCTGCCTGTGTCTGTCTGCCCTCTCTCTCTCTTTACCTAGTTTGTTTTTGTCTTGTAGTTTGTTTTTCCATGACTAGTTTGTATGGAACTATTAAAGCTTCTTTGGGAGTTTCTAATAAGATTTTGATGGGATATCCCGATAGGAAGCGAGAAAAGGAATGACAAAACTTAACATTACCCCATCAGAGGAGAAGGCAGTTGAAGAAGAAACCTTGGTCTATACACAGGTGCTCGGAAACATATCCTTCTAAACACACACATATATATATGTTTTGATGCTTACTTTTGAATCTACTCTGCATTTTTTAGGAAGGTAAAATTGCGTATAAAGAGACTGTAGGATCTCCAAACATGGAATCTGATTGGAACTGGGAGCTGGTATAACTTGGGGGGCCTGAGCCATTTGCCTGCCCACTTGTTCCTGTCATATCTATTGCTGATACTTTGGAAACCCCTGTTGTAGGCAGAACTCGTGCTGAATCTCGAAATTGAAGAAAAATTTCTTTTAATGAAGAAAGTAGATTTCGCGTAATCTCTTTTTGTTTTTTTTTGATTAACTTCGTTCAGCTGAAAATGAATGATAGTGGTGTATATGTTGACTAATGATATGAAAGCGAATGTTTGAGTGATGATTTGTGGTTGGTAATTGAATGTTGACGGCGGTTGTAGATGTTCACGGCTAGTTTTCTCGAAATTGAAGAAAGATTTTTTGTGGGCATGGGCTCAAGTTGGACAAGGTGGTTTGCCAAATTGCCAAAGCCCTAGAGAGTATAGATAAGGGCATGCTTAGGGTTTAGTATATAAGAAGATGACCTCTCTTTCACTTACGGCAAACAATACATCAGATCTAAACTCAAGAGCCGCGGCTTCCAGATATATCTATCTGATCTCTATCATCCAAGAATTGACATGGATGAATTACTGGATTTTGGGTTTTTGTGGGAGCCTTTACATATAGCCTGGTGGTGGGAGACAAATTCATCTTTGTTTAGCAAAATGATTTCTCCTCTCGAAATTAGGTCCTGAAAATTCTTTTAATCCTGATGTATTGGCCTTGAAAGTGCTACCATGTTCTTCAAGCCGGAGATGAGTCTAACTTTGGACAGCCATGCGAACGGGAAACTTCTGAGAATGATGGCTGCTTCAAATTTGTCGGATAAGAAAGTTGAGGTTTTTAAGATGGGATCATCAACGGCATTACTAGATCATTGGATCATTTGTTTCAGTTAACTCACCCAAGGACGACGATTCAGTGGATTTATGCACCTCAAATCTAATCATTTCTTTTGCAGCCTCTCTGTTCACTCCGCCAAGACCGATATCTGGAAGATCTGGTAAATAAGTTGTGAATGAATGATTATCGATATTAGTTTTCCTTGCCATTCAAACAGATATAATGTCTAAATACGTTTATGAATTTCTATTTAGTTTAGCTAATAATCAATGTGCAACTATTAATTGTTGGATGTGTTATAATGGTGATCCATTATTGTCTAAATTGGGGCTTCTATTGAGCCGGATTTGACCCAATGGATCAAGTCCAACCCAACTAGCAAGACCGGATTCTTGAGTCATGACTATGGAACAGGCTAAATTTTTTTTGAAAGAATAATAATAATAGAAAATAAAAGTACAAAATGAATAAAGACCATAATCTAATTTCTTTCCAAATTGAAGTCCAATAAAAAGGGTTCCAAATAATAATAATTAAAGATGTTCCAAAAGTCATAGAATAAAATAATTGTTTGAAAACTAAACAATGTCTCTTAATAAAATAATTAAAAAGGAAACCAGAAATGATAAAATGATAACCAACAAAAATACCCAATATCCCTATGATATCATATAGTAGTGTCTTACGAGAATACTAACATCTGAGTACTATGCCGTAAGCTTTCAAGTCCGCTTACTGCGCTAACTGCTCCTCAAACTCTGTGGGGAGAGGAAAAGGAATTTGGGGTGAGCAACCAAAGCTCAGTAGGAATCTCAAAAAATAATATAGTGCACCGAAAATTAAACCATGCAGCGGATAACAATAATAAAACCCATGCAAGTCAAAATCTTCTGGAATTACTTACACCTTTTACTCACATAAGCCAACCTATAATTGTAGGTCCTAATCTAGTGTCAGATTTATTCCGGTAACAAACCATACTGTTCCCCGAACAATCTTCCCAGGTAGCCACCAGTGGTGGGATGCCATAAAGGCCTGACATTTCAGCAGGAGCAGAGTATCCAAAATCTATTTCTCACTTGCACGCTCAATTACATACAAAAACTCAAAACACATCCGACAAAATTCAGTCAATGCATTTATATATAATATTTTAGTAACAGACACATTTAGACTAAAATAAAGAACGAAAATCATCTGTATACACAAAACAGCTGCGTCAAAATGCATTCACCCCGGTACTAACTAGACAGAGACCCCCATTAATCTGAAAACAACTACGTGTCAAAACAAGGACTCAAATAGTATGGTTTAAAAATCATTTAGTGATACCGGCGTACCAAACGAACAGGGATCGGAAAGAAAGGACGGCTACCCGCTAACAGATGGAGAAGTGAACACAGTTTAGATTTGATAGAAATACACCACAACAATTAAAGGAAATAATTATAATTATAATTATAATCCAAAAATATTTGTAGGATCAGAAAAGTCACATGGAGTAAAAATATCTAGGTAAGATATAATCCAAAAATATTTGTAGGATCAGAAAGTCACATGGGATAAAAATATCTAGGTAAGCTATTATTTAATTTTTTTTTTTCATTGTTTAGAAATGTAAACTTGCTTTTTGTTTAAAGAATCAGAGAAGTCAAATCGGTGGGTCACAATGAGTGTATAGTTAAGGTATTCTAAGCTACAGCTAGAAAACAAAACAAAGTTATAGGCTTTTTTTTTGTTTAATTGATTCTGACATTTTTGGTAGCAAACGCAACAGGTGTATTCATAGAGGCAGACATATAAAGAATCTTTTTATTTGAAATGTTTTCTTCCCAAACTCCATGGACTAAACAATTATTATTTAAAAGATTTAAATAACCAAAGCACTGACACAATTCATGAAACGGTGAGTTTTCTTTATAACTAAGGAGAACTCAATAGACATAAGCGTACCAGATTAATGACGGACGTAATTCAGAAATATCCAGCAAATCAGACAAACAAATCATGGAAATAGTTTAGTTTTTATAGTATTACGAGAAACCCCTACCTGATACGCAATCCAAGAGATGAAAAATTAGAAATCCAATCAATCCCAAGGAAAAACAGTGACTGCGCCTAGTTTCTTTTTTTTTTTTGTCTAGGGTCTAAGAAAATGACATTTCAATATATAGCATCACTAACCCTAAAAGTAAATGCAAAAAGTGAAAGAAAGACTTATTCTCTTTCCCACACGTATTACCAAACATAAAAACCATGTACTCTACTAGGTAGTGACCCCATCATTCCATTGCTAACTATTTTACTAGCCACACCTTAATCGAGCTATTGACACCCCAAATAATCACAAAAGTTATAATAGTGAGCTAGGATTTGTACATCCACATATATACAAATCAATATGTCAATTCTTATGAGTTGAAACGGGCTTTAAGCCCGGGTTCAAAAATACCAGGTATTATAATTATTCTATTTTTGAATATCAACAAGTTCATTAGAAGAGATATATCTTGTCTAATTTCTTTAATTTTTCCATTGTAGTACAAGTGTTTCCAAGTGAAATCAAATTCTCGAAGTATTTAACTGTATCACCACGAACCAAGCCCCATTTTTCCTACATGCAGGCCCTAAGTTCAGTTGGGAATCTGTTGGCAATGACTGGAAAGCCAATTATCAGTAGGAACTTTGTGTCGATCACAAAGGAGTCCAAACAGGTGCTAAATTCCTTATTGACAAGAATGAGAGATTGAAAAATTTGAAGAGCAATGAGATCGTACATAACGTCCAAACTGATTATTGAGTTTGCGCGACCTTGGTTAATGCAATTCCAGAGATGTTATACCTTTTAAGTCTGAGAGAGGCTCGAGTTGTCTTGCCGAAAAATTATAGGTGAACTTGGTTTGCTTTTGTTTGTCTTATTTATGGGTCACCTCTGCGAAATGAGTTTTACTAATTTAGTTTGACAACTCCAACAATCCCTACTACCAGTGCTTGATAATTTTCTACTTTTCTGATTTTGTTTGATCTCCATGGAAATAATATGATGAGTAGAACTACATCTAAAGATTCTAACCTTACAGGATCTTATTGTTGAACGTTTGTAGTGTAGTGTAGTATGAACTTACTATCGATTGCATATCTTTTTTTCTATTCCACTTCGAACTCTTAATTTTTTTTTTATTATTATTTGAATAACTGGTTTTTGCCGTCATGACTGCACTACACCACTAGTAAGCTCGCATCTTATAGCCATTGGATTGTATAATTTTAAAATGCACAATGTGAGATAAAATATCAGCTCAGGTTGAAGGAGACATTTCTTAAGAGATTCTCGGTCTTATGAACAATGTCAAAGTCTTTTCACTAGGCAGTTCATTAGACTGAATGGATTCACTGTTGCATGGAAATCATAGAGACTGCCATATGAAAATAGAATAAACCAACTGGCAATAGCTTAGTTGGCCAGATGTTGGACTCCCAACCTATAAGTTGCCGCTTCAATTCCTGCTAATGATCGATCAAAAAAAAAAAAAAAAAGAGAGAGAAAAAGGATCAGGTCTCATAACTAGACCACCCAAAATAGCAAACAACCGAAAGCTAGAGGATATGAAACGAATTGTACGTTTCGAATTTGATCAAGCGGCAGGTAAGAAGACATCTCCAAATCCTACATGTTAATTTTTTTTTTTTTTATGTTCTTTGCTCTCCGCATAAAGTCTCGTGGCATATTTTCCCGTCTCAGTAGTGGTTCAGCCATTTCAACCCTCAGAAACGTAAAACTTTAAAACTGGAACAACTAAACATATGCCAGATCACGGACAATCAAACCGGACCTTTGATCATTCCCATCTTTACCCCACTACCAATTCCAATTTTAGAGTCATTCTTCTTTTCACCATTAAGATTGTGACACGTCATGTCTCAATTTTGGACTAACCCCTGTTATCCCGGGTGTAGCAAGGTCGCTCAGAAGCAACAAATCAACCATAAAAAATACAACGTAAAAACATGGTGTCTTTTCGACTCTATCCAAAAGAAGCCCTAAATGAAAGCAAGAAGGGGGCCATCTTAACGTATATATAGTAAATCCTAATCCTGCCCTTCTCGTAACTAGTAAGAGCTTTGGCAAACCAACAAGTCCAACTTTAGCCCATTTCCTTATCGTCCAAGCAATCGTAGTATATACTTTTTTCTTTTTCATATGCTAGATTGAATCATCCGGTATGGTCCTTGATTCAGTCCGTGAAAATGATTTTTTTTTTTTGAAAAAGGTAAGATGGAATTAAAGAAGGAGTGCCAAGATAGCACCCTACAGAAAACAAGAGCGACTAAATAGAGAGCCTACTCTCTAAACAAGTGCACATAATCGAAAACAAAGGCATCAAAGTTGATGTTTTTAAAGGATTCAACATTAACCAACCAATTGAGTAACAACGCCTTAATATCTATAATGAGAGAGTGTAAGGTTTTTCTTCGTTGTTTCTTCTCTATTAAAATGTCATTTCTTTCCCACCAAATTACCCACCAAACTGCAAACGGCAAGCAATATTTCAAGAAAATAAGAGGCTTCGCCGAGACATTCAATTTCCACTTCCATAAGAATTCAATGATTGTTGTCGGATGGACCCAAGCAAAGATGTTTGGTGCTCCTTGGACCGCGCCTAAGTCATTGATTGGATGGCCTTATACATGCAAAAACTCAAAAGTAAATGGTCAAGACAAGACAATACGTATGTAATTTTATTTCCATCTCCTTAATTACAAAACTCAAGCTCCAGAGAAAAGCAGCTAAATGACGAAACCACAAGCTGCAACAGCCGCTCCAGAGAAAGTAACTGCTAGAACTTGCATCATTTACAAGATATGTAATTCAATTGTAACATGTCAGTGTGTTCAAAAAATAACTTTGACAAT
This sequence comes from Papaver armeniacum, assembly GCA_023531295.1. Lineage (NCBI taxonomy): Eukaryota > Viridiplantae > Streptophyta > Magnoliopsida > Ranunculales > Papaveraceae > Papaver > Papaver armeniacum. The sequence goes on from JAJJWW010007116.1 coordinate 10,095, forward strand.
TGTGTGTGCGGAGGATAGGATCTTATACCAGATGGGCTTAAGTTTGGACAAAGAACAGGCTACAGTGTTAGTCATGAGGCTTAGGGTTTACTATAAAAGAAGATGACCTTTCATTCATTTTACGGGCGAACACTACTACAGTATATATAACTGCGCCGTTTCCACATCTCATCTCCATCATCCAACATCTGCATCTCTGTCTCTGAACAAAATCCGATCTGCAAGAAGAATGGGTTATGAATTGAATCTTGGATTCGTATCAGAACCTTTACACATAGCCTGGAGGAGAAACAATCATCCGTATTTAGCACAATGATTTCTCCTCTCAAAGATAAATCAAAGTATGAAATATTTTGGTTTTGAACCCATGGAAGGTTTGGATTCAATGTTTCTTTTTCGCTATATTCACTGGTATAATCTTTTGATAGGTAGCAAAGTGGCCATTCTATTCTTAGGTTTCATTGATCTTCAATGTATTGAAGCTGCAAATATGATCATTTCGATGGTCATTTCTGCAAACCATTGGATACAGTCATACAAAGCTCATAAGATCATTAGTTGATGAACATAAGATCACACTACAGTTGAAGGTTGTATTGGAGGGTTTGGGTCACATGTATCTCACTTTTTTTTAAGTTTAAATGGTCTATTAGATGAACCTCTAAAGGTTAATTATTCTCCACTTTCAAAATTTTTAATCTACTTGACTTCGTATAATGATTTGGCATAATGATTTCTTCTCTCGAGTGAATCGAAGTTTAAAGTATTTTGGTCCTAAGATAGTTGAGATCTATGCTTGGTGTATTTTGGTCTATGTTAAATTTTGTGGAGATAAAAGAAATGTTAGGGTGTTCGAAGTGGAACTGAAAAGAGATATACTAGTAGTATATATGTAAATGGTGTTTGAGATTCAAAGTTACATCTATGTGTTCAATTGTAAGTTTATATCATCTCCTAATCAGCTGCTTTTTGGTTGTTTTTGCGTCTGAATTGTAATATATTGGTTGTATCATTACAACTGGTGGCTAAGTAGACTTTGGTTGGTTGAGAATGTAATTCATCTCTAAGTGCCTGTTATGTGTGTAACTGTAAGCTACGCCTATCACGTCAAATCTATTACAATTGTATTATTCATTTCCCTTTGCTTTATTTTGTGGGTGAGTCTTGGTTTCTTCCTTGTAATCCAAGAATGTCAGCCATTGTTTTTAACAAAATTTGTAAACATTCCCAGTACCAACATTGTAAAAACCCAGCTCCCATGGTAGTTTACGATCAATGCATTAAAAATATTGAGAAGAAAATGAGTTATGAATTATTGAATTTTGGGTTTGTATGGGAAACTTTACATATACCATGGATGGAGGCTCAATCATCCTTAGATTTCACACAATGATTTTTCCTCTCAAAATATTTTTATAAGTTGGAGACCGCAAACACTGCCCTTCTTCGGAATCCTGAGTGATTTCACATAATGTCCTAATTGGTTAAAAAATAACTTTGACAATTGTGTTTTGTAGCCCTAGAAACCATACCAAATGGGCTCCATTAAGGATGGGCTTAGGGTTTTTACTACATAATATATAAGAGACCTTTCCATCTTTTAGGGCAAACACTTATACAATCTAATGAGTGTATATCAAAAAGTGTCGTTTTCACATCTCTCTCACTGAACTAAATCTAAATCTGATCTCTATCATCCACATCTTTCTGTGAAGTAAATTTGATCTCCATCATCCAACATCCACATCTCTCTATCTCTGAACTAAATTCGATCTCCAAGAAGAATGAGTTATGAATTGAATCTTGGATTTGCGTCGGAACCTTTACATATAGCATGGACGAGACACAATCATCCTTAATTAGCACAATGATTTCTCCTCTCGAAGAAGTTTCGGGTATTTTCGCCATGGAGGTGATGAAACATTTAACTCCGGACGTGTATCAATCGGTCTCCATTACAAAGGTTGGACCTCTTAGTGCCGATGAAGTGAAAGCACTCGTTACCAAAACGATGGAAGAAAAATACCCAAAACCCATTCAATCGAGGTTCAGCCATGGGTGCAAAGTCCCCAAAAGTCATTCAATCGGTATGTTCTTTGATGGTGTCTGCATTATTTGTTATTTTTGTCTTTGCATTTTTACATCTGATAAAGTGTGTCATATCTTTTAAGTCCATTGCTGTCCACAATTCAGAAAAAGTAATAGATTCGAAGTTTTTTTTTGGGACTATATTTTGCTGCTTGAATGTAATTTTCCTGAAATAAGCTAGTCTCTGCTTCACATGAGGTAATAACACTCTTGTAACCAAGGTGAGTTTTGCTAGCATGTCCATAAGATTTCCAAAAGTTATAATTGACACTAGACTAGATATCACATTTAGTAAGAACTACAACAGGGATGCTAATGTTGTATATGCTTGTTATGCGCAGGTATTGTCTTAGGTGTGATTGAGGACGGCCATTCGAGATTATTTCATCTCTCATCATCTATCATCCAACATCCACATCCTCTCTAAACTAAATCTGATCTCCAAGAAGAATGAGTTATGAATTGACTATTGGATTTGTGTCGGAACATTTATGCATATAGCATGGAGGAGACACAATCATCCTTAATTTTGCACAATGATTTCTCCTCTCAATAGTAAATCGATGTTTGAAGTAGTTTTTTTTTTGAACCCATGCAAGCAACGATTTAGTGTTCTGTACTTTTTGTTTTGCTAGCAAAGTGGCTATTCTATGATTTGATTTATGGGTCAGCAATGCATTGAAGCTGCCGATATGCTGAAATCCCAAGGTGTTACGTGACTGTAGCTGATGCTCATTTGTGCAAACCATTAATTGGATACAGAGCTCATTAGATGATTAGTTATTGAGCATGAGATCACATTACAATGGAAAAAGGTTGTATTGGAGACACATGTATCTCACTTTTTTACTTTAAACGGTGTACTAGATGGATCTCTGAAGGTTATTCTTTTTTAATCCCCAGTCGAAAAAATTACTTGATTTCGGGAGTTTTGTATTTTAAATTCTGAGAAGACAGAAGCAATTTTAGTGTGTCCCAAGTATGACACCAGTGGCGGCGGAAGAGAGAGATATAAAATAGTGCTTGAGATTCAAAGTTATGTGTTTGTATTTCCTAATCATCCATGTGTTCGGTCTTATGCTGGACTTCACTACACTGAAGTTACTGTTCCATTATTGATTACTGTGTTGCATGGCATTCATTAATTCTCGTGTGGATTTCCATCATTCTATCCATGTATCAAAATGCTATAGTTTTCTATCTAGCATATGACCATTGGATTAGTCGTTTGGTTTAAAGAAAAAGGAAACAATGCAAATTTTAAATAACATTATAGCACGTACTTTTTGACGAAGGTAAAAGTCGACAAATTAAAGTCTTTGATGGGTTCAATTAATAATAGTGTTGCCAAGAAATTATGTGGGTTGAGATTCTGGGATTAGCTGCCTAATGCCGTGGCTAAGGCGTTCAGATGCTCTCACATTTTTATCTAGATTGAGTGCAAAAGACTCAACTTACCAGATATCTGTCGAATATTCCATTTTTATCTGTATTGAAGCATGTGCCTTCCTCATAGAATTGCAGGTTACAAGACCTTATCCAAGGAAGCGAGCGATTTAAATAAATGAGACGTAATTTTGTATTTCATGTTTTTGTCTATATATCATAGAATTGCAGTTTTACTCTGATTTTTAAGTAAAATTTGTGAACTTTAGGTTCATGCAGCATTACCTCATCTCGACAGGAAACTCTCACCAGACAAGTACAAATCTTTCTTCCTTCCATATCTGTGGCAGCAGATTAATGTATTTGGAATGTACAAAGTTGAGTCTGTCACTTGTAGCAAAGTTGGTTTTGCAATGAGCATAGGGCTAGATGAGCATTGTGATTCAGAGACTTAGACTCTGCAAAATCAGTGCAGCATGAACTTATTTGTTGCCAACTCCACTTTTTTACTGCATGATTAGGGTAATGCTAGATTGCAGATGATCCAACGGTCATACCAAAATCTAAAACTCAAATTTGTTGGTATGCAGAGCATATACAGGTTCCAGAAGATTCCTCATAGAAGCTTGGCTTCTAAGTTTTTCCTAGTTCATGTCTTTCTTTATTTTAGGACTCTTTTAGATTTCCTTTTTGATTCACGTTTCCTAGTTTAGTTATTTGCTTAAGCCTATATAAAGGTTAGTCTTATTCTTGTTTAGACACATCTTATTATCAATCGAATATTATTGAAACTATCTTCTTCTTCTTCTTCTATTTTTCTCTGTTTCTTCTTCTTCTTAATCAATTCTCTTCTTTCTTAACCTACAACAATCTCTGCATTGCTTTCTTTCTCTTATACCACATCAATTGGTATCATCCGCTTAGTTTAGGTCTTTCAACTTTTACTAGATCCTGTTCTAAATCGCTTCCGCAACCCTAACAAAAAAAAAAAAAAAAAATTTACCTTTATGGCTAGCACCGTTACTCAAGAAGCTTTCGGCGCTTCTATCACCAAGCTTACCAATCTTATTACTGCAAGTACGACTGCTAGTAATTCTGCTAATGCTGGTATAGATACAATTAACACTAATATTGTTACGGTTTCAGATAACTTATCGAAGTTAGATAAAAATTGCTTTGATCAGTTTATCAATACTGAAAAGAAGTTTGAAGATATTCATTTGATTCTAGATAAGTTTGTCACTACTCTTAAGATTAAAGATAAAAGGCAGGCTTAGGGTTTAGCGGTTTACTATATAACATGATGACATCTCTTTCGTTCATTTAGGGCAAACACTAGATCTCATCTAAACTCAAAGTCCGTCGTTTTCACACAAAGAAATAGAAGAAGAATGAGTTATGAGTTACCGATTTCTGGGTTTGTACTACGCATATTTCTTGATGTTCGAGGGCATTTCCAAGACTTTAACGGTTGAAAGAAGATTAAGTGGATTCATGCACCACTTTATTAGAAACTTTTTTATTTATTTATTTTTGTAGCCTCCTCTCCATCTTTTTTAGTCATCACCCGACCAAGACCAAGATCTGGAAATGAAGTAGTTAGTGTTACTTTGATATTCTGCAATTCGATAAACTGTTCAATTACATGACTGAATTTGCTATGAGTAGTTTTTTGATGTATCAAAGTGCTGTAGTTTTTTGGTATATCAAATTGCTTCCTTAATTTGATTTCATTTTAACATGTTGCACTTATGAAGCTAAGAATCAATGCAAGTTAGCATTCCATGCTTGACTAATGTTTTTAAACCAGCAAATTTCATATTCTCCAACCTTTGGCATGATCTATATTGAATAAATAGAAATTGATATATCCGTTACCTTCAAAAAATTTACACCAATAGCCATTTACTTTGAGTATTTGGTTCTAGTCTGTGAGACATCCAAAACTGGCTTTGTAAGATCAACGACTTAGGTGACCAGAGAGCACAAGTGCTGTAGATATTATTTTCCTAGACGTGGAAACAGGGACTTATTCATTCATATGTGCTAGTGGCTCTTCTTGAAATTGAAAAACTGGTGATTGTTAATATATGTAAATCTGAAGGCGCATCTTCTACTTTTAGTATATTTGAGTAGTAGGACTTGCTTCACAATGTTTGCCTACCTTGCATTTGGAAAAGAATTACGACAAATTGTTTTGGTCACTTAGGATTAAAGAGTTAATCCTAGTTGGCCTATTAACATCCCAATTTGCTTTAGCTAAAAGTGTTCTTCCCAGAGAGTCTGCAATGTGATTTGCATCTCTATGATCATAGTTACAAGTCCAAAACTCAAAATCTGACAAGATATATAAAACATCTCTTATTATTCCACCGGTAGTCCATTTCACTGCCATTGAATGACCTTGGATAGCTTTCACAACGTTCATACAACCCCCTTTAAGATGCAATCTCCTAATTCCACGCTCCTTAGCCCATAAAACTGCGTACAGTGCACCCAACCGGTCTATATGCATACAGTTCGGTCGATGGTTTGGCATGAAAATCAACGGTTCTGTTGCCCGGCCTAGAAACTATACCAAATGGGCTCCATCAAGGATGGGCTTAGGGTTTTTATTATACTGTACAAGACCTTTCTTTCTTTTAGGGCAAACAGTTGCATGGTATAAAGAGTAAAGACTCGCTACTCAATCCTGAAATCAAATCTAGATCTCCATCATCCAACATCCACATCTCTCTCTAAACTAAATCTGATCTCCAAAAAGAATGAGTTATGAATTGAATCTTTGATTTGTGCCGGAAATTTTACATATAGCATCGAGGTGACATGAGGTCGATCATCGTTGTTATTTGGCACAATGATTTCTCCTCTCAGAAATAAATAAGTTTGAAGTGTTTTGGTCAAGTTCCCTCATCCCAGTGGTATTGGCATCATAAAAGGAGATTGGATTGAAGGAAAGAAGTGTTATGAAATTGATGTAGAATCTTGCGAAGAAAGAGCTTCGAAGAAGAAGAATTGGAAACATAACATCAAAGAAAGACAAAAAAGTGAAAAATTGATGGTAGATGCAATAGAACAGAGAGAAGAAGAAACGCTGCGAAGCCATTCTATGAGTTGATTGTATTCTATGATTTGGTAGCAAAGTGGCCATTGTATGATTTGGTTGTAGGTTAGTTAATGAGCATGAGATCCTAATTACAGCAGAAGTAGGTTTTATTGGAGGCTTTGGGTCACATATATCTCACCTTCTAATTTTAAATCATCTACTAGATGGACCGAGGATTTCATGCTCATTAACCAATGAGCTAAAAGGTTAATTGTTCTCCACTTTCAACATTTTTTAATCCCCAGTTGAAATAAATTACTTGACTTTGTATAATGATTTAGATTTCTCCAGTTTGACGTATTTAATCATCTCAGATAGTTAGATTTGTACATGGAATATGTCAAATATTATCTCTGCTTCTTGAACTGCTACCTTCTCTGGTATAATCTTTTCTAAAAATTGCTGAGACACAGAATTTTTGTATGTTAGGGTGTTCAAAGTGGAATAGCTATGGATATTAAATTCTGAAAATGGTGCTTGAGATTCAACGTTACATCTATATAATCAAATGTAAGTTTATATCCCGCAATCTTTGTTGTTTTTTTTTTTGCGTCTGGAATTCTAATTTATTGGTCGTCGTAGAAGCACCTTGGAGAGCTGTCTCTACTCGTAAGATATTGGTTGTATCACTACAACTGGTTGCTCTTAAGTTCGGACTTCTTGATTGATCGATTTTCAATTAGATTTGATTAAACTTTAGTTTTATGATTACCTTGATGGGGGCACTAGCCAAATGTTTTTAAGAGTAAGATTGTAAGGATCCAAATTCGATACCTATAAATGGCAAGATACATGTTCATGGGACTGAATAAGTTTGGTCGACTCTACCTGGTATGCTCATGAAAGAAGCAAGTCAAGCCTGCCTTCAGTATCTCATATCAAATAGTTCATTTCAAGAGAGAAAATTTCAGCGACAGAACTTGGTTAAAATTAATGACTACCTGCATTTGAACTTCATCTCTGTTTGTATTTAGAGCCGGAGAATCTAAAGCCAAGAGCGTGTGTAGGCTAGGCCTATTACGTCAAATCTAATACAATTAGGTTTGAACCCTGAACCCTTAAACTTTTTCAAGTAAAATGGAAGCAATATGTTAGGGTGTCCCAAGTATCAAACCGGTGGCGGTGGTAAAGAGAGATTATCAACGTGTAAAATGGTGATTGAGATTCAAAGTTACATCTGTGTTTGTATTTCCTAATCAACTGCTGTCTTTTTTTTTATTTTAGGTATAACGTAGTTCGGTCTCAAGTTGGGTACTCCATTATCCCGAAGTATTGATTATTTTGTTGCGTGCTATGTTTTCTCGTGAGGATTTCAAATTAAATGCTATAGTCTCTTTCTGGCATATGACCACTAGAGTTGGTTTAACGAAAAAGGAAACAGTGCAAATTTCAAATAACATTATAGCACATACTTAACATTTCTGTTTTCTTGATGAAGGTAAAAAGCGACAAATTACAGTATTTGATGGGTTATTGTTTGGGCAAAAATTGATCCATCCGCAAACAATCTCGATGATAAACGATGAAGCTGATTGATCTCCTCCTCCAGGAATGTGGGGGTACCTGCAAAAGAAAACTCTCTGGCGCTCAAGTTAGCATAGAGTTTTCCACGGGAGTTTTTAGGGTTTTGAGGCATACCTTTCTTAGGATTTTGTTATCCTTTTATAAGCTAAAAGGATTTCTAGATAAGGCTCCATTGCGATATTCGAGCTGACGTTACTCATCCAACCTTCTCAAATCTTTCATGGGGTTTAGAGATAAGTTGGCACATGAAAAATTGACCAAAATGGAGACATGATTTGCAACTACGGATAGCAGTCTAGACCAGCAGACTTGGGCTGGTAACTTGAACAGTGGTCCGGCCCTTGCCCGCTATAATTTACACGGGTACATACTGATTATATTAATAGTGTTTCCAAGAAATGGGGTTGAGATTCTGGTTTATCTTTGACTAAACCAGAATCATTTGGTGTATATGCTTTGACTAATGATATGAAAGCGAATGCTTGAAAGAATGGCGTTCAGTGGTTTGTGAATAATTTTTTTGGTAGTATTCTTGTCGCATTTAACTTTGATGTTAGTGTTTTGGATATTAATTTCTTATGCGATTTTCCTTAAAATTTGTGATTGGGGATAACCAAATAATATTGCTTAATTGGTAATGGAGTGATGATTTGTGGTTGGTAATTGATTCATGTTCCCTGAGAATGTTGATTAGTGATTTTTGGAAGATATGTGTGATATTGAGGGATGGGAAAGATCATGAGATTAGGTTATTATAGGTTTCCAGATTATTCAGAATCGCGAGAGGTTTTGATATTCCTGTCCACGGTTGGAATATGCACGAAACAAACACAAAGTAACCGTATTTATTGAGATAACCCAACCTAGGTTGGCTGGGTTTCTAAACACGCTCTTAGTACTGGTAGTTCAGAAGTCGACTCAATTTTCCCTGAAGTGGGGATACGCGCACAAAAATATTATTTGGACATATTTGCTCGCATATGCAATGGGATTGACAAAAATAAGAAGTTTTGTGGGCATGGGCTTAATTTGGACAGGATGGTTCGCTAAAGCTCTAGAGACTAGAGATAAGGGCAGGCTTAGGGTTTACTATATATTACGATGACCCTTTGTTTCTTTCATTTGGGGAAAACACTACTTCTCCTGCATTCAGTAACTAAACTCCAAAGCAATCGTTTCCACATTTCTTCTTCCGGTATTCATCTTCTAACAATTCTTTTCTTCTAAGATTCACAGAAAGAAATAGAAGAATGAGTTATGAATCACTAATATTTGGGTTATTGTGGGAACCTTTACATATAGCCTGTGGTGGTGGGAGACAAATTCATCTTTATTTAGTAGCGAGAATGATTTCTCCTCTCAAAAATCAAGTCCAAGAAAATTTGTTTATCCTGATTTATTAGCTCCATTAGTGGAACCATGTGTTTAAGCGGGAGATGAATGTAACTTTGGACAGCCAGGTGAACTGTTTATTGGAGATTGATGGCTGTTGGGAATTTGTAAGAGAAGAAGATAATAACCACTGTATTCTGGGGACGATTCAGTGGATTCATGCACCACAAATCTAATCATTTCTTTTGCAGCCTCTCTGTGTCCAAGACCGAGATCTGGAAACTACAGTTGTGAATGAATGATAAAATATCTATCGGTATTACTTTTCCTTTCATCTTCTGCAATTCAAACAGATAAAACGTCTAAATGCGTCCAACACTCTGCTCATTGATGGCTCGTTCAAGGATAATTAAGTGGATTCATGCACCACAAACCTAGTACCACGATTCAGTGGAAAATCCAGTTGTGAGTGAATGAGTCTTACTTTGCAATTTAACCAATGAAATGTCTGAATTTGCTATATGTAGTTTATTATGTATCTAATCTAATTGTTGTTTCCATATCCATGAAGTCGGTTGAATTGCTTCCTTAGTTTGATTTCTATTTTACATCGTTGTACTAATTTTACTTAAGAATCAATGTAAGTTGCCATTTCTTGCTAGACTCATCTTTTTTCACCACCAAATTTCATGTTCTCACAAATTCTCAGATACCACGGCCCTAATGGCCGAGCATGCCATTGGCACATGCCAACGCGCATCGCTGGTAGCTTTTCCCACCAGGGCGCGACCCAAGATGGCCACGCACGCCATTGGCACATGCCAACACGCATCGCTGGTAGCTTTTCTTACCAGGCCATGGCCCTAATGGCCGAGCATGCCATTGGCACATGCCAACACGCATCGCTGGTAACCTAACTTGCAAACCGTGCAACCTACCACCAAGGCATTCCGCACATGTCATTGGCACATGCCAAACACATACGTTGGTAGCCTAACTTGCGAACCGTGCAACCTACCACAAAGATATTCCGCACATGCCATTGGCACATGCCAAACACACACGCTGGTAGCCTAACTTGCAAACCGTGCAACCTACCACCAATGCATTCCACACACACCATTGGCACATGCCACACACGCCACTAGCAGCTCTGGCATTACCACTTGCACTCAAGGTGCAACCCGCAACAAAGGCATTCCACACATGCCAATGGCACATGCCACACGCGCCACTAGCAGCGCCATTTGCACTCGAGATGCAACCAACACTCGAGACATCAACACAAACTGGGGGATGTTTTCCAGGGTTTTGGTTTGGCGGTCATAGCTTGCAGCGTACACTACGCTCATATTAAGAAAGCGTGAAAAGGAATAAAGCGGTCAAATAAATGAGGAAATAATGGTGAAAACGTTTTCACCCATAAACACCATGCGGTTACAACCTCCTCCCATTATTTCACCCTTTACTCTCTTCCTTCATGAGGCCAGAGTACGTTTCAATCTCGACTTGTATAAATAGGTCTTACCTATTTCCACCAGACAACAAGTCTCGGTCAGGACAAAAATACAACACTCTCAGAAAAGGCAACTTTGCAAGCTCTCCAAAAAGATTTCATCTCTTGCAAGCTTCCTAAGCATTCACTTTCGATACAAGTCGAGGCACTACTCTCCAGCACTATTCTGGTCTCAACACCTTTCTTTGCTTCCCTCCACAAATCAACCCTTCTCCTCCACTTTGTGACCGAAGCAAGTCCGGAACGGCCATTTCTTGGTTTAGGACCGACATGCAGTTGATCTCTCGAATCTATAAAGTGTTCACGTGCAACACATTTGTTTAGGGTTTAAACCAGTTTCTCACTCACCTACCGAATTTACCAAAATCGGCGGAAACGATTTTCACCAATAAACAGTAGTATATACTTTTTTCTTTTTCATATGCTAGATTGAATCATCCGGTATGGTCCCTGATTCAGTCCCTGAAAATGGTTTTTTTTTTTTTTTTTTTGAAAAAGGTAAGATGGAATTAAAGAAGAAAGTGCCAAGATAGCACCCTACATAAAACAAAAGCGACTAAATAGAGAGCTTACAACCAATTACTCTCTAAAAAAGTGCACCCAATCGAAAACAAAGGCAACAAAGTTGATGTTTTTAAAGGATTCAACATTAAACGACCAATTGAGTAACAACTCCTTAATATATATAATGAGAGAGTGTAAGGTTTTTCTTCGTTGTTTCTTCTCTATTAAAATGTCATTTCTTTCCAACCAAATTACCCACCAAACTGCAAACGGCAAGCAATATCTCAAGAAAATAAGAGGCTTCGCCGAGATCTTCAATTCCACTTCCATAAGAATTCAATGATTGTTGTCGGATGGACCCAAGCAAAGATGTTTGGTGCTCCTTGGACCGCGCCTAAGTCATTGATTGGATGGTCTTATACATGCAAAAACTCAAAAGTAAATGGTCAAGACAAGACAATACGTATGTAATTTTATTTCCATCTCCTTAATTACAAAACTCAAGCTCCAGAGAAAGGCAGCTAAATGACGAAACCACAAGCTGCAACAGCCACTCCAGAGAAAGTAGCTGCGCCTATGTAATTCAATTGTAACATGTCAGTGTGTTAAAAAAATAACTTTGACAATTGTGTTTGCGGAGGATAGGATCTTATACCAGATGGGCTTAAGTTTGTACAAAGAACAGGCCTCTACAGTGTTAGTCACGAGGCTTAGGGTTTACTATAAAATAAGATGACCTTTCATTCATTTTACGGCGAACACTACTACAGTATAACTGCGCCGTTTACACATTTCTCAGATCTAAATATCATCTCCATCATACAACATCTGCATCTCTGTGTCTCTGAACAAAATCCGATCTGCAAGAAGAATGAGTTATGAATTGAATATTGGATTTGTATCAGAAACCTTTACACATAGCCCGGAGGAGAAACAATCATCCGTATTTAGCACAATGATTTCTCCTATCAAAGATAAATCAAAATATGAAATATTTTGGTTTTGAAACCCATGGAACGTTTGGATATGATGTTTCGTTTCATCTTATTTCGCTACATTCACTGGTATAATCTTTTGATAGGTAGCAAAGTGGCCATTCTATTCTTTGGTTTCATTGATCTTCAATGTATTGAAGCTGCAAATATGATCAATTCGATGGTCATTTCTGCAAACCATTGGATACAGTCATACAGAGCTCATAAGATCATTAGTTGATGAACATGAGATCACACTACAGTTGAAGGTTGTATTGGAGCCTGTTATGTGTGTAACTGTAAGCTATGCCAATCACGTCAAATCTATGTATACAATTGTAATATTCATTTCCTTTTGCTTTATTTTGTGGGTGAGTCTTGGTTTCTTCCTTGTAATCCAAGAATGTCAGCCATTGTTTTTAACAAAATTTGTAAACATTCCCAGTACCAACATTGTAAAAACCCAGCTCCCATGGTAGTTTACCGATCAATGCATTAAAAATATTGAGTTCATCATCATCCAAAAAATCTTCTTAGTCTAAAAAGAAACTTAAAGAAGAGAAGAAAATGAGTTATGAATTATTGAATTTTGGGTTTGTATGGGAAACTTTAAATATACCATGGATGGAGGCTCAATCAATCACCAATAGATTTCACACAATGATTTTTCCTCTCAAAATATTGTCATATGTTGGAGACTGCAAACCCCGCCCTTCTTCGGAATCCTGAGTGATTTCACATAATGTCCTAATTGGTTAAAAAATAACTTTGACAATTGTGTTCTGTAGCCCTAGAAACCATACCAAATGGGCTCCATTAAGGATGGGCTTAGGGTTTTTACTACATACTAGTATATAAGAGACCTTTCTATCTTTTAGGGCAAACACTTATACAATCTAACGAGTGTATATCAAAAAGCGCCGTTTTCACATCTCTCTCTCACTGAACTAAATCTGATCTCTATCATCCACATCTTTCTGTGAAGTAAATTCGATCTCCATCATCCAACATCCACATCTCTCTATCTCTGAACTAAATTCGATCTCCAAGAAGAATGAGTTATGAATTGAATCTTGGATTTGCGTGGAACCTTTTCATATAGCATGGAGGAGACACAATCATCCTTAATTAGCACAATGATTTCTCCTCTCGGAAGAAGTTTCGGGTAGTCGGTCAAAAACAGTGTGAGTGTGTGAATGGCTTTGTAACTAATCTTGTGTACTGCTACATCATCTGCACAATCTTGGTGGTATTATTCATTTATGTGTATAGTTAAATTTATTAATTTTTAGAAATTGTTAAAAGAATTAACCTTTTATGTAACTCATAACAGTCGAGTATAGGAGCCCGAAACTGCTCAAGATCTCTTCTAACTCCTCGATGTTAACATGTGGAGATGAAACGTATAACCTGGACGTGTATCAAGCGGTCTCCAACAGATTACAACAGGTGGACATCTTAGTGCCGATGAAGATGCTGTATATTTTCCTATATCCATCAATCACATAAATTGCTTCCTTAATCTGATTTCATTTTTACATTGGTGTACTTATAAAGCTAAGAATCACCGGCAATTTTCATGTTCACAAAAATCTGGGATATCATGTTAAAAAACTGAGGAGATGCAAATTGAAATGTTGACGATGCCCATTGCCTTTTGAAACTTGTGTTATGATTTTAGTATGTGTAAAACTGCGATAAAACATGCTTCTTGTTGAGTTTGAAAGTGCTGGCATATAAAATGTTTCTTTTAATGCTAAAGTACATTCGTCAAGAACTCCATGTAGGGAGGAATCTTAGTTTTCTGAAGCAACCGAGTCTCCAAAGCTTTTAAGTGTGGAACAAAGTTAAGAATGGTGTAAGCAGCTAAACAAGCGACTTGGAAATGAGTATTTGAAACTGATGGCGAAAATGAGTTGTGATAGTGTTGCAATTGTGTATGAGCGAAGGGATCCAGTGAAGGTAGTAGTGGTGGTTCCAAAGAGTACTATTGGGAAGTGTAAATACTTGGAATCCCTAATCCCTTGATCTTCCTTGAGCCAGTGGTAGCTCGAAGTAGACTTTAGCTTTATCTGAATTCGAACTAGTGTTTTCATTTTGGTGCAATTTCTTTTTTCTTCTTGAAATTGAAAATATATGTACATCTGAAGGTTGATCTTCTACTTTTAGCATACTTAGAACTTGTAGAATGTATTTGCTACCCGCATCTAAACTTCATCTCTATCTGAAGGTTGATCTTCTACTTTTAGCATACTTAGAACTTGTAGAATGTATACACCATACGCGTTCCATGATGTTGCAGGTCGGTCGTAGTCTGACACTGCCAAGGAGAAAGTTTCGGAACAATCTTGCTAATCTCACAGCTTGACATGTATCCGCCATATATACATCCATACAACCCAATCTGATTCTGACCCCATTTTGAGTAACCTTGTTTTTATTATGAGCCATTTCGCTTGCGCCAATTTATTTTTAGCATCCATGCTTCCGACCTTGCACTTCAAATAACACTTCGACTCCATTCGGCATCTCTGCCATTCCTCCATCATCCGACTGCATAAGCCAAAAAAAAAAACAAAAAACAATTAAACTGACGCAACCTATAGCTGCAACAAAAATGGTTGTGGACAACTCCAGAGAAAAGACCTAGCTAGCAACTGCCAAAATGTGCAGCATTACAAGATATATAATTTTAGATAGTGGTGGTACCGTGTAACATGTTTGTTTGTGTTTTAAAAATAACGTAACGGGTTGTTGGTAGTAATGCTATTTTGTGGCAGTAATGTTAACTTAACATGCCTATGATCAAATGGTCATTGGTTGGGGTTGACAAAGTTATGATCTCAACCAAAATTATTTAAACAAAAACCTTTTAAGTTTGACACCCACTTTTGAACTTAAGTGAAGTCGCTGGGAAACAATAACTAACGGGCTCTAGTGGTAAGGATGGGCTTTAGGGTTTACTAGTAGGGGTGAGCATGGGCCGGTATGGACCGGTTTTCGCCTCATCCGCATCCAATCCATTGCACTACGGATTTCAAGTTTAGCATCCGCATCCAATCCATATCCAACGGATTTGCATCCAATGGATGCACGGATGGACGGATTGGATGCGGATAATCCAATGGATTTGTTTTAGTTAAAATTTATAGTAAAGAAAATAAAGCTAACACAAATGTCTCCTTATAAAACCTACATATCCTATATATGTATACAAATATAAAAATGCCATGACAACACCCCAAGCAAACCTCTTAAAAATTCATAATGATCCATAGTATTTTCTAGAACTATATAAATGCCCTTAATTTAACGGATATGGATGTCCAACGGATTTTCAAGGTTGCATCCGGGCTCGATCCGTTATCCGTTGGATTTCAAAAATTCCATCCGCATCCAACCCATTATCGAACGGTCCGGACATCCAACCGCAAATGAACGGTTGTTCCCGGTTAAATCCGCGGATTACGGGCCAAATGCTCACCCCTATTTACTAGTAGTACTATATAACATAAGATGACCTTCCTTTCATTTTAGGGCAAACACACTAGACTACTCAAATCCTGAATCAAACAGCGCCGTCTCCACATTTCTCTCTCAACTAAATCTAGATCTCCATCATCCAACATCCACATCTCTCTATCTCTGAACTAAATCTGATCTCCAAGAAGAATGAGTTATGAATCTAGTCTTGGATTTGTTTAGGAACCTTTACATATAGCATGGAGGAGACACAATCATCCTTAATTTGGCATAATGATTTCTCCTCTCAAAAGTAAATCGGAAACATTTTGGCTTAGCCTCACGGAAGATTTGGATTTTAACGTAACTCTGCTTCGTATACCGCAACATTGTCATTGCAGGCAGGAATTAAAGTGGCCATTCTATGGATTGGTTTCAGCAATGTATTGAAGCTGCAATTTTGCTCAAATCCAAGTTGTTACTTGACTGTATAGCTGATGCTTATTTTTACAATGCATTGGATACAGCTAATTAGTTAATGAGCATGAGATCTTAATTATATATATCTTACTGTCCAAGTTTAAATCATCTACTAGATGGACCTGTAAGGAGGATCTCATGCTCATTAACTAATGAGCTAAAAGGTTAATTGTTATCCACTTTCAACATTTTTACTTGTTTAGTTTGATTTCTATTTTACATCGTTGTACTAATTTTACTTGTTTGACTTCATCGTTGTTTCTATATCCATGAATCAATGTAAGTTGCCATTTCTTGCTAGACTCATCTTTTTTCTATATCCATGAAGTCAGTACACTAATACGTTTAATGTGTACTGTGGCCAATGACCGCTGAGTCTCCGTCCCTTGTAACCAACACAGATAGATGATCACTTTTTTTATTTTTTTTTTTTTTTTTTTTTTAAATCGGCAAAAGTAAGAATTTTCATTTCCAAAGCTTAAAAAAAGCAAAACAAACAAGGATGGTTCAATGGGTTATGAACAGAGGGATCCGGTGAAGATAATGGTGGCAGTTCCAAAGACCACTGTCTGGGAAGTTAGATTCTCTTGTTTTTGTTCTTTCTATAAGCTCTTTGGTGTTGTTGTTTCAGTGCTGAATTTTGTAATATGTTATCACTACAATTTCTTACTCTATAAGAGTTAAAAGTTGTTAATTTATTAAAATTAAATTTGTTTTGATTATTTTAGTAATACTTGGCCTTTATTAACGAGATATGAACACACTTGAGTTTGGATGAATATCAAGGTATAGAAGAAGAAACGCGGAACAAGAAGAGAGACTGCATTGTGTTTAATGATTTTCACGACTTTCATTAACCAGAAACCATGCCTTTATAGGTTACACTACATGACTTAATTAACCAACACTAACTCAACTAACAAAAGCAGGTTCGCAACAACGATCCCAATTACTAGGACACACGATGGCTTACAGAACCACTTCGTATACCCACTAATTGACAAGTTCATAAACAACTTAAACAGCCCTTAAGACCAAGAATAATAGTGACCCACTAATATCATTACTCCATATTTTGAGTTTTACCAAAACTCCAACTTCCAACTTTAATTCTCAATGTTTGAAATCAGTGTTAGCTACTAAGTAAATTTAGTTTTTCAGAATTCAAACCAATGTTTTCTTTTTACCCCTGCCAAAAAAATCTTGCGAATGTATTGGCTGCATGCAATTCATCTTTCGATCTTTTTGCGTTGAGAGTATGAGAACCTAAGGTGTGTGAATGCTAAATGCAAGCCTTGTGTTTGCATATCGCGAACCCATCTTGACTTGTCCAAGAATTTTATAAATATGTTTCGTGTTATGAACACACTTGAGTTGAGTTGTTGCCTTGTGTTGAGTTGTTACTTTATCCAATTCAGAATCAGACACTTCATTAGTTTGCAACAGCCGGTCGCAGTATAGCATGTAGTTACTTGTTGCCTATAAGGATACACCATTTTACTTATTTTTTTTCCTGAAGTATTAGGGTAGTGCTAGATTGCTTTGTTTGATATGCTACATCACCAAATGGGCTCAATGCTTCAAAAAGAACTAAGAATACCAAATGTGCCCAAGTTTGACAACATTTTCCGTAAGGACAAAATTAGGGTTTACTATATATATTAAGATGATCCATCTATTTTTATTTTTAGGTCAGACACTCCTACATTGTGAATTAGATCCGCCGTTTCCACATCTCTCTATCTCTTTGATCTCTATCACCAACAGTTCTACTTCTTTTAGGGTGAACTAAAACCGCCATTTCCTCATCTCTATATCTCTCTGATCTCCATAATCCAACAGTAGATATCTTCTTCTTTGTTTGAGTGAGTATCAAGTTAATAAGAATGAGTTACGAATTACATTTTGGGTTGGTGTGGGAACCTTTTCATATAGTCTGGCGGAAGACACAATCATCATCCTTGATTTAGCATAATGATTTCTCCTCTCAATGGTAATACAGTTTTTTGGTTAAATAGGTCCTAGATTTGAATTCCTGGTTCTAAAAGACAAGCAAACTATGCCAACCTTTCAAATAACCATATTCAAATTTATGGTTTTAATAGCCATCGTGGGCATTCTGCCCAAACTAAAATCATATAGGTAGTTTTGATTTACATATATATCCTTTCTCTTTATAGACCCATGAAAAATCAATAAATAAAAGATCTGTTGTGGATCCCTGATTCATCTTCTTCGTCCCGTAACATCAGCAAAAGCCGTCCATTTTCAGGATTAGAGCAAATCCTTGAAAACACACTGTAACTTTCAAAACATCGAATCAATCGGAGCATTCCAATTTTCGGTCCATGAATAAATCAGTTCGTTGAAGCTACAAGGGTCTGATTATCGTATATCAAGTTAGGTTATAAGTCCAAAAAACGATCTTACAACAAAGGGGTTTGATTAGAATCTATAAATTTCAGATCGAATGGGTTTGATTGATTATTAATTAACATCAATTTAATAAACGGAAGAACGGAAAATCGTTGAATGTGATTTTTCTTTATTCCTTTCTTTCCCATCTTAATTTGAAGAATCGTAGGTTAAGATTGATATTTGTTATTACTGATTTATTGCATCTGTTTTTACTTTAAGGTGTAATTCCTACCCGCACCGACTACAAATCTCAAGATTCTCAACTTTCTTTTCCTTGTATGATCCTGTTAGATTATTAATTGGTGTATTTATTGATTCCATCAATTGAACGAATAAAGATCCACCGATCTACGGTTTATTTGCTCACCAACTTCGTCTATTTGTTATTTAAATCTTGGTTCAAGTTTGAGCTGTCGCAATTAGTATTAGTTTTTATTATCTCTTTCATTTTCAGTGAATGGGGTTAAGTATTGATTTAAGATTTAAGATAGTAGTGGTATATAAACATTTGGATTGACTCATGCATCTGCACATTGGGTATTTTGCTAGAACTCCAAATTGCTACCGCCATCCGTTGATGGAGATGATTAGTGGGATGAAAATAAATTTATCCATGAAATTCACAAGATGCACCTGAGTGCATAATACATATTCTGATAGATAATATATTTTGGCCTGGTTGCACCTGTGTGCATAATGTATATTTTTTCTTTTTTGTTCCCCTTATTTTTCTTCTTTAATACTTGTTTTTAGTTGATGTGTGACAGGGGATGTGATGGTAATGGTGGTGAATTTATTGCTCGAGATAATGAACTAGTAATTTTGGTTATGTATAATATATTGCTAGTGATTAATAGGATGAACCTAGATTTATTCGCAAAATACACAAGATGCACCTAAGGGCGTAATGTATAATTCTGGCGAGAAATAGGGTTTAAACCAAGTTGCACCCGAGTACAAAATGTATATTTTTTTATTCTTATAGGAAAAATGCTTTTGCCAAGTTGGACTAAGTGCATAATGTATATTCTTATAGAAAATTATTTTTGGCAGATTGCACTGGGTGCATAATGATATTTTTATATGAAATAAATATTGATCAAATTGCACATGGGTGCATATGCATGTTTTTATTGGAAACAATTTTTGGCCAGGTTGCACCTAGGTGCATAACGCATATTTTTATATGAAATAAATTTTGGCCGAGTTGCACCTGGGTGCATAATGTATATTTTTGTAGGAAACAAATTTGGTCAGGTTGCACCTGGGTGCATAATGTATCCACGGCCTAGTTGAAAAAAAATATTTTTTTTTTCGAATTTTATATCAACAATGGATCTTGTTTTGTAGAGATTTTCGAGCACTTTTCAAAAATATAAATTTTATTAAAATCCGACTTATATTTCGGAATTTAAGACCTTTCTCGCGATTAATTTTAAATTAGAAAAAGAAAATAAATAATAGAGAGAAAATGATATGATAATGAATAAAGTTTAAAGTTTAAAGTAAAGGGTATATATGACTAAGTTTTGTTGTGTCTTTTTCACCCAGACCTATATTTTACAAGTCCATTACACCCGCACTTTATGGATTATGGTCATATGACCCGTTTTCCGAATGGTAATATAAAGTTTGAAATTTTTAGGTTTTATATTGTATTCTTCAAATGGCGGAAAAATAATCAAGAGAATGGCAAAGATTTTACACTGAAACTATCGATGTTACTAATGGAATATTGATTGCAGTGTGCCACTGCTTTCTTGAAGCTATCGATGTTAATAATACCACTTCTTTAGGGGCAATTAGAGCGCTCGGGGTGAAGATGTCAATATTTACCTAACATTGTTTGGTTGTACTGCTGGCTTCTCTGGTATCGTGTTTTGGATAATCTAACATTACCCCTCTTGAGATGAGGAGATTGTTAAGAGTATCCAAATTATCATACCAGAGGCGGTGGAACACAGAGATATTAGAGGGTATAATCTTTTGTAATGTCTCCTACTGAAAGAAAACAATCACAAAACATTTCTTACTGATGTATCAGATGCTATAGTTTCAACTACATTTTTATTTTATTTTTCGTATCCACTAAATTTGATTTCATTTTAACTTTGTAAGGCAGCAGCATAACACTCATAACGTCTTTGTGTTGTTATGTCTTTGTGTTGTTATTCTGTGAATTTGTGTGACTACTAATTCGCTAAAAATGTTATGGGTCACTATATTAGTTGTCTTAAATAGTGCGATTGAGTGGATAGGTTAATGTTATTCTAGCTGTTTTGACAGTGATTGCGTTTCTAATGCCAACAACTTTGTCCGACTTCTATTTAGCAGTGTCCCAAAACTCCGGCAACACTTCCCTGATGTTGTGAATGCTCTCTAGTCTAATCCATTATCTGCATCTTTGTGACTTTCCAACGTAAAAAAACAAAAAAAAAAACATTATGGAATATTGATTTAAGTCTGAAAAATGGTAAAAAGAGAGGAGAGAAAGCGTATCACAATAAATAAAAGATTTTATCCCAATTCCCGAGATATTTCTTTCCATCAGTGCATTAATTGAGAACGGACGGATATGAAGAGGCGGTTATCAAGGACGTGTCAAACAGTGAGTGGAAGAACCAACACGTGTAGACAGTTAAGCCGAAGTCACGGGAAAATGTCCGTCGATAAGAACACGAAGAGATGAACTGGTGCAGCAAAACAAATTAGAGTTTCTCATACCACTCATTTGACCAAAAGAACGATATGAGAAGAGGCAAAATGTGGGTACAAAATACCGCACACTCAACTAGTATGAGAAGTAACTGCTTTAGTAAAGAGCGAACACGAACGCATATGACATATGACGAACCAGATGACGTCTACTAGTCACGACTAAAGTATGAAGAACCGTCCGTTATTGAAGAAACTGTGCGGCAATGATAAAGCCTACGCGACATTGACCCACTTCAGATCCGAAATTAGGGGCTTTATTAGTTGTCCTCCACTATGTAAACTCATATATAAGGAGCCGAATTTCGCACAATGATTTCTCCTCTCAACTTTAAGTAATCTGAAAGCATGTAGACCTGGGATGAGGTCCTATACTAATGCCATGTTCATGAACATTTCCATGAGGCACTAGATGGTGTCAAAGTAGATCTGTATATGTATCAAGGGTTGAAATTCTCCCTCGGAAAATTTAATGTTTAAGTTTGATCAGTGAGTATTCCTTTGCTCTCCTGCATTTCAAACAATTAAATGTATAAATACCTGAGTGATTTTCATTTGACCATCATCATTTATCTTATTTCCATTTAGGCTTGATCTATTGATGTATCAAAATGATGTACATTTTTCTATATCCATCAACATCAATCACATAAATTGCTTCCTTAATCGGATTTCATTTTAACATATATTGTTGTACTTATAAAGCTAAGAATCAATGTAAGATTGGCATTCTTTGCCTCGCTTAATCACTCCAGTCACATGCTATTTTTTTCCAGCTGCAGCAACCTCTATTACTGCAGGGTTACCACCCATACCTAGTCTTTCTTTACAGGGTTAGCCAAATTTGGTTTAGCTTGTTAAATTACTTCCTGCATTTTCGCATTGGAATTCGTTTCAGCAATATAAAATTGCGTACATAGTGTGACATTGATGTAGATCCCCATGCAAGTTTCTCTATCAAATATACCCTCTTATGTGTTGCTGCTTCAGCTGTTATGGAGAGCTTTCCCGATCTTTTCCGAAATAATTACATATCTGTGCTTGTTATGGTGGCTACGCTTAGATCTCAATTTATGTTTTTAGGACAGAAAATGGGTCATTTGTCCAAAAAAATTAAAAACACGGTTCAAATGGACGAGTAAAAAATTTTATGGGTGAAATGGACAAAAAAAAAAAATAGCAAGGATGAAACTGGATTCATCATGGCTTAAACTTAAAAAATAGAAAGGATGAAACTGGATGCATCCTGTGTAAAATAAAAATAAGCAAAAATATTTGAAAATGGACAGGATGAAACTGGTTACATCCTGCCTATTTTTAAATTTTTGTCCATTTAAACAATATCTAAATCTGACTGTCCTTTTCACCCAGGAAATTTCGATTTTGGTCTTTTTAACCAATTTTGTGTTTTTAGAATGTAAAAAGATTGAAAGTAGAATCCAAACCCCCTCCGCTTAAATTTATAATACTTTCTTTTGACGATCAGCATATGATTTACACCCTGTAAATTCATTAACCATCGAACTACTGCAATTTTCAGATTCGGATATATGTACGTAATGCCATTCACATGCACACACGCCCAATGAATGAGGCAACAAACAAGTCCAAAATCTATGCTTGCACCCCGACACCGTCCAAGATGACACCTTAAAATAAACCCCACCCTTAAAAATCATCCACCGATTAGGATCACAGCCGTCAATAACAAAACTGTAGTACGGTCAGTCGTAAAGAATTCACAGCTGTTAGATTAGGTAATGGATAACAAATTGACGGGGATTTGTTAACCCTAATTCAATTGGCCAGATCTAAAACCCTTATATAAGCAGTATGGTTTTGCTTCGACTAGTACTTCCGAACTCTGCCGCCCTCCCTCATCTTTGTAGAGCGGTCCTAACCCTAATCAACTAACAGTTCCATCCTTCATAATGGCAGAAACTCTAGCGGTGGTGGTTCAATAATAACGTCGTCATTACCAACAAGTAGTTAGTTATCGCACTATGATTTCTCCTCTCAGAATGTAAATTTAGCTCTTCTTTCATGTGCAAATATTTTTGGCCTCCTCAGTCTGTACATACGCGAATTTCTCATTTACTGATATATTGGGTTTACTGAAGATTTGATTTCATTTTAGAAGCTCAAAAAATGAATTTGCCTGGTGTAGTCTCAGTATCTCTTGGTTTCTATAGTTTAATTACATTTATGTATGCGAATCATTTACATGAATGATATGTATATGTACTAATGTGATTAGATGTACAAATACCTAGAGGCCACAACTTGTTTTACGTACAGTAGTGTCATTGTGTTTGATTGATATGGAAATAGGTGTGTATTAAGGGCTTTCAATAAAGCATCTGACATCCCAATGGGATTGTGCATATGCGTCTACTGCTTGTGTGGAAATCGACAGGAAACCAAAATCAATCTACTCGTGGTTAGGTAGTCCCCTTCCGAAACAATGTATTGTTGTATTTATACCTGAATTGGCGTCCGGAGAAACTTTACCAGTTCCATGGCTACATATGAGTTGTATCGTTCTAGGTTTTATAAGGATGTTCCGGATTAAAAAGATTTATCATTATGCAACAACTACATTTTTTGAGATGGGAATTTTTTCTTCTTCTGATTGGGATGGAAACGAGTACCTCATTTCTCATCTTTTGCCATTTTCATTATTTTGGAAACCTCTGGTGCCCGGAAATTAAACTACAACTCTTAGTAATGACTCAATGTGACTCTCCCCAAGCAAAATGAGCTAGTTCCCTATGGTTATGGCATTTTCATCATTTTGGTTGTAGAGGTTGGAGGGAATGGATGTTTTTATGTACTGTAAAGAGGTAGGGAGTAAAATAGGGGTAGTTTAATCATGATAATGGCGAGTAGGAGATGGTGAATCCAAATTATGAATTTTGCGTAAATTTGATGATGCTCTTGTATTTGAATTCCTCTCTAGACCATTTCAGTGCTTTGGGGCCCTTGCTGGGAAACGATACCAAACGGGCTTAAGTTTGACAAGGTTTTCCCAAGGAGGCCCCAAGCTCTAGGGTTGCTACTACTCCTACACAATGTTCTGAAAACCGGCCCGACATCGAACGTGAAAAATTATTGGGTCAGGGTCAAATGGTTTAACCAGTGTATCAACCCGGTTCAGTGGGTCAAATGTAAAGGATAGTCACAAAGCCCTACTTGTTAACAACTCTTTATTTCTAGTAAACCTAATTGTTTCCACCCATCTCTCTCTTTCTTCTCCCTCTTTAGTCTTTCCTTCTTTTTCTGTTCCTTGGTTCCTCCTTCATTACATACACAGTACTCTTTGATTTTATTTCGTTTTTATCTTCACTAAATATCACAGCATCACAACTTTATCCAACCAATATTTGTCTTGATTATAAATTGTTGTTAGTATCACAGCATCGATCAAAAAGAAAGCATGGAAATAGATTTTTGGGTTTGTAATGAGATCTGATTTTTTATCACGTATCTCCATTGTTATTATTCTGTTTTTTGGATTTTTAATTTGATGAGACCAGATTTTTGGTCATGTTTCTTATGAACCTGTCTCCAAATTTGAATAATATGTTAATCATACTGATAAGGATTCAGAAGAACACGTCGAAAAGCTTTTATTTGATTTAGGATTATCGACCCATTTAAATCGTACTGGGTACGTTGAGTCACGGGTTAATACGGCCGGGTCACCCGTTTTACACAAAGGAAGCCGGTTTTTACTTAATTTGCTGGTTCACTGACTATCCGGCTCGGAAAGGTGACAGGGTCACCGATTCACTGGGTTGACCGGCCGGCCGGGCCGGTTTTCAGAACATTGCTCCTACATAAACGATACCAAACGATTAGGGTAAACACAACTCCAATCCTGAACCAAACAGCGCCGTTTTAATATCTCTCTCACTGAACTAAATCTCATCTCCAGCATCCACGTCTCTCTCTTTCTGATCTAGATCTGATATCTATCATCAAACAAACTGTAATAAATTGAAGAAGAATGAGCTAAGAATTACTGATTTATGAGTTTGTGCGGAAACCTTCACATATACCGTTGGTGGATCGGATACACCAACAATCATCCTTGATTTAGCATAGTGATATCTCCTCTCACATTTAAATCGAATGAACTAGGTTTCATCCTGAGTTTGTTGGGGGGACTTGGGATATGCAAGTTTATGATACTGTACAAGGGATACATCGTAGCATCTCTGCACTTGGTACAAGATGTTTAGGTGATCTGTTGTCTGGTGGAGAAAAATAACGTAAATGGTGTTTGAGATTCGAAGTGCATCTATGTAATTAATTGTAATTTTGTATTCCTAGCTAATCTGTGTTTTTACTTTCTCGTCAGTGTCTATCTTCGAATCTAATGTTAGTCCCCTGATCTAGTTTTTACAAGTGTAGTTCGTTTTCCTTTGCTCTTTTGCAGTTCAAACAGATAAAATGTCTAAATGAATATCTCAATTTGTTGTGGTTAGTTTATGGATATATCAAAATGCTGTAGTTGTTGGAAAATTGACACTAAAACAGGGTAAAGAAAAGAATGTTGTATTAGGGTTCAAGGCTCTTATGAAAGATTCTTTTCGACAATTATTGGACCATTTCCCAATTGAATTGGCGAGTACAAACAGGTCAATTGAATATTGCCGTCGAGATACTTGAAGCCCCACAACGGTTGTTGGATTCAAAGCTTGTACGACCTTGATCCAACCAAGAACACACTGGTTTTGTTTCTGATGATGCTTGTAAGAAAGAAAACAGAGAGTTGAGATGTTTTTCTTCATATGGATGAAAACAATCATCACTACTTATAGGGGACTCATGCCTATTGGAGATGCCTCTTCATTTCCAAAAGACACTTAAGGTGTCTAATGGGAATGGTTGTGTCTTTTGTGAACCATCACACCCGTTAGAGGTGCCTCTTGATCTCCAACTAACATCCATTGTGTCTATTCAACACAGGTCACTCCCCAGCCGTAGCGGCTAACCAAAAACGAAAACCATTTTATTTTCTATGTTATTGAAAATATCCAACAATCTCCCCTATTTTCAATAACCAAAAACATGAAAATAAAGTAAAACTTATAAAACAGAGTGGTCGCATCACTCAAGTGATCGCCTACGTACTCCGAGTGGGATCAAGCCGCCGTAGTTCAAGGTAAGTTGAGACAAAGCATCATCGTGGAAACCAATACATAAATGATAGGTACCTTTTGGGTTTGAACCTCCACTTAGTGTAAGATATTCAAAGCTTCATCGAGGTCCTATGGTGAATTTTATCTTGAACCAAGTACCCCTTGTGATAAAGCCTAACCTCCACACATATTGATTTTGTGAAGTAGTGTGTTCCATAGCTCGCACATTAATGGCCCTGTGCTTTCTCCCGGATTCATGAGTCCTTTTTCGAGAACGGTCTTATTCTCATAGGAAACGGCCGATTTCCAAATACTCATATAGGTAAGTCTCGAAGGTGTTCCTGCGAGACACCTTGTGATAAGAGTTAGACTTATTAAGGATTTTCATCCATCCCTAAGATCATGCGTAATCACTACACTAGAAGGACAATGGGAAATTTTAGTTTATTGTACCATAACCACTGCAATAACTTGTTAGTACCACATTTAACTTAAGTTTATCTTTTCAAAATATAACATAAGTTGGGTTTCGTTATTGGTGATCGAACTTCTTTCATGCACTGAGTCCCATCTCCTTATACTTCATTGAAAACATTTCCTTTGGAAGACTCTTCATAAATAGGTCTACCAAGTTTTTCTCCGTTTCAATGGCTAACCGCAATTACTCATTTCTTGAGTAGTTGACTTACTGCTCAATGTCCAAGACTTGCGCATATCTTGACTTTTTCATTATAACTCTCATTAGAGACATTATAGATTCATATCTTGATTCTCACAATTAATCAAGACCGCTAGAAATGGCTTCTTCCAAAATGGGATCTCTACAAGTTAGTTTACAAGCCATTCTACCTCGTTATTTATTAATTGCATCTACTTATGCAATCAATTCTGACAACATTATTAAATGTTCTTATTTGATTTTACAAAATAATTGTAACTTCTCTAGGAATCATAATTAACATTGACAGTTAATTCACAAGAAGTTATTAAGTCATTATAGACTTGCATTCACTAGAGGCATATAAAATTTGTAGGCAACTTGCTTGCTATTTTAACAGGCACATTATTACAATGAGTAAAACCTCTACTCATGCCCAATCTTCTACAAATTTATACCCAAAAACATAGACCATGTCTATTTAACATTTTACATAATGTAATGCAAATGTCCATAATTTACGCATCGGTAATATCGTAACACCTCATCATCGGACATTTGGTCGGCCGCCCAATTTTCCAATACGTTACATACTAACCGGAATTTTCCTTTTCAATGTCATTTAAGACATTCCAATTTCCATATTATGGAACCTATAATTCTTATCGCAAGAACTATGCTCATATCGCGCAATTGGTATATCGACAATAATGACGATCTTGGTTGTAAAATTAACAACCGGAAAATTTTATGACATTGTCATAAAATTTCTCCCCCAGTTTCATGACAGTCTTAAATGTAAAATTGCAAATCAATGTCATGAATCACGATAGCTTACAGATTTGCGCATTAATCGTTTGATTTATATCAAACGTGCGTGCACACCCAAATATTGTCAGTACCAGACCCAAATTAATGGCACAAGAATTATCCATTCACACAGATCTGTTTTCCGTATGTAATGATGTGATTCCTTTCAATCCATCGAAACCAGTAATCCCTACAAATGAGATCACATAACACCAACGGACCCTAATGGCCTAGTGCCATATTGGTACGTTCAAATTACTCCAATGTAATGATAACAGCGGGTCCTTTTACTCCATCCCCCACATTTCATGGCTATCACCAATAGTCATGAAACCACTTTAATGGATTTGATCCGAAAGCAAATCTCAATGCAAGATCTTAAAATTTGCAGAGGGATAATGAGGTTCTGATTGGATGGTCATGGTAGTAACCATTTGGTATCTCCTACCAATCGTTCTTAGGAAACATTGCATAACGACTGCTTTTGCGGTGTTCTGATCTAATGAGTTTGTGTCGCAAAACGACATCATGTACCAACCAGAGAACTTTCATCAGAATCGTCTTACAAAAATTTCATTTTGTAATATCTTCTTTTACTACCAATCGTTTCCATCCTTTCCGCCCAAACAAACAATGAGGAACTCCATTCACAATGATTACCTCTGGCCTGCAATCGTTTAGGAGAGGCACTATAGGCAGAAAACCACCATCCATATATTGATTCAAACAGTTATCATTGCAACTGATGACGTTGCATCTCTTGTCCTTTGAAATGAAATATGAACAGCTGTGTCTGTTCAAAACGTAAGATTTCAAAGGTCATGTCCCTGTAACTAATTAATCCCAAACGGTTACTAGAGATCAAAGCAGCAATTTTCTATTAATTACGGCACTAACATCAAAATGAAATGTTTATTCTATAAACAGAAATGATACCACTCATCTATCATTCTATTTCCTTAATTCACCCAATCAAGAAAAGCTAAACAAATTGATCTTATTAGCATCTACTGTGAGTTTGCATGCACCAGATATATATACATATATAGTTAATTAATAAGATCCTATACTCATGAAAAGCACAACCAGAATATGGGTGTATCACAATCCAAATGTGGCATCACTAAAACATATTCCGCAGAATTAAATAATACATTTGGAAAGACAAACTTATCTGTGGGTTTTTCCTTTTACAGTGAACGCTGTGAGAAAGTCCCTTTTCCAAAATCGGTAGTTTGAATGGGACCAGATTTCATACTGACAGGCCACCAGTGATATTTTCGCAGCAATGTCATTCCATTTTGTTTCGTTTCTCTTTCTCTTTGTAATTCTTCACCCTCCTTCGTCGAAGAATAATTGTCGAAAACTGTTGGAAAATTGACACTAAAACAGGGTGAAGAAAAGAATGTTGTATTAGGTTCAAGGCTCTAATAATAGATTCTTTTCGACAATTATTCGACCATTTCCCAATTGAATTGGCGAGTACAAACAGTCAATTGAATATTGCCGCCAGGATACTTGAAGCCCACAACGGTTGTTGGATTCAAAGCTTGTACGACCTTGATCCAACCAAGAACACACCGGTTTTGTTTTGATGATGCTTGTAAGAAAGAAAACAGAGTTGAGATGTTCTTCTTCATATGAATGAAAACAATCATCACTACTTATAGGGACTCATGCCTATTGGAGATGCCTCTTCATTTCCAAAAGACACTTAAGGTGTCTAATGGGAATGGTTGTGTCTTTGTGAACCATCACACCTGCTAGAGGTGCCTCTTGATCTCCGCCTAACATCCATTGTGTCTATTCAACACAAGTCACTCCCCAAACCGTAGCGGCTAACCAAAAACGAAAACCATTTTATTTTCTATGTTATTGAAAATATCCAACAAAGAGTTTCATCTACATTTCTTTATATCCACCATCAATTACATAAATTTCTTCCTTGATTTAATTTCATTTTAAGATCGTTTGCACTTATAAAGCTATAAGAATCACTGCAAGTTGGCATTTCTTGCCTGCTGGATTATCGCTCCAGTCACATGCAATTGTTTACTGTAAGGATTTAAGCAAGTCATTTTCCCAGCAGCAGCCACTACTTCTAGTGTTATTTTGGTAAGTTAAACATAGTTAAGGTCATATGCATGAAGAGCTTGAGGGTATAAGCCTCTGGAAGAAATCATAAATAGTGTGAAGGTACTAATCCATAATTGGTGTTCAGGAACAAAGATTTTTAGTGGAGTTAGCTTAGATATGATTTTGAATAATTGGGAGGCCGTTATGTTCTAATTAGCCTTGGGTGTATTTGATTTTGGTTTTCCTTTTTTCTTTTCTCTACTCCGATTATTCAAAATCATAGCTTAATATATTGCCCATTACTTTCTTAGTGTTTTCTTAATATATTGCCCTTTTTGAGTCAAAATAAAATAAAATGAAGAGCTGCAAGGAAAGGTAGTCTAACATCCATAACAGTTGAGATGATTTTAATACTAACAAGCTATGGGTGTCAGCTACTTTTTACTGATTAGTCTTTACTTATTTTCGATGTCTAACAAATACTAGCAACTATGTTCCTTAAATTTGCCAAAGAGCAATTTTCACTTTTACACTCAATAACAGGTTGATGAAAACTATCAAGTTTTATGTATACTTGGTGTTCTTGTATTCCAGTAGTATTTTAATTCCTCTCTATATTATTTTCTTTTTTCCTTGCTAATTTATTACTTGTGGAGTGTGGCCATTGCCTGCTGAGTTTGTCACTTTAGCCAAGTTGGTTAGATGAGCACCACAATTCAGAGTTAGACTCTTCATTATTGCAGGAGCAGTACAACATGAAGTTACTTATACAAAGATTTTACTTGTTGTACCAGTAAAGTTAACAAAGTGATAATTAGGGTAGTGCTAGATTGCAGATTATTTATGGATTATTTACTTGTTATACAAAGATTTTTCCAAGTAACTGCTTTGGGTGGGTGAGGTTCATGATTCGCAAGGCCTTCCCCGCGATTATGGAGGATACTACTAATCCCGATATGCTTTTAGGGGATATACTAACTCTGCCTTTAAGAGAGACAATGTGATAGAAATTTGTGAAGGAAGACTTGCTTCTTGAAAGAGGAAGATGCTCTCTAAAGGAGGTAACTTAACTCTTATTCTACGTCTGTCAGTAAAGTATTCTTATTTTGTGCATGTGATTAAATGTATTAAGAAGGTAATAAGGAACTTCTTGTGGATGAGTCCAATGATATTAAAAATCACCACCGATTGGCCTGGAAAATATGTGCAAACCCTTGAGGGTTTGGGCATTCAAATTCCTAGGATCATGAACCCTTCTCTTCTTCGTAATGGTGGTGGAGATTAGGGAGAGAGTCGATGTACTTTATTACCTTTCTTTGGTAAGCTTGATTGGGGAGGCTTCCAACATTACATAGCTAGCGGTGAAGAAACATGGCACTTACTTCTCCTTGTCTGTCTGTTCGTGTCAATTTTGCTCTTGTAGTGGATCATATTCTTATTCAATATCTAGTTGTGCATGGCATTTGGTCCTACTTTTCTCATGGGAGAAGAAGTGATTTTTTCAATCGATTCAATCTCTAATGGTCCGCCGGTAATGGTTTAATCTCATGGACCAAGGGAAGAGGAGCTTTGGAGGAGGATTCCAGCTGCTATTATGTGGATTCTCACGGGTCTACTAGAAATACCAAAATCTTTGCGGCTAAAGAGGTAAATTAAAGGTTTCATTTTAGTTTTATACGGCAAACCGTTTGCTATTATTCTATTGTTTACTTCGAGGTTGATTGAGTTTGAGATAAAGTGGGATTTCCTCTACCTAAACCAAATTTGATCAAGTCTTTCATTTCAAGAGACTTTCAACCCCCATAGTCATCTTTGTTACCGAGACATACAAAGAGGTCTCTGCAGCATATTGACAAGCTACATTATTTGCAATTGTGCCGAATGAAGGCGAAGTCTGAAGGATAAATTAAGAGGGTGAGAATAAGTCCAATACCGGAGGGGGCTTAAGTTAGCCAAAGCTCGGCTTGAGTTAGACAAGGTGAGCCAAATCTCGCTTGATAGGGTCCGACTTAGGGTTTATGCACTATATACACACAAGAGATGCCTTTTCTTTTAGGGCAAACACCACTCCGCCCGTTTCCACAATCCATCTCTCTTTCTCTCCGTGATCCGATCTTCATCTTCTAAAACAATTCTTTTTCTTCAATTGAGTGTGTATTTGTAGAATGAGTTATGAATCTTTGAAACTGGATTTGTGTGGGAACCTTTACATATAGCATGGAGTAGGAGACAACCAATCATCCTAAATTCAAAGACAATGATTTTTCCTCTCAACATTAAGTGATGTTGCACTCCGAAACTCGGGAGATACCTTGTCAAGTATGTTCTATATTAGCGCCGACATCATGTACATTCCAATGAGACAGTGATGGTGTGGAAGTAGATCCAGATATGTAAGTTTGTATCTCTTAATTTACCTTTTCTTTTTTCTCTTTTTCTTACTACTCTGTTGGAATTCTCCCTCGATTAATGTTTAATTTTTGAGTGAATTTAATGTTTAGTTTTCCTTATGCATTTCAAACAATTAAAATGTCTAAATACTACAGAAAATTTATTACCATGTTATAGTGAAGTTGGGATTCCGGTATTCATTACTGTTACATTGCTGCAAACCCTTGTGTGGTAGAAAAAAGGGTTTTGGATACACCCATGAATCTTGATATGTTTTTAGTTCTTTTCTAGATTTGCGTCCTAACGTAGAGACATTACCAGTAAAGAGAGAACATAAAGATGATTAGAGCATCAAGTGGTATCGGTGGATGAAATGAAGAATGATACTGTCTCAATGGTTTATGAGAAGAAGGATCCAAGTAAAGATAATTGTGGCAGCAATTTGTTGCTTTTGAAGTGTTAATATTTGGTAATGTATTGTAAATTTGTTTTGATTATTTTAGTCGTCATTGCTCAAACCTCATGGAAGTAACCAATTTTGATACCAGTAAGTTGTAAATGTCAAGAACCAAGTCATGCTTACCTTTTTAGTATACTAGATCAAAGAGTCCATTTAACAATGCAGGCTAGTTTTACCACGAGATAAGTCACAACACATTTAAGGTCGTTTAAACCTTAATCCTCAAAGTTTGAAATCAAGATTAGACCTTGCTTGCGAATGTATTGGCTACCCGCAAACCAATTTCAGTTCTATTCGTGTTCGTAATAACAGAGCCTAATGCAAATACCGGTGTATGCTAAATGCTAGGCTTGTGTTTGCATATCGACGAGTTTACCATTTGCAAAAATCTTTTCAATCTGTCTAGTATTAGGTGGTAGCACAAAGCGTTTGGTGTATTCAAATTTTAATTTTGCCGGTGTAGAGATTCAAAGTAGCTCAGTCTAGTTTTAGTTCCGCCCGCCAAACCACAACACACCTATCACAGACACCCTTGTGCGTAAATATATTGTAGCATCACATTTTATAGCTATGCTCGCGACACCCTTGTAATTCTCTGTATCATAAGAGCATTGCGAATTTGCGATCAACACCGATTGTCACTTGTCACCCTTTTGAGCCGATTTAATAAAAGACTTTCACATATTTGTTATTAAAACCCAAGATCTCGTAGGAGATGGGTCCCTAATATTTTACCTCACATTGTGCAGTCTTAAGGTTAAACAATCCAATGGCTAGCTATCTGCAAAATGATCCCAAGATCTCATAAGAAATGTATTGTAACATTACTTGGCTAGCTATTTGCAAAATGATCATTTTGCCTCCTAATTATGAAATGGCCATGTTACGCTTGGTTAAATGGCCATCTATAGGAGGAGACAAACCCAAGCATGTCTAATATAAGTTCTGTTATATTATATAATCATGGTCAAAATATGGCTATCTATAGGAGGAGCCAAACCCAAGCGTATACATCTTATACAAGTTCTCGCTATATTATTATGGTTAAACATGTTCTTAGAGAAGTTACTAGTCGAGTTGCTCGCACCATTCTACTTGCACGGTTGGTTATTCTTGAGGTTGTCATAGTTTTGATGGGCTTAGGGTTTACTAGTATATAACACAAAAGATGACCTTAGTTTCACTTTAGGGCAAACACCAAAAAGTACTTATAAAGACTCTAGGCTACTCAGTCCGTAATCAAACAAATACTGCTTCCACATCTCTCCCGGATCTAAATCTGATTTCTATCATCCAACATCCACATCCTCTCTAAAGTAAACTAAATCGATCTCCAAGAAGAATGAGTTATGAATTGAATGTTGGATTTGTGTCGGAACCTTTACACATGGCATGGAGGAGACACAATATCCTTAATTTTGGCACAAAGATTTCTCCTCCCAATACTAAATCGATGTTTGAAGTGTTTTTTTGAACCAAAGGCAAGCAATCGATATAACGTTTCATTGGAACGTTGGGCTTTTTATTTCCATTTAGGCTTAATATATAGATGTATCAAAACGCTGTATATTTTACTGAGGCTTTAATCTGATTTCATTTTTACATTGGTGTATGTATAGAGCTAACAATCAATGTAAGATTCGCATATTCCTTAATTGGCTTATATATCTTCACTGGCAAATTTTCATGGTTCACATAAAACCCTGGGATGTTAAAAAGAACTGAAGACATGGAAATTGAATTGTTGATGATGCTCATTGCCTTTTCAAAATTTCGTTATGGAAATTGAAATGAGAGTATATCTGCGATAAGACCTGCTTCTTGTTGAGTTTGAAAATGCTGGTATCTAAAATGTTTCTTGTAATACTACAACGCACCCATCAAGAACTCCATGGAGGAAATTTATAGCTTTTTGAAACAAGAGCCGCCAAGCTTTTAAGTTTTGGGAACAAAGTCAAGAATGGCGAAAGAAGCTAAAGGAGAGAGTTGGAAATGAGTGCTTGAAACGATGGCAAAATGAGGAGTTCATTAAGTGTATGAGCAAAGAGATCCAGTGGAAGGTAATAGTACCGGTGGTTCCAAAGAGTACCGTTGGGAAGTGGGGTATTTAGAATTCCCCAAGAGCAGTGGTCGTTCCCACCTTAATCACAAGGTTTGAAATCGTTGGTAGCTCAAGTAGCCTTGAAGCTTTTTCCTAATTCGAACCAATGTTTTCATTTTAGTGCAGTTTATTTTTCTTCTTGAAACTGAAAATATATGTAAATCTGAAGGGTGATCTTCTACTGTTAACTTATTTGAGCAACATAACTTGTTGGATTTATTGGATGCCTGCATTTGAACTTAATGTCTGTTTGAGTTAATTTAGAGTTAGGAGAAAAGAAGAATATACCTACACGTTCCATGATGTTGCAGGTGCGTCGTAGTTTCTGACACCGTAAAAGAGAAAGTTTGGTAGGAATCTTTCTGATGTCACAGCTAAATGTATTTACCATAGCTACATCAATAGAACCCAATCGACCTCGTTTTGATTTACTTTGTTTTATTCATGAGCCATTTCGCTCCCGCCAATTGATTTTTAGCATCCATTCTTCCCACCTAGTGCTTGAAAGAGCTCGATCGCATTCGGCATCTAGCCATTCCTCCATCGTCCATCAAAGATAAACCAAAAAATAAATATAAAGCTGTCAATAAAAATGGTTGATCAGCAGCCCCCTAGAAAAGACCTAGGTAGTAGTAACTGAATTCAAGATATGTAACTTAATTCAGATAGTGATGTTTAAAAATTAACTTTGACAATTGTGTTCTATAGCCCTAGAAACCATACCAAATGGGATCCAATAAGGATGGGCTTAGGGTTTTTATCATACTATACTATATAAGAGACCTTTCTTTCTTCTGGGGCAAACACTTATACAATCTAATGAAATCAAAAAGCGTTTTTTCTCATCTCTCTCTCTCACTGAACTAAATCTGATCTCTATCATCCAACATCGACATCTCTCTATCTCTGAACTAAATTCGATCTCCAAGAAGAATGAGTTATGAATTGAATCTTGGATTTGTGTCGGAACCTTTACATATAGCATGGAGGAGAGACAATCATCCTTAATTAACACAATGATTTCTCCTCTCAGAAGAAGTTTTTGTATTTCGCCATCAAGTCGCTCAAAAACGGTGAGTGTGTGAATGGCTTTGTAACTAAGCTTGTGTACTCGCTACATCATCTGCACAATTTTTGGTGGTATTATTCATTTATGTGTATAGTTAAATTTATTAATTTTTAGAAATTGTTAAAAGAATTAACCTTTTATGTAACTCATAACAGTCGAGTATAGGAGCCCAAAACTGCTCAAGATCTCTTCTAACTCCTCGATGGTAACATGTGGAGATGAAACGTATAACTTGGACGGTCTCCTCCGAACAGTTACAACAAGCTGGACCTCTTAGTGCCGATGAAGTGAAAGCACTCGTTACCAAAACGATGGAAGAAAAATACCCAAAACCCATTCAATCGTGTTCAACCATGGGTGCAAAGTCCACAAAAGTCATTCAATCGGTATGTTCTTTGATGGTGTCTCGCATTATTTGTTATTTTTGTCTTTGCATTTTTTACATCCGACAAAGTGTGTCATATCTT
Source organism: Papaver armeniacum (assembly GCA_023531295.1). Taxonomy (NCBI): domain Eukaryota; kingdom Viridiplantae; phylum Streptophyta; class Magnoliopsida; order Ranunculales; family Papaveraceae; genus Papaver; species Papaver armeniacum. The sequence goes on from JAJJWW010007116.1 coordinate 46,779, forward strand.
TTAAGTCCATTGATGTCCACAATTCGAGAAAAAGTAATAGATTCAAGTTTTTTTGGGACTATATTTTTCGCTTGAATGTAATTTTCCTGAAATAAGCTAGTCTCTGCTTCACATGAGCTAATAACACTCTTGTAACCTAGTGAGTTTTGCTAGCATGTCCATAAGATTTCCAAAAGTTATAACTGACACTAGACTAGATATCACATTTCATAAGAACTACAACAAGGATGCTAATGTTGTATATGCTTGTTATGTGCAGGTATTGTCCTAGGTGTGATTGAGGACGGACCATTGGAGATTATTTCATCTCTCATCATCTATCATCCAACATCCACATCCTCTCTAAACTAAATCGATCTCCAAGAAGAATGAGTTATGAATTGACTATTGGATTTGTGTCGGAACATTATGCATATAGCATGGAGGAGACACAATCATCCTTAATTTTGCAGAATGATTTCTCCTCTCAATAGTAAATCGATGTTTGAAGTAGTTTTTTTTTTGAACCCATGCAAGCAACGATTTAGTGTTTCTGTACTTTTTGTTTTGCTAGCAAAGTGGCTATTCTATGATTTGATTTATGGGTCAAGCAATGCATTGAACTCCGCGATATCTTGAAATCCCAAGGTGTTACGTGATCGTAGCCGATGCTCATTTGTGCAAACCATTACTTGGATACAGAGCTCATTAGATGATTAGTTATTGAGCATGAGATCACATTACAATGGAAAAAGGTTGTATTGGAGTCACATGTATCTCACTTTTTTTACTTTAAACGGTGTACTAGATGGATCTCTGAAGGTTCATCCTTTTTAATCCCCAATGGAAAAAATTACTTAATTTTGAGAGTTCTGTATTTTAAATTCTGAGAAGACGGAAGCAATTTTAGTGTGTCCCAAGTATGACACCAGTGGGGCGGAAGAGAGATATAAGTATTGTCAACATGTAAAATAGGGTTTGAGATTCAAAGTTATGTGTTTGTATTTCCTAATCATCCATGTGTTCGGTCTTATGGTGGACTCTATTACACTGAAGTTACTGTTCCATTATTGATTATTGTGTTGCATGGCATTCATCGATTCTCGTATGGATTTCCATTAGTATATCCATGTATCAAAATGCTATAGTTTTCTATCTAGCATATGACCATTCGGTTAGTCGTTTGGCTTAAAGAAAAAGGAAACAATGCCAATTTTAAATAACATTATAGCACGTACTTAACATTTCGTTTTCTTGACGAAGGTAAAAGTCAAAGTCTTTGATGGGTTCAATTAATAATAGTGTTGCCAAGAAATTATGTGGGTTGAGATTCTGGGATTAGCCGCCTAATGCCGTGGCTAAGGCGTTCTTATGCTCTCACATTTTTATCCTGGATTGAGTGCAAAAGACTCAGCGCACTTACCTGGATATCCATCGAATATTCCATTTTTATCTCGAATTGAAGCATGTGCCTTCCTCATATAATTCCAGGTTACAGGACCTTATCCAAGGAAGCATTTTTATCTGTATTGAAGCATGTGCCTTCATCATAGAATTGCAGGTTACAAGACCTTATTCAAGGAAGCGAGCGATTTAAATAAATGAGACGTAATTTTGTATTTCATGTTTTTGTCTATATATCATAGAATTGCGTTTTACTCGATTTTTAAGTAAAATTTGTGAACTTTAGGTTCATGCAGCATTACCTCATCTCAAGTGGAAACTCTCACCGGCCAAGTACAGATCTTTCTTCCTTCCATATCTCGTGGCAAAGATTAATGTATTTGGAATGTACAAACTGCTTCGAAGAATTGCAGCTTAAGCGACCATTTTAAGTTTTTGTAATTTTTGATTAGTCTTCCCTTGTATGTAATTTTTAAGTTTTTGTAATTTTTGATTATTTTTCTTTTAATTTCGTGTTTGCGGGCTTTGCCCCGCCCCGTCGAGGCGGTGTTTGAATTCTAAACTGGTAGTTTACCGACGCATCAAAATGCTGTATTTTCAACTATATTTTTCGTGTGTATTCATAGTCACTTAAAAGGAAACAATTTTGCACTCGCAGTCCGAGTTCAAAAGTTGAATTCGCGGCTCCATAGTTGTAGGATGTGGTAGATACCACATCTAGAGATATTTAACAATTTCCAGAGATATTTCAAAACTTAACTGTTAAGTTTGTTGATGTCATATCTACCACATCCTACGACTATGGAGCCACGAACTCAACTTTTGAACTCGCACTGCGAGTGCAAAACTGTTTTCCACTTAAAATGCTTCCTCGACCTAGTTGTATTTCATTTCAAATGCTGGCCGCCTTCAGTTGTGGCTAAGGCATAGGACTAGACTGCAAATGATGGAATGGTCATACCAAAATGCTCAAATTTCTTGGTACTTGGTTCTGCCATCACCAACATTACTTGGACTATAAGGGGTAACAAAATTCTAAATGGGCTTAAGGTTGGAAAAGGTCGATTGCTGTAAGGGTAGGCTTAGGGTTTACTATATAAATATCAAGATGACCTCTCTTTATTTCACTTTAGGGCATACATACACTAACTACTACATCTGCATCTAAACTCCAGCCGCCGCTTCCACACGTCTCATCTTCATCATCCAACAATTCTTCTTCTTCCAAAAGAACCGCAAGAAATAATAAAAAAAGAATGACTTATTGAATTTTGGGTTCGTGTGTGAATCTTTACATATAGCGTGGAAGGTGACACAAGATCATCGTTAAGATTTAACACAATGATTTCTCCTCTCAAAGTATTGGTATATTTGGGAAAAAAGATTTGAAACAAATTTATAAGTGTATGTGCCTTGACTTGTGGTGTGTTGTGATGTTGCAATGGTTGGATCCAGTGAAGATAACTTGTTACTTTTAAGAGTCCAAACTTAAATTTTTTGTATTCAGTTTCGTATTGATTATTTTAGTCGGCATAACTCAAATCCCATGGAAGTAACCGATTTTGATACTTGTAAAGTATAGCAAAGTATGAAATCAGTGTTAGCTCGGAGTAAACTTGGTCTTCAGAAATCGAACCAATGTTTTCATTATATTGCAATTTTTTTCTTCTAGCATAAGTTAAGTTTATTGATGTATCGATTTGTGTGATTGAGTTAGTAGGGTAATGATTTTCGTGCATCATCAATGATGTGATAATGGTGGTCTAACTCTGGTATTCTACTAACAGATGCTAACAAACCAACCATTCTCGCATCTCCCCAACCAAAAACAAACCAATCAGAGTTTTAGTTTTATTTCATTAAGCTAAGAATCAATGTAAGGCGTTTATTGCTTCACTCATATTTTTTTAACCACCAAATTTCATCTTCTAAACTCTGGGGATGAAAATAATTCAAAGAGACGGAAATTAAAACTACACACGTATTAGCCATTTACTTCGAGTACATAGACCATCCAAAACTGACTTCCTAAGATCAATGACCCAAGGAGCACCAAATATCTTTTCCTAGAAGTCGAATCAGGGACTGGGATGGTCGTCATACCAAAACGCTGAAACTACGATCACTTGGACCATAAGGGGTAACCAAATGGGCTCAACTTGGACCAGGTGGTTTGCCAAAGCTCTTGCTAGTTACTAGAAGGACGGGCTTAGGGTTTACTATATATACACTAAGATGGCCCTTTCTTTCTTTCATCTAGGGCAAACACTTCTACATCTAAACTCCAGCCGCCGCTTCCACATTTCTGTCTCTCATCTTCGTCACCCAACAATTCTTCTTATTCCAAAAGAAAGAAAGAAATAAAAGAAGAATTTTAATGAATTTTAGGTTTGTGTGGGAACCAAAACCTTTACATATACCATGGATGGAGGTTTACTCTTCCTTATATTTAACACAATGATTTCTCCTCTCTATGTATTTGTATGGGTGAAAATTTCAAACTGAAAAAATGGTTCACAGACACACCACTGACTCTTGATAGGTTTTCACCTCTTTTATAGATTAATGTCTTAACTGGGATAAGCTGTTGGAGATCTATTGTTCTTTAACATTTTAAGACTACTTCAGAAAGAGAAAGCTAAAGATGTTTAAAGAATCAATAGCTGAAATGATGAATGTTGAAGTGATAAGCCCTGATTTGTGAGTGTGTTGTGATGGTTTACGAGAAAAGAGATCCACTAATAGTAGGTGGCAGTTCCAAATTAAGACCACTCTCTGGGAAGTTAGAATACCTTTGGTGTTGTTGTCTAGTGCTTAGTTTACTTTGTAATATACTACAATAAAGGTTTCAAAACTTGTTAATTCGTTGCATTTAAATTTGTTTTCATTTACTTAGATCTCATTTACCAATTTAATTTGATAAACGTTGAGTTGTAAATGTCAAGAACCTAATTAATGTTTTCATCTTATTGCATAATGTTTTTTCTAGCAGACCTTGTTGCGAATGTATTGTGGCTACCTACAATTTAATTTCGTCTCTATTTGCGTTTAGAGTAGGAGAACCTAATGCGAATACCGTATGGATGCTAAATGCTAGGCCTGTGTTAACCAGTTTTCCATGTGCGGTTGTAGCATAGCAGTTGGTGTATTCATATTTTAATTTTGCCGGTGCAGAGATTCAAAGTAGCCTTGTAATTCTCGGCATTGTAAGAGCATTGCGAATTTGCGATCAACACTGATTGTCACTTGTCAGTCCTCTTGAACTGATTTAGTAAAAGCCTTTGACATTAATTGTTAGTAAAACCGAAGATCTCGTAGGACATGGCTCCCTAATATTTTACCTCACATTGTGCATTTTTAAGGTTAAACAATCCAATGGCTAGCTATCTGCAAAATGATCCCAAGATCTCGTAAGAAATATATTGTCACATTACTTGGCTAGCTATTTACAAATTGATTGTTTAATTTGCCTCCTAATTATGAAATGGCCATTTTACGCTTGGTCAAAAGATGGCTATCATGGAAGTACCAATTTCGATACTTGCAAGTTGTAAATGTCAAGAACCAAATCATGCTTGCCCTTTAGTATACTAACTCAAAAAGTTCACTTTACCGCAGCTAATGTTTTTATTAACGTGATATGTCGCAATACACTTGAGGTCGTTTAAACCTTTATTCTCAAAGTTTGAAATCAGTGTTAGATTTTCAGAAAATGTTTTCATTTTACTGCATAATGCTTTTCTAGCAGACCTTGCTTGCGAATGTATTGGCTACCTGCAATTCAATTTCGTCTCTATTTTTGTCTAGAGTAGGAGAGCCTAATGCGAATACCGTGTGTATGCTAAATTCTAGACCTGTGTTTGCATATCAAACCACAACACACCTACCACATGACATCCTTCTGTAGAAATATATTGTAACATCACTTTTTACCCTTGTAATTCTGAGCATTGCGAATATGGGATCACCATTGATTGTCAGTCCTATTGAAATGACTAACGAAAAAGACTTTGACATTGTTCATAAAACTCAAGATCTCGTAAGAAATGTCTCCTTCAATTTGAGCTAATTTGGGATCACCATTTATTGTTTCCCTTCAATGCTGTTATTCTTTGATGATACCAATTAGTAGCCAGGAACGTCAAAGGCTATCCGGTATCTCCATGAGATCCGCGGTTCTGCGTTCCCAAGTGAGAAACGTGTTAGGAGCGCGTTCCTAGCATGCAAAAAATGCGTTCCCAACATTAAGAACCGTGTGATTTACTAGCATGAATGAAGAGAACTGTTGGTATTTGATTTAGGGTTTGCTTTCTTTACACAGCAGCGGAGGCGCAGTTTGGTTTCATTCTTAAAGGTGAAATCTACACTATTTATAAAGATACGTCCATTGAGATTAGGGTTTAACTTATTACCCTTGATTATATCCAATCTAACGGCTGTTGTGTGTCCATTAACCGCCCGTAGTTGCTCACCAACTTGTGTGTTATTGTGACACGTGAAATATTTCCCTTTCAAAACCATACGGGATCTTTAATTGCATCAGTTAAGTGTCCTTAAACGTTGTTCTCCATAGATGATTGATCCAACATAAAAAAAAAAACTATCCTCGAAGTGGATTACCCATTATTTTACAACACAAACACCTGATGTTACCCCTCCATCCTCCCCTATACCTCCACCTCCACCTCCACCTCCACCTCCAAGTTCACAAGAACAGGAAACACTAGCACAAATGCGAGTTCATAGTGCTCGTAACAAACACAAGAAGAAAAAGCGGTCAATGAATGAGATATATTCCAGCACTTAAGTCACATTTTCTAAATATTTATGTACTTGTTTTATTTCTTGATTACAATATTGGAAAATCGGTAATATAACTAATATTTCTGAAAAAATGTAATTCACTCCCAACTCGCTTCCGGTATCTCATATTTTGAAAATTTTATGATCCCCGCTTCCGTCCTCGCTCCCGCTTCCTATATCGTTCCCGTTCCTGGCTACCAAGGATGATACTCTCCCATTTTGAAAATCATTGGAGGGGTTAGGGCAAAAGAAATGAATGACGGTGAACTGAGAGTTTTTGGGTGAAGATGTCATATTCACCTAGCAAATAGCATTCCACTGGCGGTGGAACAGAAGAGAAATATACAATTAGTATGAGCATCTAAAATGCTGTTTGGCTTCTCATAACGAAACCAGCATTTGTCACCTTGATGGCCTTTTTCTTGCATATCTGACATTTCTCCTCAAATTGGGTGCTCCTCTGAGGTTGCTGATTGCGACGATAGGGTTGATTGTTGTTGGGCTGATAAGACCCTTTGTGCTAGTTATTAAACCTTCTTGGATCTGGTTTGCTAGATGAGGCAGAGTTGGAAACTGCTACATTAGCAACAGGGGTCTGCAACAATGACAATTGTTGCTCGAGCTTCATATCGAAAGTCTGAAGATGAGAATAGAAAGTCTCTAGTTCCATCCCCTCCACAGTGCTTAATGAAGGTACAATTGGATCGTAACTCTGGTTCAGGCCATTGCTAATTGCCTGCTTCTTTGCATCAGCAGAAACTGTGCACCCTGATTCTGCTAACTGATGAAATAAACTTTTAGCATCATTCAAATATGTTTTCAAAGATTTATTACCTTTTGACATGCTGTGGAATTTTAGATGATAGATCCAATTTCAAATGCTTGCAAGTGGTTAGTAGTAGTACAGATTTAACCATACCTAGAATCCTATGTATATTTGAGTGTAATTCCAACCCTACATCTGTACAGCGTTTGAGCATGGAATCGGTTGACTGTGGCCGCTGCTCTTTGGTGTAAAAAAAAAAAAACTTTACTATCATTTTGGGAATAGCAAAGCAGAGCAATGAAGTAAATTTTTTGAAGATATGTGTGATATTGAGGGTTGAGAATGATCATGAGATTAGGTGATTATAGGTTTCCAGATGATTCACAATGACCAAAAAGGGTTGTTTGCGGTGGTTGCTGTTTATATTGATTGTGGTTATAGGTGTTGTGTGGAAAGTTTCAGACTTTTACTTTGGGAAGTACTGGTAGTGCAATAATCGACTCAACATTCCCTATAGTGGGGATGCGAGCACAACAATATTATCTGGACATATTTGCGCAGTTGGCATGGGCTCAATTTGGACAATGTGGTTCGCCGAATTTCCAAAGCTCTAGAGAGTAGAGATAAGGGCAGGCTTAGGGTTTAGTATATATACTTTAAGACGACCCTTTCTACTACACCTAAACTCCAGCCGCCGTTTCCACATTTCTGCCTCTCATCTTCGCTTCCAACAATTCTTTTCTTCTGAAATTCACAGAAAGAAATATATATAAGAAGAATGAGTTGTGTTGTGAATCACTGATATTTGGGTTTTTGTGGGAACCTTTACATATAGCCTGGTGGTGGGAGACAAATTCATTTTTATTTAGTAGCAGAATGATTTCTCCTCTCAAAATCAAGTCGAGGAAAGTCTGTTTATCCTGATTTATGTTCTCTATTGGTGGAACCATCTTCTTAAGCAGGAGATGAATCTAACTTTGGACAGCCAGGTGATCGGCTGATTGGAGATTGATGGTTGTTGGGAATTTGTAGGAGAAGAAGCATAACCACTGTATTTCTGGGGACGATTCAGCCGCATAAAAGCCCCACAAATCTAATCATTCCTTTTGCAGCCTCTCTGTGTCCAAGACCGAGATCTGGAAATTATAGTTGTGAATGAATGATTTCTTTTACAGCGTTACTTTTCCTTTCATCTTCTGCAATTCAAACAGATAAAATGTCTAAATGTATAGCATTTCCAACACTCTACTCAACTCGTTGAAGGACAATTCAAAGGATTCATGCACCACAAACCTACTTCTATGATTCAGTGAAAAATCCAGTTGTGAGTAAATGAGTCTTGCTTTGCAAATTTCTGAATTTGGTATATGTAGTTTATTAATTATGTATCAAAGTGTACGCTGTTTCCATATCCATGAAGTCGGTTGAATTACTTCCTTAGTTTGATTTCAATTTTACTTAAAAAGCTAAGAATCAATGTAAGTTGCCATTCCTTGCTAGACTTGAACAGGATCACAAGTTGACGGATATTAGCTAATTTTGTGTATACTTAATGGTGTTCTGTGCTTGTATCTGATTAGTGATTTACTTCCTCTGTGGATCTTGTTTGCTTTTTCCTTCCCCAATACGTTTGTTGTGGACTGGCCATTCCCGATTCAGTCTGTCCCTTGAAACCATGTTGGTTTATGGAATGGGCGTAGGGCTTGATGAGCACTGCTATCAAGAGTCAGAGTCTTCATTGTGGAAATGAGGTATGTTTGACCACCCATGAAATGTTGTACTCAACACTCTGATTAAACTAATCAGCTACAGACAATACGTATGCAATTTTATTTCCATCTCCTTAATTACAAAACTCAAGCTCTTGAAAGGCAGCTAAATGACGAAACCACAAGCTGCAACAGCAGCTCCAGAGAAAGTAACTGCTAGAACTTGCATAATTCAATCGTAACATGTCCGTGTGTTCAAAAAGTAACTTTGACGATCTTATACCAGATGGGCTTAAGTTTGGGCAAAGAACAGGCCTCTACAGTGTTAGTCATGAGGCTTAGGGTTTACTATAAAAGAAGATGACCTTTCATTCATTTTACAGCGAACACTACTACAGTACAACTGCGCCGTTTCCACATCTGCATCTCTGTCTCTGAACAAAATCGGATCTGCAAGGAGAATGAGTTATGAATTGAATCTTGGATTTGTATCAGAACCTTTACACATAGCATGGAGGAGGAGAAACAATCATCCGTATTTAGCACAATGATTTCTCCTCTCAAAGATAAATCAAAGTATGAAATATTTTGGTTTTGAACCCATGGAAGGTTTGGATTTATTGTTTATTTTCATCTTATTTCGCTAGATTCACTGGTATAATCTTTTGATAGGTAGCAAAGTGGCCATTCTATTCTTTGGTTTCATTGATCTTCAATGTATTGAAGCTACAAATATGATCAATTCGATGGTCATTTCTGCAAACCATTGGATACAGAGCTCATAAGATCTTTTACACGAGGGAGCATGCTTTGCAGTTTCGTAACCGACCTAGTTGCTCGCATATGCAGTTGGATTTGATAGCTGTCAATGTTAGATGGTGCAGGCTCAAATCCATAACATATATATATCCTTACGGAAGTTAATTGCAATTAAGGAATGAAGAAAGGTCAGTGGCTTCTTTCTGCTTAATTATCAAAAATACTATGAACTTCCTTGCAATTTTTCCGAGACCGGGAGTACATTAGATATGGTCGGTTATTAATGTTTGTCACCGAAAAAAGAAATAAAAAAAAGGAAGCTTCTTAAGGGATGGTCATGGGGCGGGTATGCCAATCCCAGTCACTGCCCCGTTCGTAAAAAAAATACCCATACCCGCACCGTTACCCACATGAAATGGGGCGGGGCGGGTATGGGAAATACCCGTTTGGGGCGGGTTTTTCATGGGTTACCCGTAACACGGAGTTATACATAAATTTATTTATAATCAAAACTTAAATATGAAGCAGACAAAAATAATAACATAAGAATAATGCATTCTAAAATTTCAAATTCAGAAATTCATCTTAAGGTGAACAAAAGAATCTTTAAATGACTTCTTAGTTTTTCTACTTTGTACTTTCGATACAAGAACGATCAAAGAATGTATCTGAGCACAACAAAGAAACGAAAGTGATGAATATACAAGAACGATCAAGAATATAATAAATGAAAGAAAGCTCGACTAAGTGGTAGACGTATAAAATTCAATACAAATTCTTGCATAAAAGTCGAAACCCTTATAATATGGAAGCAACGGGGCGGGTATGGGGCGGGGACCTTGAATCCCATCCCCGCCCCATCCCCGTAGCCTAGGTTTCGGGTATTACCCATACCCTACCCCATCCCCATATGTGTGAGTAAAACCCTACCCAAACGGGGCGGGTACCCACGGGGATGGGTTTGGGTGGGGAAAATGGCCATCCCTAGAGAGATAAGGGCATGCTTAGGGTTTACTATATCCAATATAAGATGACCACTCTTTCATTTTAGGGCAAACATGCACTACATCTTATCTAAATCAGATAACTCAAACTCAGCCGTCTCCATATCTTTCTTTGATCTCTATCCTCCAACAATTCAGAAAAGAATGAGTTACGAGTTACATATAGCATGGTGGGAGAAAATATTATCTTTCGTTTTAGCAGAATGATTTATCCTCTCTAAATTAAGTCTAAGGAAGTCGGTTTATCGTGATAACAATTGTGGATCTTCCTATAAGCCAGCATTTCCAACACTATACTCATTGAAGAAGGGATCACTTATGCACCTTAAATCTAATCACTTCTTTTGTAGCCTCTCTGTTTATTCAGTCATTACCCAACCAAGACCGAGATCTGGAAAATACAATATTAGTTTTCTTGGTTTGATTTCGTTTTAAAATTTGTGGCACTTGTAAATCCCTGAGTTGTTTTTTCTACTAATTCCTATTTAGTTTAGCTAAGAATCAATGTGTAACTATTAATTGTTGGATGTGTCATAATGGTGGTCTATTATTCTGTTTTTCAATTGTATATCTTCTATAGCAAGTTCATCAGAAGAGAAATCTATAATTCTCAAAGCATGTAATTGTAAGTTTGTGCCTCCTTTTTAGCAAGTAGACAAACGCCTTTTGGTTCACTACGGCTCTCAAAGTGCGCATTCAGATTCATTGTACTTCTCCAAAATCGGACCAACTTTCAACGCTGTCAATGATATTGCAGGGCCTTAACGCTGTCAATGATATTGCAACACCAGCCTTCTTAAAGAACGTTGTGTACTGCATTAAATCGGAGTATATAGCTTGGATATTGCAGGGCCTTAACAGAAGTGTAGCGAAGAAGTACGAACAATAAGACATCGTTTGATATTGCAGGCTATTTAAGCGAAGAAGCAAGCCATCCTTTACAAAACTCTTTGCTGATTAGTCTTTACTTGTATGTTGTATTTTTCGTTGTCCAACAAGTACTAGCGAACCAGTTGCTTAACTGAATGATGAATATTAGTTGTTTTGTGCATATCCTTGATGTTAACATTCTTGTGTTTGAGTAGTGATTTAATTCCTCTCTATGTGTTTGCTTTTAACTTGGATAATTTAATTTGTTAGTTGTGGACTGAAGTCGACTGACCATTTCCCGTTGAGTTGGTCACCTGCAGCAAAGTCCACAACAATCACCAAACATCGCTTGGAGGGCATGGGCTCAAGTTTGACAAGGTGGTTTGACAAAGGCCCAAAGCTGTAATATTCTGCAATTCAAACAGAGTCTGAATTTGATTTTTGATGTATCTAAAATGCTGTAATTTCAACTACATTTTTTATTTCATTTTAACATCTTTGCACTTAGGAAGCTAAGAATCAATGCAAGTTGGCATTCCTTGCTTAACTTATCTTTCTAAACCAGCAAATCAATGCAAGTTAGACAAGCTACCTAACCGTAGGGGCTTAAGTTAGACAAAGTTAGCCAGAGCTCGGCTTGAGTTAGACAAGGTTAGCCAAAGCTCTACAGGCCTAGGGTTTATGCACTTGTTTTGTTTTTTTGAAGCACTATATATACACAGGCCTAGGCCTAAGGTTCCGCGGATAATACTTTGAAGATGTCCTATACTAATGCCGTCATGGTGTACACGTCAATGAGACATCTGATGGCGTGAAAGTAGATCTACATATGTGTAAGTTTGGATCTCTCAATTATCTGAATGTTAAATTTTGAGTATTTATTTTTCCTTTTCTCTTCCTGTATTTTTTTTATTTCTTTTTAGGCTAAATCTATTGATGTATCAAAATGCTGTACATTTTTCATTGTTACATTGTTGTAATTATAAAGCTAAGAATCAATGTAAGATCGGCAATTTTTTTTTTTTGATCAACAAAACGATATAATTTTTATATAAAGGTAGAAAGAACGAAAGAATTACATGACAGAAACTGCTTTAAAACAGTTGAAAACGAAACTATTTCCTAACTGTTTCTTCCCATTTGAAGACTAGTTCTTCGAACCTAACATTCTTGAGATCGTGAGAAGAACAAGACCAGCACAAAATGATAGCTTTTATGTCTAAAATAATACTCTGGACATCCTTCTCAACTTTTATGTCTAAAACAAGACCAGAACAAGACAAGCTTAACACCATAGATATCTTAGATGGGAAAGGTATTCATCTATATAACTTATGTGTGCTATGCGAGAATGTTGAAGAATCATAGGAACATCTTTTTTTTGCATTGCAAGATTGCGCATAAAGCCTAGTGTTCGCTGATGCCAAGATGAAACTGGTCTTGGGTCTTTCCTCGTCTTTTAAAGACTTGGCTCATTGTTGGTTTCATCCTCGTTTATCTGATCATGGAAGAATTATTTGGGACTTGAACCCTGTGCTGTTACATTGATTATTTGGAGAGAACGTAACTGTCGTATCTTCTAGAAGAATTATGATTTCAAGGTTTATCTCGACTTATGCAATGATGCAAAAGCCTTGGTTCTCTCTTAGGCTGCTGCAAAAAAGAATCAAGTTCATGTAAATTTTTCTTACAGCTGTCTCTAATTGGGACAACATATTCTATTTGTAAGGTAGTTTTTTCTTTTCTATGTTTGCTTTTTTTACCTCTGGTAGACCCTCTGTACATTCTCTACTTCTAATAAATTCCTCTTTCCGATCAAAAAAAAGGTCTTCAAAGTTCGAGCCAATGTTTTCATTTTACGCATATGTTTAGCAGACCTTGCTAGCTGCAATTCAATTTCATGGTTATTTGCGTTTAGAGTTGAGAACCTAATTAATGTGAATACCGTGTGTAAGCTAAATGCTAGGCGTGTGTTTTCACTTTGCATATTCATGGAGCAAAAATTAGTCTCTATAATGAACTTTCCTTAGAGATCAGTATCGAAATTCACCCTTCTGCAAACTTCTGCATAAATTATGGCTCTCATTCTCTTATCATAATATCTGAGAACAAGTTCTGTATCTCTAAACATTTTCAAGTAAAAACAAGCTTTTCGATGTTTTTACTAACGGAGTAACATATCAGCCATAGTGTTCCGAAGTTGAAGTCTGATAGGCAACCAAAGGTGCGGGCCTAAGTTAGACAAGGTTAGCCAAAGCTGGGACTTGAGGTTAGCCAAAGGTCTGATGATAGGGAAAGGCAGGCTTAGGGTTTATGCACTACAGTATATAAACTCAAGAGATGGCGTTTTCTTCTTCTAGGGCAAACACTGCTCCGCCGTTTCCACAATACTATATCTCTCTCTTTCTCTTTGTGATCCGATGATCCGATCTTAATCATTCAAGAAGCAGTTGAAGAATGAGTTACGAATTATTGAAATTTGGATTTGTATGGGAACCTTTACGTATAGCATGGAGGAGATTGAACCAATCAAATTTGAATTATTAGCACAATGATTTCTCCTCTCAACTTCAAAATTTGGATTTGTACGATTCCTCCAATTATAATTGGCATAGATCCTTCAGGGACTGTATTTCTGTCCTTTAGGAGTGTTCATTGATGCAGTAAGGAACTCCAGTTGCCAAATCTGCATTAACCACAGATCTTGGATGATGTCCTACACTACTAATGCCATTTTAATATAAGTAGATCTAGATATGAGACAGATGGTGGTGTGAAAGTAGATCTAGATATGTGTCTGTTTGCTTCTTGACTTTGTGTGATCCAGACATGGTGGTTGAAATTCTCTGTAATGATTAATTTTGATTGGATTATCCATCATTCATCTTATTTCCATTTCTCTTCTGCATTTCAAACAATTAAAATGTCTAAATAGTGAATTTCATTGGATTATCCATCATTGATCTTAATTCCATATTGGCTTGATCTATTGATGTATCAAAATGCTGTACATTTTTCTATATCCATCAATCAACATAAATTGCTTCCCTAATCTGATTTGATTTTAACATTGTTGTACTTATGAAACTAAAGGAGATCCAGATATGTGTAAGATAGTGTTGAACTTCTGATTATTGTTTCCTCAGAAAATGTAATGTAATTTTTAACATGGAATTAGCTTTCCTTATCTCTTCTGTATTTCAAGCAATTACAATGTCTAAATATCTGATTGAATTTGCTGTTTGCAGTTTAGTCTTGGCTTTGCGATTCGATTTTGGTTTTGGGTTATTATTTCTGTTTGGGCTTGATCTATTCATGTATCAAAACATTTTTTTGTATCCATCAATGACATAAATTGCTTCCTTAATTTTAACATTGTTGTACTTATAAAGTTAAGAATCGATGTAAGATTGGCATATTCCTTACTTATTCAAAGATGATATGCAATGGAAACTTGATTAATATCGGCTGTGAATACATCTATATATACAAGAATGTATCCAGAGAATATAGGAGATAAGTTAGACTGAAACTAACCCTTAATTAACCAAGTCAAACTATCTATATTACAGGAGTAGAAGCTATCTATACAAACTGAATAACAAGAAGATAGGAGTACAATAACTGTGTGAACCTAAGTACTATGTACATGTCAATACCCCCCTCGAGTTGGAGTAGGTGAAGGAACTTGACAAACGTCTAACTTGCTTACTAACTTCGTGAACTGGTTTGCACCAAGAGGCTTCGTGAACTGGTTTGCACAAAGGTAAAGGAAGTACAGTGGGGAAAGAGCGATCAACATCAACAGTAGTAAATGCAGTAGGCACTAAACAGTGTATATCCATAGGTAACAGATCATTTGAACTGGTAAAAATCAACAGCAATGGAGAAATCATGGCATCACTCAAGGAAATCAAAACAGGCTTTAAGGAATTTATAATCTCTCTCAAAGCCCTAGACTGGATAAGCACCATTTTGGAACAGGAATCTTCAACTCTAAGGGAAAGACCGGCATATTGGAGCTACAACAAACCTGCAGAAAGGCTCTCTCTAGTTAGGAATTTTTTTGCTAATGGAGAAATGCTTAAACTGACTCGGATCGGACCTAACAGAGATCCAGGGCAAGTATGTTTTTTCCCTTCAGGAGGTGATGGAAAAGGTTGGACTAATTTTGCTGAAGCCATTAAATTCTGCTTGAGTATGGCTACAACATTTCAACAGATCCAAGCAAAGCAAATTCCACCTCCATTAAGCAGATCTCAACAACAAGGAAGATTCAGCAACAGACGGAAAGGAGCCTTGATTTGTGAGACTCAAAATTCGACAATCTCTTGGGTCCGAATTGCGCAAATCATCAAATCACTCTTCAAACTGCAAGGATCTGTTACTTTATCACCCATTTCTACAACGAAATCTCGAGCTTTGTTCTTTGTGGATTCGGAGTACAAGAAACAAGAAATCTTATCAAAGCAACAATGGAACACTGATGAGGTAACGCTTTGTTTTTCTGAATGGAACCCAAATGCTAACAGCCTCAAATCTCAAGGTGCTACTTGTCCCAAATCAATATGGCTTGCTGTTCATGGAGTACCGCTTCATATTTGGAATCTGAGAACCTATCGGAAAATAGGAAAAATGTGGGGTGGGTTAATTTCACCTCATGCGAACTCTCTCAATGGTCTTGATTATTCAGCAATCTTTCTTCAAGTAGCAGGTCCGATTAACGATAAGATGGAATTCAAGATGATGCATATAGATGGACTTTCTTTTCCCATCGCAGGAGAGGTAATAGATAACGAAGATGTCATAGGAAAATCTGAATTACAAACAGTTGAATCAGGAGATCATACAGTGCAATTTCCTCCTGCTCGAATTTCTCCTCGTTCTCACGAATTTTCAACTGATGGCAACAATGGTAATTATCAAGAAAGGATAAGGATAGAAGAGCAAATGGTTCTCTTTCCCGTCAGAGAAGTTAATGCACCTACCTACACCAAAGAACATAGTACAGTTGCTGCCGTTGACGAGGTACTGTTTCCTGCTTCAAACCTGACACTTCAACTACCAGCATTAATTGAAAATTCAAATTTTGAATTAGTTTCCTCTGTGAATATTGCAAGCACCGGGTCGGGTTGGATCGATACCCGTATAAATAGAAACTTTGATGTACCTTTAGCCCATCAGCCAGATCAAGCCCATGTCTCTCTGTTAGTGAACAGGCCACCTCAGTTAAATCATATAAATTCTTTTGACTCGGTTCATTCTCCCAACCCATCTACAGCACCGGATACATCTGATTCAACAGCAACACCAGATAATACTAACTCCTTCCAAGATCAAGGAACCACTGTTGAAGCAGTTTCCCTGCAACTTCTCTACAAAAAGTCAGAAAAAGCCAACAACAACAACTGCCGATTGTTTGCATGAACTTCAAAGTTTAATTGATTCTTTTAAGAAATATGGCCCTTTAATTGAGTCTCTATTAGACAAACAGAAAAACAACTTGAAGCTCTTATGCATAATTCTACATCCAAGAACGAGTTCAATCTTCAAGAGCTTTTCGAAGAAACAGTTAGAACTTGATATTTTGGTGAATATCTTCCACAGTTCTATTGTGGAGATATGAGAGTTTATTTATACTAATCGAGACTCGCAATGCGATTTACAAATGTTGTTACTGCATTCAAAACAAACCCAAAGACTCGATCTAACAAACCATACTCATAGCCATAGGAATAGTCCTAGTTACTCGCTCTATTGACCAACCGGAGTGACTCTGCATTGAGTATCCTAGAACCTTATCGTTAACATCCCCCCCTCAAGTTGTACCGTAGCTGGCGGATGTGCAACTTGGATCTTAGAATGTGAAACCTTGGCGCAGCTAGTCCCTTTGTAAATATATCCGCCAACTGATCTCTTGAACTGATGAACCTCACACTTAGTTGTTTGTTAGCAACACGTTCTCTGACAAAGTGGTAGTCTATTTCAATGTGTTTCGTGCGGGCATGAAAAACTGGATTTGATGTGAGATAAGTAGCCCCTAGATTGTCACACCATAGAATAGGAATAGTAGATGTAACATCAAGCTCCATCAACAATGATTGAATCCAAATTAGTTCTGATGTTGCAATTGCAACACCACGATATTCTGCCTCTGTGCTAGACTTGGACACTGTCTTTTGTTTTCGTGCACTCCAGGAAATCAAGTTGCCACCAAAGTAAATACAGTAGCCACTGGTGGATCTCCGATCATCTAAGCTGCCTGCCCAATCCGCATCCGAGTATGCATGAAGAGAGAAATCTTTGTTTGAAGTTAAATGCAAACCATAATCCACTGTGCTCTTCAGGTACCTGAGTATTCGTTTTACAAGCTCCCAATGCTCAATAAACGGATCATGCATATATTGGCAGACTTTGTTTACAGCTACGGAGATATCCGGCCTCGTCAGATGCAAATATTGCAATGCACCCACCACACTGCGATATAAGGTGGCATCCGTGAACCTTTCAGTGCCATCTTTGTGAATCTTCACATTTGAACCAAGTGGTGTACTTACTGGCTTCACTCCATCCATCTTAACACGTTTGAGAAGATCTGACACGTATTTTCTCTGAGTTAGGACTAACTCATTTTCTTGACGTAAAACTTCTATACCCAAAAAGAAAGATAGATCTCCCATATCCTTAAGCGCAAACTCTGAGCCAAGAGCTGTAATTAGATTGCTGATTTGTGCTGCATCTGACCCAGTGACTATTATATCGTCAACGTACACTAGAACATAAGTGACTGACATGGGTGTTCTACAGATAAAGAGAGAACTGTCTGCAATAGACCCTTTGAAGCCAATCTTTAGTAAGTAAGTACTCAGTATTGAGAACCAAGCACGCGGCGCTTGTTTAAGTCCATACAAGGACTTATGGAGTTTGCAAACATGATTTGGATAATTAGGGTCTACATAACCTGCTGGCTGCTTCATGTATACGTCTTCTTCAAGTTGGCCATCCAAGAATGCATTTTCAACATCCAGCTGCTTAAGTGGCCAATGATTCATTACTGCAATGGACAGAACTAGGCGAATGGTACAAGGCTTAACCACCGGGCTGAAAGTCTCATCATAATCCACACCTTGTTGCTGATTGAACCCCTTTGCGACAAGTCTAGCTTTGTGACGATCTATCGTACCATCTAGATTTTGCTTTACGCGAAAAACCCATTTTGAGCCAACAACGTTCATACCATCTTCATACTTGACCAACGAATAGGTGCCGTTTCGAATGAGAGCATTAATTTGTGTATCCATTGCTGATCTCCATTTTGGGTTTTTGCTAGCCTCTGAATAACATGTTGGTTCCATGAAATCAGACTCAGGAAGTGGGTGCTTCGTAGCTGCCAAGCACATCCTTTGAACAGGTTTACTAATCCCTGACTTTGCTCTTGTAACCATATGGTGTGAAGCCGCATCATTTCGAGACGACTGTACTTCTGGTTGATCTTGTGGTGCTATATTTGAAGTTGCCGATGCTGCGGAATTATCATGCGACACTTGTTGTGCTGGAATGGAAGGTGCAGGTAGAGAAGCAGTGAAGCAAACATCACGGAATGAGTGGTAATTGCGGGAGGAACTGAAGTTTGTGCCTCAACACTATCCCGTGGTAAATGTAAACTTTACGGCGAAAAGGAGATGTTAGAAGTAAACTTGTATCAGATGGTGTAATACCTGGATTTGACACTGGAACATGCTGCTGCTGAGGCTTGAATGGGAATGTCTGTTCTTCAAATCTTACATGTCGAGAGATGTATAATCTGCCAGATTGACGGTGAAGACATTGATAACCTTTATGGGCATTGCTGTAGCCTATAAACACACACGGTACAGACCTTGGTTCTAGTTTGTGTGTGTTGTATGACCTAAGACATGGATATGCAAGACAACCAAAAACTCTCAGGAAGGAATAGTCAGGTCTTTTATGGAAAAGAAGTTCAAGTGGAGTGAATTGTTCAGTGGCAGATTTCGGAAGCCTGTTTATCAAATAACAGGCTGTAGTGAATGCATCAGACCAATATGACATTGGCATGTGCGCCTGAAACAGAAGGGCTAAGCCTGATTCCGTGACATGGCGAATTCTTCTTTCTGCGATTCCATTTTGAGGTGAGGTATGAGGGCATGAAAATCTGTGTTGTATGCCAGAATTATTAAGATAAGAAGTGAACTTCTTGTACTCTAATGCATTGTCAGACTGAAATACTTTAATTTTATGATCAGTGAGGTTTTCTATTTGCTTTCGAAACTGAATAAAAATATTTAATGCATCAGATCTTTGAACCAAAGGAAATACCCATGTAAAATGTGAATAAACATCCATAACAAGCATATAATATCTATAACCAGTTCTGGATAATTTTGGTGACACCCATATGTCAGAAACTACCAAACTTAAAGGTGTATCAATTATTGAAGTGCTAAGGGAAAATGAAAGATTTTTGCTTTTGCTAACATGACAAGAATGACAGTAATCAATCTTTTTATTGGAGACTGGCAAGGAAAACTTATGGCAAATGCTGGAGACAGTGCGCATCATTGGGTGACCCATACGCTGATGCCATATCGGGTAGGTAGAAGCAACATGAGCTTGAGGCTTGACTGGATCATCTAGCTTGTCAATACCTTCAAAAATATAAAGACCATTCCTATTCGGCCGCAAGTAAAGATGTTGTTCCGTGTGCATGTCCTTCACAAAGAAATGAGTAGTGTGAAACTCAAAATAAACTGCATTATCTTTACAAAATTGTGAAACAGATAACAAATTGGTCTTAATCTGAGGAACATGAAAAATTTGGTTCAAGTTGGATTGTCTTGAGTTATAGGTGAAAGAGGCTTTACCAACATTGGCAATGTTCAAAGCATTGCCATTACCAACTTGAACTTGCTCGGTTCCATCATATTCATGAGGTATAGACAAGTTCCTCATATCTGCAGTTAAGTGATGGGTAGCTCCAGTATCAGTTACCCACTGATTTGCATTTTCACCTCCAGGCAGAGCAATGTAGGCTGTTGGTGGCTTGTTTTGATTGTTATTTGATTTCTCGTACTGAACCAAAGACCTAGTAGCTTGATGCCCCTTCTTTTTACAGATCTGGCATTTTTCTGCAAAGGGTGTTTGAGCCGGCTGATTGAGACGCTGAGGTTGATTGTTGAACATCTGGTTTGGTCCTCTCTGTTGCTGGTTGTTGTTTCTTGGACCCGATCTCTTTGGGGATGCATAGTTTGTATTTGCCACATTAGCAATGGGTTCTTTGAATCGAGTGCCGTTCTTTGCTCGAGCCGCATATCAAATGTTAGCAGGTGTGCATAGAAAGTATCCATCTCCATGTCTTCTATGGTTCCCAATGCAGTAACAATAGGATCATAGGACTGATTTAGTCCATTGCAGATTGCTTGCCTTTTTTCATCATCAGTTGCAGTATACTCTGATGCTGCAAGTTGATCAAACAGGTTCTTAGCATCGTTCACGAAAGTTTTTAATGATTTATTACCTTTGCTGAGAGAGTGAAGCTGCTTCTTAAGATTCATCACATGAATCTTAGTTTTTGGAACAAAATAGCCTTCAAGTTTTTCCCAGACTTGTTTGGCTGTATCAAGTCCTCGTACATGGCAGAGAACTTCAGGTGTTAAAGTAGAGTTTAACCACCCTACAAGCAGTGAATCTTGAGATTCATATTCTGTAAACTTTGGGTTTACTGCATCCGAGTTAGGAAGAGTTTTTGGTGGTATTTCTTCAGTTCCATCAATGAATCCTTGTAAGCCATATCCTTTGAGAATATGCTTGAACTGTGTCTTCCAAAGAGAATAGTTTGTCTCGGTGAGTTTCAGTGTCACGAGATGGTGAATTTGGATGTTTCTTAGGGTATTGGTATTGTTGGTATTGCTGGTTGATGCCATTGTTTTGGTTGTTTCTGATTGATAAGAAGCGTGGGTAAGATCGATTGGCTGATACCAAGTTAGAACTTGATATTTTGGTGAATATCTTCCACAGTTCTATTGTGGAGATATGAGAGTTTATTTATACTAATCGAGATCGCAATGCGAGTTACAAATGTTATTCTGATTCAAAACAAACCCAAAGACTCTGATCTAACAAACCATACTCATAGCCATAGGAATAGTCCTAGTTACTCGTTTTATTGACCAACCTGGAGTGACTCTGCTGAGCTGTCTAGAACCTTATCGTTAACAGAAACAAATCAAGATAAGGAGAATGAAATTGAAGAGGCTATTGCATCCGTCCATTTGGTAGATCCATGAAGACAAATATCATCTCATGGAATGTTAATGGGTTACTCGACGTTACCAAGAGAGAAAATCTTCAAGTTCTTCTCGAGAATGTGGAAACCAGATATCATTTGTTTGCAAGAAACCCATGTAAAGGTTGGAGAGACATCAAGTGAAACAACTGTGGGGAGCAAATAATTTTAATTATGTTGCGTTGGATTCCATTGGGCGGTGATGGAGGTATTATCATCATATGGAACACCAATAAAATCAATGTAATTGATTCTCTTCTTGGTGCTTTTTCCATTTCTGTTAGATGCAACTACATAAATGATGATTTTGTGTGGATGCTCACTTGTTTATGGTCCTGTCCTCGATTTTGAAAAGGATCGTTTTGGGATGAACTTAGGGATATGCGCACTATTTGGGATGATCCTTGGGTTCTTCTGGAGATTTCAATTGCACTAGGTTTGCCAATGAAAGGTCGGGGCCTCAAGTTATTACCAGGTCAATGCGCAGATTTGCTTCTCTTGTGCGTAACCATCAACTCATGGATTTACCTCTTGTAGGCAGTCATTTCACTTGGTCCGAAATACGTCGTGGAGTAAAATCGACGGGTTCCTCATTTCTTCTCGGTGGGAGGATCACTTTCGAGAATCGAACAATCCTCTCTACCTAAACCTTTTTCGACCATATCCCTATCTTACTATCTACCGAGGAAGAAGGATGGGGTCCCTGTCCTGCAGATTCGAAAAAATATGGCTTCAAGATGATTCTCTTAGGGGGCTTATGGAAACTTGGTGGCATTCTTTTTCATTCTTTGGAACTCCGGGTTTATTCTTGCTAAGAAAATGCAAGCTCTTAAAGAGAAGTGAAAGTCCGGAACAGGGATGTCTTTGGAAAGATTGATAGGCGGGTGCAGGCTAATCTTATTTCCATTCAAGGCATTGTTGCACAAGCGGCGCTTGATCCTAATAACACTCAATTGTTGGATGACCAAATTATTCTTTGCGGTGATTTCAAAAGACTTGCCAAGATGCATAGTGATTTCTGGAAACAAAGAACTAACATCAATTGGGTTGAAGAGCATGAGAACAATACTCATTTTTTCCATAAATATGCTTCCGCTAGTCAAAGAAACAAGAGTTTTTCCCAACTCAAGATCAATGGGTTAATGACTAAAGATAAAACTCTCATCAAGAAGGAACTTGTTACTTATTATCAGAATTTATTCAATGAAGAAATGCACACCAGACCCCAATTAGATGGGCTGCCCTTTCTGCTATCTCTTCTATTGACGCCACTTAAGTGAAGCTAAGTTTGAAGAAGAAGAAGTTAAGCAAGTCTGTCAAGGAATTAGGTCGGGAAAAAGCTCCAGGCCACGACGGTATGCCTATTTTTGTTATTTCCTTGTGTTGGGATTTTATGAAAAACGACATAATGAAGGTCATGGAAGAGCTTTACTACAACAATGTCATTGATTGGAGGCTTAAGTCTACTTTCCTTGTGTTAATTCCTAAGGTGCGAGAACCTCGAGCGATTTACGATTTTAGGCCAATAAGCCTTATGAGTAGCATCAACAAAGTTATTTCCAAGGTTATTGCCACTAGATTGAAGTCCGTTCTCCCTCGGATCATTAGCTTTCAACAATCCGCGTACGTTCAAGGTAGACAAATTATGGATAGTGCTCTTATAGCCAATGAGTGCATTAATTCTATGCAAAGTAACAATCAAAATGGAATTCTCGTGTAAAATTGACTTCGTAAAGCGTATGACAATGTCGCGTGGTCCTTTATAGATTATGTGCTAAGAAGAATGGGGTTTGGGAGTAGATGGAGAAAGTGGATTGAAGCTGCTACTTCGTATGTTCACTTTCGGTGTTAATCAATGGTTCTTCTAATGGCGATTTAAAAGTTCTAAAGGTCTTCGTCAAGGAGATCCATTATCTCCATTTTTATTTCTTGTTGTGGCAGAATCTCTCAACTTAATGTTTGCTAAAGCTTCCCAAATAGGTTGGATTCAAGGCTTTGAAATAACTCCAGGAGGATCCAAAATTACACATCTTCAATTTCTTTGACGACACCTTGATCTTCATGAAAGATGACTTAAGTAGCATTCACCATTTGCGCAACATCCTTATTTGGTTTGAAGTTATTTCTGGTCTCAAGATAAATTTCCATAAAACTTCTTTAATGGCGGTGGGCGTGGTTCAAAATTTACATTCTTTTTCTTGACATTTTGGGGTGCAAAACCCAAGGGCTTCCCACCAAATATCTCGGTCTACCCTTGGGAGAACCATATAGAGCTCCTATCAAGTGGAATGCTATAATTGAAAGAGTCGAATCCAGACTTCCAGGCTGGATAGCTAAGAGCGTAACGCGCGGTGGTAAACTCACTCTCATCCATTCTCCCCTTCATTGCTCTTCCTATTTATTTTTCTCTCTTTACTTAGCGTAGGTCCATATAATAAAGAAATTAGAAAGAATCATACGAAACTTTTATGGGATGAAGGAGAGGAGAATAAGAAGTATCACCTTGTGGTAGGGGATGTAATCACCAAACCTAAAGATTCAGGTGGTTTGGGAATTAAAAATTTGCGTCTCATGAATGTAGCCCTCCTCATGAAATGGTTATGGAAGTTTGGTGAGGATGATAATCCTCTTTGGAAGCAATTGATTTCAGAGAAATATGGCGTTGAAGACTTGGGTTGGAACTCTAAACCTTCAAAACAAGCTTACGGTTGTAGCATTTGGAAAGGCATTCAAAAGTTCAGTCTTGATTTCAAGTCCAAGTGCAAGTTTGTGGTAGGTAATGGTGAAAGAATCAATTTACGGCGAGATATTTGGATTGGAAATTTACCCTTAGCAGATCAATTCCCTCATGCTTTTGAAGCTTCATCTAACAAGGATCACTCTATAGCATTTGAAATGTATGACGTTTCCAATCAAAGTTGGTCCTTGGGAATAACTAGAAGAATTCGGGATCATGTAATTGACAATGTTGTCTGGTCTTCTCTTTGTATTGGAGAATAACAAACACGGTCTTCACCAATTCCCCAGACACAAGAGTATGGATAGACAATGGCATAGCGGTGATTTTCGGTCAAAAATGCTATAATCGGCCTGCAAATGAAGCAACATTGAAGAGGATTATAATCACGTCCCTCGCTAACAAGATTTGGTCAAAGCTTTGGCCCCCTAAGGTTAGCTTTTTCATGTGGCTTAAAGCAAAACAGAAGGTTTTGACCCAAGACAAGCTTATCAAAAGAAAATGGAGAGATTGGGTAAATCATTGCTATCTCCGCATCAATGATCTTTGAGTCGTCCACGCATATGCTTCTCCATTGCTCTTATGCGAGCAAAGTCTGGAATTCCTTCATTCAGGAATTCAATATTGTGTGGATTATTCCTCCTTCCATTGACATAGCTCTTCATTGTTGGCCTCACACAAAGATCAAAACGAGAAAGGCTCTTGTCATCAATTCGATTCTATTTGCAATTATTTGGAATTTGTGGAAAGAAAGAAACCAACGGGCTTTTGATAACAACTCTCTCGATAACAACAAGCTTATAGAAAGAATCAAGTTCACCATTGCTTTACCGGCTTCACAAACAGACCTCAATTCAAGGGTATCACTCTACAATATTTCATGCTTAATTGGAACATGGTCGTCTTTGAGCCACCATGAGTTTCTCTGTTTATATTCTTGTAGTGTTTTTAAGGGATTTTGGTTACATCTTTCTTCCGTGTTCAGGGTGTTTTAGATAGTTGTCCCTTCGGTTTTTCTGTCTTGACTCCAAGGGACCTCTGTGGGTGGTTTTTTTGCCCCTCTTTTGGTCTTTGTTTGTAATCATGTTCATGCTTTATGAACTTTTCTCTTTCTAATAAATTTCAATTTACCGATCAAAAAAAAAAAAAAACATCATCGAGTTGTGCAGCGGAAGCCATATGGCGTGGACTAATAAGTTTCCTTTGAATCTTCTCACGAACAAAATGACAGTCTATCTCAATGTGTTTGGTCGCAATGTGTATAGCAGCCTGGCTGTCGAAGTAAACAGAAATAGGGGAAGTAGAAGGAATGCGAAGATCAACAAATAAATAACGTAACCACTGGAGTTCAGCGGTTAAATTAACCATTTCCCGTTGAGTCAGTCACTTGTAGCCGAGTTGGTTTTCCAGCATAATAACTTTGATAGATGAGCAGTGGGATTTAGAGTCACACTCTTCATTGTTGCAACAGCAATACAACTTACTTGTGGCTAAAATTTCCTTGGAACTGACATGGCTTGGACTCTCAGTGATATAATACCGAATGGGCATGGGCTCAAGTTAGACAAGATGGTTTCCAAGCCCTAGACAAGGGCAGGTTTAGGGTAGGGTTTTCTATATAAATAAGATGACCTCTCTTTCATTTAGGGCAAACACTACATCTCATCTAAATCCAAACTCCGCCGGATTTTCTGATCTCTATCATCCACATTCTCTCATATCGCCATCATCCAGCAACAAAGAAACCATAAGAAAGAGAAGAAGAATGAGTGATGAATTACTGAATTTGCTTGGGAATCATTGCATATAGCATGGTGGGAGAAACAACCATCCATGATTTGGCACAATGATTTCTCCTCTCAAAATTAGGTCCAAGGAATTCTGTTTATCCTTATCTTGATTTACCTTCACGGAGTCAAATATCTTCTTAGGTGGGAGATGAATCTAGTTTTGGACATCCACGTTCCACGTGAAAAAGCAACTGGATGGCTTCTGGCCGCGAAGAAAGGAAAGGGTTTAGAGGCATTTCCAACAATCTATTAACGGACGATTCAGATCTGAAAAATCCAGGTTGTGAGTTAATCTTACTTTGCACTCCAATCAAACAGATAAAATGTTTGAATTTTCTGTAAATGGTACGTAATTGATGTATCAAAGTGGTGTTTCTTTATCCATGAAGTCAGTTGGATTGCTTTATCGTTTTTCACTAGAAAAACTCATGTTGTTTGAATAGATGGATATTGAAATATTTTTTCTCTTTCCCTTTTAAAATTGTTCACGTATTAGCCATTTACTTTTGAGTTTTTGTTTCTTGTAATATTGATCTACTTCTATTTTTATTTCTTTGGTTAATTTCTTCATACTTTTATAAAGCTCAGAATCAATGTAAGTTGCCATAGTTGCCATGTTATGTTTCACCAGCAAATTTTGTTATCCTTGATGATGTTCTTTATTTGACTAGTTAATTATTTACGTCCTCGGTAGATTGTTTGCTTTTTACGTTGTTAATTTGTTTGTTGTGGACTGTGGCGATTGCCCGTTGAGTCTGTCCCTCGTAGCCAAGTTGGTTTTTACTTTATTATTGCAACAATAGTACAACATGATGTTACTTGCGCTGCCCTAGAATTATTTGCTTGCTGTTTTATTAGATATGTAGGTGTAAATAATCCATGGAGCCAGGTGGAACCATCTTGACCAAGGGCGTACCAGGCGAGACGAATACTAGAAGCAATGAATCACCTCACCAGGTCTGGGCACGAGGAAAGAGGAACAGAGACAGCTCGAAAGGCCGACATGATGGAGAAAAAGTTCTGATGTGATGCTCGTCGAGTTCGAGGGCAATTAATGCACTGGCAAAGTTGGTGAAGAGATAAGGAAGACTCGGTCAAAGTAGGACTCGGCCAGGAATCTAAAAAGCGACGTCGATCACCTCCACCTAACAAACGATATTGGATGACGTTACCACTCGGCCGAATGCTTCGGCTCGAGCAGAGGGAAAGATCGGGTGAAGCATCGGGTAGACACCCGAGAAGAACATCAAGGAAGCTGTATTAGGCCCAACACTGTAATATCGTTGTATCACCATCTTATAGCTATAAATATGAATCATGTAGAGAGCAAGAGAGGTAAGTGAGAAGTGAGGAAAGAGAGCATACCAAGAGATAGAGAGAAAACGCATAACTTGTAGTCGTGAAACAAGTAATAAGATCATCCTTTCACCCCGTGGACGTAGGTAATCATGCCGAACCACGTATATCTTGTGTTCTTCCACCTCTCTTCTTTGTTTGACTTCTTTATGCATGTCTTGAGATTCTTTGGATGTAGTGGTAGGATTTTCTACATCTACAAGATAGTTATGGTAGTACATCTACATTGCAGATGATCAAATGGTCAGTTTTAGAATTTGGGGGATAAAACTGAGTCTGCCTCTAAATGGTAACTAGTAATAGAAATTTCAAAGTGAAAGTCATTTTCATTGATTAATAACATAATAAGCAGCAGCTTTCAACGCTGTCAATGATGAGTCTGCAGGATAATTCAACAAACTTAAGCGGGTTAATTCCAACCCTACAATCTCTTTAAGCGGGTTAATTATCTGTAGTTAGTGTTACTTTGATATTTTGCAATTCAAACAGATAAAATGTCAAATTATATACATTGATATCTGTAGTTTATTGATGTATCAAATGCTGTAATTTCAACTACATTTTCTATATCTGTGAATTCACTTAAATCGCTTCCTTAGTTTGATTTCGTTTTAACATCTTTGCACTTATGAAGCTAAGAATCCGTTGGATAGACTAATTTGTAATCAAGATTAGTTTTATTAAGTGTGAATGAAGTTAGTGAATAATATAGAGTTAGCTGGAGTTAGTCGAACAAGTACTAGTCGGTTGTAACAAGTATATTGTAAGTGTGAACTAGTTACTGGGTTAAGAAAAATCTTGACAATGGATTCTCTAGAATTGTAGGCGGTCAAAAGTTTATCTAAAAGCTAGAGAAAAATCAGAAAACTCTAGTTAGAACTAGAGTGTGTACTATCGGTCCAACAAAGCCTATAAATAGGCAGTGAATCTCATATGTAAGACTAATAAAAACAGAGAATTTGAGTTTAAGAAAGACTAGTCTTGTTCTCAAATATACGAACAACATTCCTTGCAATTTTGCGAAGTTCGGGGAGGATATTACAGAATCCACACCAAAAAAGAAATTTCTTAAAATACCAAATGGGCATGGGCTCAAGATGGACAAGGTGGTTTGCTGAAGGCCCAAAGCTATACAGGCAAGGGCAGGCTTAGGGTTTACTATATATATAATAAGAATGACCTCTCTTTCCTTTAGGGCAAACACTATATCTCCCAAACACAAACTACGCCGGATCTCTTTCTTTCTGATCTCTATCATCCAACAATTTACATAAGCAAGAAACAAAAGAAGGATGAGTTCTGAATTACATATAGCATGGTGGGGGGAGACAAAATCATCTTCATTTAGCATAATGGTATCTCCTCTCGAAATTAAGTCCAAAGAAGTACGATGCTGAGATTCACCAGATACTTCACTTGGAAGATAGAAAGGTTTAAGAAGGGATCATCAGTGGCATTTCTAGATCATTAATTAATTTCCAGCACTATACTCAGTGAAGGGTGATTTGGTGGACTTATGCACCTCAATTCTAATCATTTCTTTTGCAGCCTCTCTGTGTATTCAGTCATTACTCCATCAAGACCGAGATCTGGAAAATACAGTATTAGTTTTCTTGGTTTGATGTCATTTTAAAATTCGTTGCACTTGTAACTCCATGAGTTTTTTTTCTTCTACAAATTACTACTCCCTCCGTTTTTGGAAAAGTGCTACTTTCACTTTTTCAATTTGGCCTAATTTTAGGCTAAAATGAAAAAGCGAAAGAAGACTTTTCCAAAACGGTAGTATTAATTTTAGCTGAGAATCAATGTGTAGCTATTAATTGTTGGATGCGTCATAATGGTGGCCTATTATTCTGTTTTTGAATTGTATATCTTCTATAGCAAGTTCATCAGAAGAGAAATCTATAATTCTCAAAGCATGTAATTGTAAGTTTGTGCCTCCTTTTTATCAATTAGACAAACGCCTTTTGGTTCAATACGGCTCTCAAAGTGCGCATTCAGATGATGGACAAACCAAGCCCGATTTTTCCAGCATGAAGCATATTAGCCCTCAGTTCAGTTGAGATTTTACCAATGACAGCCATTGCTGGAAACCCAATTATCTATGTTAAGGCTAACAGCTCAGCAGCTCAAGATTCACAACAGATTGGGTAAACAAGAACGAGTATACTGGGAAAGTCTTCATGCTAGTTTTGTTAGCATTCTGTTAGCGTTTGAATATCAAATAAGTTGTAACACCTACATCTCGTCTCCACAAGTTTAAGAATGTTTGTTTTTTCCTTTCCTTTCGTGCAGTTACGGATGACTAATGTTATAGTGTGCAATTGTAATTGTACAGATTTAGGGTCAATGATTTCTCGCACAATGATTTCTCCTCTCAACATTAAGTAAGGTTCTCGCTAGATCTAGCAGATAGCTCTGCAATCTTTTTCTATACTAATACCATGTTCATCTAAATATCAATGAGACATCTGATGGTGTGGATCACCTGGATATATGGTGTGGATCACCTGGATATATGTAAGTTTGTACCTCTTAATTTAGCATAATGATTTCTCCTCTCACATTTAGATCCTGAAATATGTTTCATCTAGAGTTTGCTGGCAGAAATTAGGATATGCAACTCAATTACGAAATGAAATTAGGATATGCAACTTTTTATTTCCTCGTGTACGAACTTATCTAGCTAAAGAAATAAAAATTTGTTTCTGTTTTTGCCTTTGCTTTCCCCCAATTACGAAATGACTGATGGGTGTAGTGCAACTCATATGCTGATATGCAGCATATCAGTCCATAGTGTTCTGAAGTTGCTGAGACATACAAAGAGGTTTGCAAATGTATAGAATGAGGGTGAAGTCTGATGGGCTTAAGTTATAAGACAAGGCTCGGGCTTGAGGTTAGCCAAAGGTCTGATGATAGGGAAAGGCTTAGGGTTTTATTTATCCACTATATAAACACAAGAGATGCCCTTTTTTTTCCTTCAAGGTAAACACTCCTCCGCGTCTCCGCAATCCATCTCTCACTCTTTCTCTTCGTAGTCTGATCTGATCTTTATTATCCAACAATTCTTCTCTTCTTCATTTCTGTTAATAAGAAGCAGGAAGGATATGTGTGGGAACCTTTACATGTATCTTGGAGGATGCACGACTGATCATCCTCAATTTCGCACAATGATTTCTCCTTTCAACATTAAGTAATCTGAAAGTATGTAGACGTGGGAAGAGGTCCTATACTAATGCCATGTTCATGAACATTTCCATGAGGCACTAGATGGTGTCAAAGTAGATCTGTATATGTATCAAGGGTTGAAATTCTCCCTCGGAAAAATTAATGTTTAATTTTGATCAGTGAGTACTCCTTTGCTCTCATGCATTTCAAACAATTAAATGTATAAATACCTGAGTGATTTTCATTTGACCGTCATCATTTATCTTATTTCCATTTAGGCTTGATCTATTGATGTATCAAAATGATGTACATGTTTCTATATCCATCGATCACATAAATTGCTTCCTTAATCGGATTTCATTTTAACATATATTGTTGTACTTATAAAGCTAAGAATCAATGTAAGATTGGCATTCTTTGCCTCGCTTAATCACTTCAGTCACATGCTATTTTTTTCCAGCTGCAGCAACCTCTATTGTTTGTTTTGGTAAGTCAAGAATTCGATTGTTTTGTTTGAAAGTTCAATGATTCTAAATTTGTGTCCATACATCATCAAAGGTTAACAAATGGGGCCATAATTGTTGACATCTCCAAGCACTGTGTTGTTACTGACTATTCCTACTATGGAAAATGGGCATCGTGGGAGGGGTGGCCCATTTGTGTGGAACCAAAGAGCCATTAATTTCGTTTTTGCTCTGTTGTTTGTTGCGATTCTGAAGTGATTATATACTTTCTTGTAGATTTTGCTTTGTCTTCTCATGCTCAAATATTGTAGAGAAAATGGGTCATTTGTCCAAAAAAATTTAAAACACGGTTCAAATGGACAAGTAAAAAAAAGTACGGGTGAAATAGCCAAAAAAAGAATAGGAAGGATGAAACTGGATTCATCCCGCTTTATACTTAAAAAATAGCAAGGATGAAACTGGATGCATCCTGTGTAAAAATAAAAATAAGAAAAAAATATTTGAAAATGGACAGGATGAAACCTGATTTACATCCCGCCTATTTTTAAATTTTTGTCCATTTAAACAAGATCTTTTTAATTTTTGGCTATTTAAATGTGAGATCAAAACCTAAGTGTCTTTTTCACCCAGGAATTATTGATTTTGGTCTTTTTGACCAATTTTGTGAATATTGTATGATCCTCATTACGAATTACCACCCATACCAAATTTAGTTTAGCTTGTTAAATTACTTCCTGCATTTTTTTTTTTTTTTTTTTTTTTAACGATCACCATGTGATTAATTTGCGCCCTGTCAATTCATGAACTTTAGAACTTGTTCAACTTCATTTAGAACGCGCAATTGGGGGATAGAAAAAGTAATTGGGGGATATAGATTACTTCTCCCAACCCATGGTGTCTGATAAGGGGTGATTTTTGGGTATGAAAATACCAAAATACCCTTTGGTTAATTAAAAAACATTATGAAAATACCATAATACCCTCTCTACTAAAACAATAAAATCAAAAAACCAAAACATATATCCCCCATTTCATTAATTCAGTACCGGCACTGTTAGGTTTAGTTTTTGAAAAAAAAATTTCAGTGTTCTTCATCGTTCTTCATCGTTCTTCGTCGATTAATCGTCGATTCAAAAATTTCTTCGTCGATTAACCAACCCGAATCATTAACAATGCCTCCACGAAAGAAACCAAATGCCCAATCGAACTCAACATCATCGATTGCTGTCGAACAAAACAAAGCGGAAAGACTTGCTAAGATTGCTCAAGAGCAAGAACACGAAGAAGCAACGTTATCGACGATCAACTACACAAATATATGGCTTCGTGAGAAGGTAAGTCATTTAAAACTACTTTTTAGGTGTTTAAATCGATCTATGGCAATGGGTTCGAGTTAGAATCTCGAACCCTAACTCAAACAGATTGAGTTTCAGAGAGTACCAAGCATTGAAATTTATATGAATACGGTCTTAGGTTTATGAGTCCTAAGGCATTGAATCTATGATGAATACAAGTCTTAGGTTTACAACCCTGGAATAACCGAGAGACTGAATTTTCACTTCATAGGCATTCAATCTAGGATGAATATGAACGGGTTTGTAGTACCTACCGCAGTGTTTGATAATAATTCGTGTATGCCTTAGGTAGTGGACTTAAAACATACGAGGAGAGTTTATGAATTTGCCACCCGGTGAGGCATTGTTTTTGGATTCATTCTATGCCGGTGTTAAGTACCGGCATTTGTTTCTAATATTTCGAGCATGCCGGTAGTACTCTTAAAACATACGAGAGAGTGTATGAATTTGTCACTTGTACTAGGCATAGATTTTTGGTTTCTTTACATCTTAGGTTATTTGTCTCGGCGTTGTTTTTAAATAATTAGAGAATGCCGGTAGTGGACTTAAAACATACGGGAACATTGTCAACAAGGCCTAGGCATAGATTTTAGGTTTCATTTGTAT
Source organism: Papaver armeniacum (assembly GCA_023531295.1). Lineage (NCBI taxonomy): Eukaryota > Viridiplantae > Streptophyta > Magnoliopsida > Ranunculales > Papaveraceae > Papaver > Papaver armeniacum. Next base: position 79,852 of record JAJJWW010007116.1, read on the forward strand.
GCCGGTAGTTGGTACAAACACTATCGACGATCAATGTGTCTGCTTAGGAACATTGTACCGGCGTTGTCTAGTTTAAAGTATTCAATGCCGGTACTAAAACTGAAGTTGAGTTGTCTTATATTCATTGCTTTTCGTGTGCTTACGATATAGGTCAAAAGCAAAGGAAGCCAACAAAAGAAAAAATAAAGATGTTGTCACTAAGAGAAGAAGGAGGGACGGTCTTGATACTCCTCGTCTCGCCTCCTCGAGGGAAAGAAGAAGGTCGTAAGATTCGTTTGGGGGCTGGTACAAGAGGGATAATTTGGGAGAGTGGTGGTGACCGTAGTCGACTTGCAATCCGTGAGCACAATGAGCAAGATGAGCAAGATGAAGAGGAAAGTCAATTAGCAAGCCAAAGCGAAGTTGGTGGCCCAAGTCAACAACCAACTCAAGACAATGGAAAGAAGGGGAAGGGCAACGTCAAAGTGAAAGTTAAGGGTTCTCACCTTCCTCACATTGATGACATGATTCCCGACCTTGATCGTGGTAGAATTTGGGGCGAAGCTCCTAACCGCAAAAATACTATTTGGATACAAGGACTCGTGGGCTCGTCTTATCTATCAAACCTATGTAAGCATTTTCTATCTTGTACATATGTATTGTTGTGTATTTATGTAAAATCTCTTAATTGTATTGTCTCTCCTAATTATAGGATCATAAGAAGGCTGTGCGTGTTTGAAACCAAGCCGCGGATGGTTGGGACTTGTCCGAGGAATGTGAAGAGGTCCAAAGAATAGTAAAGGATTCTGGTCTATATGCTTTGGTTGAAAATTATGTGAAGCCCGATTCATTATTGTCAATTGCTTCGTCGAAAGGTATCATGGTGAAACCGATACCATGCACTTCCCTTTTGGGGAGATGACCTTCATCCCCGAAGATGCTCGAGAACATTCTAGGCTTGAATGTTATCGGCAAATCAATTGCAGAAGGAGTTGAGTCTCTAGACCTAGAATGGTCGAAGTTGCACGGTCTGACTAACAAGCTATTTGGTTGGGACTACAAAACTTCTGTGGAGAGCTTTTATGAATCCACGTGTGGTAAGACAAAGACAATCAAGTTGACGCTGCTTAAGAAGAATTTTTAAAAGACAAAGAAAAGAAGTTTGGAGGATGGATGGGACCCTAAACAAATTCGTTATACCGCCGGCCCTTTTGTTGTACATCTTGGGAACTAGGGTATTCCACGACACCAATGGCAACAGGGTTAGTGCGAACTACCTTCAGTACTTGGATCCGTTGGAAGATGTCTATGGATATTCTTGGGGCACCGCGGTAATGGCACATTTGATGATGGAGATGAGAAGGGCCTCTAAGGCTAAAACCAACCAATTTGTCGGGAATTTCACTCTACTGCAGGTAAATTTGTTCTTAAACTTATGTTATTGTGTATATTGTTCATATGTACTCTTATCGTGAACTTAGAAACAAAACTTATTGCTTCACATTGGAATAGGTGTGGGCGTATGTACACTTCCCAACCTTGTTCAAGGCCTACCCCTCCTTGAAGATCATAGATCTTCTAGAACCCGATACGCCTCTAGCTAAGAGATACGAGTTCAACAGTACTCCAAAGCCCGGTAACATGGGTCGGTCGATCGATATGAGATTGGCTTTGGACGCAATGAGTACCAAAGATGTTGTGTTCGACCCTTACAAGGAGGCTAGAGGAAACCTAAGCAGGTTTTGAGGTTTGGTAACGTTGCATTTTACCATGGGCCGTTGTTCCACCCAAAAGGATACGTTATGGCTAATCCTACGCGTGTGATGCGTCAACTTGGATATAAGCAATTAGCATTTTTCCAGACGGCCTCTTTTCAATGTTTTGATCTCGACCTTTCTCGGTGTTATTCAACTCCAAATCGGTTGCATGTAGAGTATGTTCCGAAACCGGAGCCAACAGATTGGAGGGATAGGGAACCACGTCGTTTGGTAGATTTTAGTCAGTGGGAAAAGTTGGAGATTGCTGAAAACGGTGATGAAGTTGATGCCGATTACATGGAAGAGTACCTGGAATGGTCACATCCTTATGTCGTCCGCCCGGATGACGTCCAAGTTCCTCCCCAGAAAAACCCTCCAGTTCCAACTCCCACAGCACCCCCTACGATGACCCAACTAAATAACACCGTTGGATTGCTTGTAAGTATTGTTAATTGCTTCGTCGTTTAATATACACATAATCATATATGTATACTAATTATGTGTTTGTTATATTAAACTAGCGGCGTCGGCTTGGAAAGTTAAAGAAGATGTTGGGTTGCAAATACCCGGGAAGGAGAGGTCTGTCCTTGAATAAATGAAGGAATTCGAGCAAAAGCTTGATAGAATTGAAGCAACCGACCCTAGTTCAAAAGCTTTGTTCGGGGGAAACTAAGAAGAAACCTGCACAAAAGAAGCAAAAGACCCGGTGATTTAACTCTTTAGTTGTGTTTCTTTTTTGGATCGTGGTTGTCACGTCTTGAACAATTCCAAACTTGTTTTCGTTTGTACCTTGTGTTAAACTCTTTAGTTGTTTGGTTTGCTTTTGGTTTAGGATACCTGGATTAAGAACATTTGATAGCAAAATCAAGTTGGTTGGTTTATGTTGAGCGTGTTATCCTTGCAAGATTTATTTGTGACTATTTCCGGCATAGATAAATTAGGATAACAAAGCCGGATTTTGGGACCGGCATTGTTTAATATTTAAACATCAATGCCGGTTCTTATAACCGGCGTTGAAAGTATTTATAAAACCATACCGGGACAAGAATACCAAAAATTCAATGTTCCTGTATAGATATTCGATGGTGCCGGCACAGTAGTATTTTCTGACATCTATGCCGGTTTACTGATAATTTGAAAATTTTCATAGTTTTCAGAAAACCGGCACTGTAAAATTGAATACTTCCATGCCGGTACACTACTTGTTTTGAATAAAAATTCATTTTGAATGCTCTTCTATTTTATTCCTAATAATTAATCTATTACATTGGATTTGAATCTTTTAATTAAAACATGCTAAAGATAATCTACTTCCATCCCTTTTCAACAATTACGGAACCTTTGAGCCTTTCTCGAACCTCTTCGAAGACATCGTCCGGGAGTGGGGTGTCAAGGATCAACTTCATTGGTTCTTCTTCTCTTTCAACATATTCCTTTCCCTTCATATAACACCCATCACACCCATCGATTGGCTTGCATTGGCCCTTGTGGTTTTCTCTTGACTCTGCTAGTTGAACAGCTCTGTCAAACCATTGAAACTCATTGCACTTTGGGTGATTCAAACACCTTAAAAACATTCTTCCATTTTCAGCATCATCAGTTTTTGCAATCCAAAACCGGCGTGTCCCATCACAGCTTCTACACTTTGAATAAATAAAAGGACAGTTCATGGTTAGATGAGAAGGCGACTTGCAAATTTGACACTTGCAATGATGACTCTGTAAGAGAAGATTATATTAGTCGTGGGTCATAGTAGTGAAGATCATATTGTTAGTAAATCTACTTACTTTGCAAATAGAGGAAGATGATGAATCTACTTACTTTGCCCGGGATCTCCCGAAGGGGGAGGGTCGAAAGATAGTTGCTTCCAAAACGGATCAATAACCTCCAAAGGTATCAGTTTTTCATACTTAACAAGCATATGACGACATGAAGCCCCAATGAAGACATGTCGGGACAAATACACACATCACCCGGTTTTCCGTAATTTTTCTCATATTCCATTTGTCTCATCATATGTTTTATTGCCCAATGAGAGACGTTGAATTCTATTCCTTGGAGAAAGTTACCATAACGAAGAAATGGAGTCAACCTATCCATTGAGCTTTTCTCAAAAGCCTCCTTGATCCTATTGATATCTTGCTTAAAGTATTGCTCCATTGCCTCGGTGATCTGTAACCACATTGCCTTGACCGGATTTGGATGAGATCTTTAAATCTCCCATGAGCGGCCTCAAACCTGCACTAGTTGCTTCCGTCTTGAAGTGTCTATACACGGTTTGTCCATGCACGTACAAATCTTTCCTTGAACTTATCCAACCATTGAGTCCGACACTACCAGACGGCGGTCGGATAAACCGTTCCAATCGGCAATGAACTTCTCCAATCTCTTTTCGTACATAACCTCGGTAAGAGACCAATAAACTTTCTCCCAATCTTTTAGAAATTCCAACCACTTTTTATGATTTTGCCATATTCTTTGTCCACTCGCTCCTTTATCTTGCCTCTCTCATCTTCTTCTTCTTCGGGGGATAGTTTGTTCTTTCGAACATCTTCCTCTAGTTGTACCATGATTCTCTTCTTAATATCCGCCTTTGCGGGTTCAAACAAGGCATGGAAAGTTTTTATCACATTATTACGTATATGATATGTACATAGGAAATTTTGTGCGTCCGGAAGACGTCGGATATTGCTCTCATTAATGCGGCATCGTTATCGATTACGATGACCCTCGGAAGTTGATTTTCCGGAAGAACAACTTCAATTGTCGTAATGCCCAATGATAATTATGGTCCCTCTCGTTTTCCATTAAACACCAAGCCAATGTGAATGTTACCTTGTCCGAGGTTTGCCCAACGATGTTGAACAACGGCATATTGTATTTGTTTGTCTTGTAGGTGCAATCCATCAAAAGAACACCACAACATGTATTTGCCAACTGTGAGAAAGCAACGGATGCGAAATGAATATTTGAAGGGGCTTGTTGTCGGGCCCTCTTTTAATGATACGCGTGTAGTTGTGATCCCAAGCTATCTTCTCAAATTCTTGCATAACGGACCTCCCTTCCCATTCCACCCTTCTAATAGTTGCTTGTGCACTATAAATTGTACGTAGAGAAGACACGTTAGTCTCGTCCTTTTCCTTGAAGCCTCCGAGAATTTGTCTCGGTTTGATAAATGCTTTGGTCAATCTCTTTACATCCTCGAACTCGTCGGGTTTTAGCTTCGCAACTAAGGAGTGACCAACAAAATCTTTCGGATCCCGATGGTTATGATGACCACACAAAACCTCACGAGTCCCAATTGTTAATGTCATTTAAACGGAATACAAGCTTAAAAGGGCAATCATTCTTCCTCGTACGAGTCTTGTATACCCTATTAGTCTTCTTTGGATATACATAATCCTTTCTCTTGTGGCTATTCTTCTCCTTGTATTTCCCACTTCTCTCGCAAGCCATCTCAAAACGCCTATTCGAACCTTCGGTGTTCCTCACCAACACACACATGTTCTTAAGAGCCGTCTCTTTAGCCCAAGCGATTGTTTCCTTTCGATCAGTTATTCCCTACATAAGAACAATTTCGCATTCAATAGAAGGTTCACTACTTGCAATCCATTAGTAATGTTCAAGATACTAGGTGAAAAGTATTATTTGGTCACATACCGGAGGGATTTTATAGTATTCCGACGTATCCCGATAAAGCGGCTTTGCATTTGTTGGATCAATATATGGCACCACCTAAGGATCGAATGAAAATTAGTTCCAAACAACATTAAAACACTATGCGGAAACCCGTACCGGCATGCTCGACATTTGTTCCGGCATAGTATAAGTTTACCAAAACGGAAGACCAAATTTGAAACCTATTCCGAGCATATGTGTTTCGTAAGACTACAACGCCGGAAGCAAGGATACCGGCATTACCGTAACATTTTGTTCCAAGCCGGTACACAATTCCGGCATTGAAAAATAATCGATATTGAATGCCGGAATTGAGCTTTGGAAAAAAATTTATTCCTGCATGTTTTTTTTATAGGTACCGGCATTGAAAAGTGGTAACTTAACAACGCCGGTTTCGTTGCGGCATTATCGATAGTGATTGAACCACGCCGGTACTAAATTAGGCGTTAATGTTTATTAAGTTTCAATGCCGGTTTTGGTTTGGGATGGAATTGTTTCTGTATGTTTTTCATTCAATACCGGCATGGTAGACGATCAATGAAACCATGCGGTTGAATATTCCGTAGTATATTCCTTGTTAGGTAAAAGGTTAACTCCGTACCGGCATAGTTTTTGGTTATATTCCATGCTTAGGTTTATAATTCAAATTGGGGGATACAAGTGTACCGGCGTGGTCGTAGTATGAATACCATGCCGGTACCTTGACTACCGGCATGGTATTCATACAACTACCATGCCGGCATCGAGGTTTTTCAGTTGAAAAAATTGCGGGTTTAAAGAAAAAATTCGATTTTTCGACATCTTAGAAGCTTTACCTGTGTGTTGGGGATGCTAGTATGTTGTGCAAGTTTACTTTCTTGTGTTGGTTCTTCATGAAACTCTCCATACTCGTCGAAATCATCATTCAAGGGTGTTGGCTCAACAATGAGTTGCAATTGAGAGTTGTTGTCGTTATTTGAAGATTCAAGATATGCTCCTTGTTGTAGTTGAGCTAAAGATTGAAGCAGCAGACAATCCTCTCTTCACAATCATCCTCCATTTTCCACACAAAAATTTCTCTCTCAAAATATTTTCCCTCCTTCTACTCTCACCTCACTCACCCAAAAACAAATAAAACACATACTAATCAATTATAAAAATCTTAAGATTTTTACTAATTATTAGGATTTAAAAAAAAATACTTAGATAAGGGGTGACCCAGAATTGATATCTGGATCCAGTTTTTGTCCTTTTCTTGTATCCCCCAATTACTTTTTATATCCCCCAATCGCGCGTTCTTCATTTACACACAAGACCTTCAATGAGGCAACAAACAAGTCCAAAACCCATGCTTGCACCCCACACCGTCATAACACCTTAAAATAAATCCTACCCTAAATCCGTACCAATCAGGGATCAAAGCCGTCAATAACAAAATTGTTGGACAGCCAACAGCGGTCAGTCGTAAAGAATGCACAGCTGTTAGATTAGGTAATGGATAACAAATCGACGGGGATTTGTTAACCCTAATTCAATTGGCCGGATCTAAAACCCTTATATAGCGGTATGGTTTTGCTTCGACTAGTACTTCCGAACTCTGCCGCCCTCCCTCATCTTTGTAGAGCAGTCCTAACCCTAATCAACTAACAGTTCCATCCTTCATAATGGCGAAACTCTAGCGGTGGTGGTTCAATAATAACGTCGTCATTACCAACAAGTAGTTAGTTATAGCACTATGATTTCTCCTCTCGAATGTAAATTTAGCTCTTCTTTCATGTGCAAATATTTTTGGCCTCCTCGATCTGTACATACGCGAATTTCTCATTTAGTGATATATTGGGTTTATCAAGATTCATTTTAGAAGCTCAAAAAATGAATTTGCCAGTGTAGTCTCGGTATTTCTTGGTTTCTATAGTTTAATTACATTTATGTATGCGAATCATTTACATGAATGATATGTATATGTACTAATGTGATTATGTGAATGTACCGGAGATGTACAAATACCTAGAGGCCACAACTTCTTTTACGTACAGTAGTGTCATTGTAGGTGTGTCTTCCAAGGGCTTTCAATAAAGCATCTGACATCCCAATGGTATTGTGCATATGCGTCTACTGCTGGTGTGGAAATCGACAGGAAACCAAAATCAATTTACTCGTGGTTAGGTAGTCCCCTTCCGAAACTTTACCAGTTCCATGGCTACATGTGAGTTGTATCGTTCTAGGTTTTATAAGGATGTTCCGGATTAAAAAGATTTATCATTATGCAACAACTACATTTTTTTAGATGGGAATTTTTTCTTGTTCTGATTGGGATGGAAACGAGTACCTCATTTCTCATCTTTTGCCATTTTCATTATTTTGGAAACCGCCGGTGCCCGGAAATTAAACTACAACTCTTAGTAATGACTCAGTGTGACTCTCCCCACGCAGAATGAGCTAGTTCCATATGGTTATGGCATTTTCATTTTGGTTGTAGAGGTTGGAGGGAATGGATGTTTTTATATACTGTAGAGAGGTAGGGAGTAAAATAGGGGTAGTTTAGTCATGATAATAGCGATTAGGAGATGGTGAATCCAAATTTTTAATTTTGCGTAAATTTGATGATGCTCTTGTATTTGAATTCCTCTCTAGATCATTTCGCTGGGAAACGATACCAAACGGGCTTAAGTTTGACAAGGTTTGCCCAAGGAGGCCCCAAGCTCTAGGGTTTCTACTACTCCTATATAATAAGATGACCTTTCTTTCTTTGTTTCATTTTAGGGCAAACAGAGCGCCGTTTTAATATCTCTCTCACTGAACTAAATCTCATCTCCAGCATCCACATCTCTATATCTGATCTAGATCTGATCTCCATCATCCAACAAAATGTAAGAAATAGAAGAATAATGAGTTATGAATTACTGATTTCTGAGTTTCCATGGGAAAGTTTTACGTAAACGTGGGTGGATCGGAGCCACAAACAATCATCCTTTAGCATAATGATTTCTCCTCTCACATTTGAATTGAATGAAATAGGTTTTATCCCGAGTTTGTTGGTAGAACTTGGGATATGCAAGTATCTGACACCGTACAAGGAATACATCGCCGCATCTACGAATTTGATGAGGATGTTCCAGTGTTCTATTGTGCGGTGGAGAAGAAAAACCTATGAACACGTAAACGGTGTTTGAGATTCGAAGTGCATATATGTAATTAATTGTAATTTTGTATCTCTACCTAATCTGTGTATTTACTTAATGGTCAGTGTCTGATATTCGATCTAATGTTAGTCCCCTAATCTAGTATTTTTAAAGTGTAGTTCGTTTTACATTGCTCTTTTGCGGTTCAAACAGATAACATGTCTAAATGCATATCTCGAATTTCTTGAGGGTAGTTTATTGATATATTAAAATGCCGTAGTTTCATCTACATTTTTCTTGGTGATTTGGAAACATTTTGCTTATGAGATTCTTCCAACATCTCCAAGAAGGCAAGAAGAATGAGTTATGAATTGAACGTTGGATTTGCGTCGGAACCTTTACACATAGCATGGAGGAGACACAATCATCCTTAATTTTGGCACAATGATTTCTCCTCTCAATACTAAATCGATGTTTGAAGTGTTTTGGTTTTGAACCGGTGCAAGCAATCGATATAACGTTTCATTGGAACGTTGGGCTTTTTATTTCCATTTAGGCTTAATATATTGATGTATCAAAATGTTGTATGTTTTCCTATATCCATCAATCACATAAATTGCTTCTTTAATCTGATTTCATTTTTACAATTGTGTATGTATGGAGCTATCAATCAATGTAAGATTCGCATATTCCTTAATTGGCTTATATATCTTCATCGGCAAATTTCATGGTTCACATAAAACCTGGGACGTTAAAAGAAGCGAAGAGATGGAAATTGAAATGTTGATGCTCATTGCCAAATTTCGTTATGGAAATTGAAATGAGAGTATAAGCGTGATAAGACCTGCTTCTTGTTGAGTTTGAAAATGCTTTGCTATCTAAAATGTTTCTTGTAATACTACGGCGCACCCATCAAGAACTCCATGGAGGAAACTTATAGCTTTTTGAAACAAGAGCCGCCAAGCTTTTAAGTTTTGGGAACAAAGTCAAGAATGGCGAAAAAAGCTATAAGGAGAGAGTTGGAAATGAGTGCTTGAAACGATGGAAAAAATGAGGAGTTCATTAAGTTTATGAGCAAAGGGATCCGGGGAAGGTAATAGTGACTTGGTGGTTCCAAAGAGTCTTGTTGGGAAGTGTAAGTATTTAGAATTCCCCAAGAGCGGGGGTGGTTCCCACCTTAATCACAAGGTTTGAAATCGGTGGTAGCTCGAAGTAGCCTTGAAGCTTTTCTGAATTCGAACCAATGTTTTCATTTTAGTGCGATTTTATTTTCTTCTTGAAGGCGAAAATGTATGTAAATCAAGGTGATCTTCTACTTTTAGCTTATTTGAGCAACATAACTTGCTGGATGTATTGGCTCGCCCGCATTTGAACTTAATGTCTATTTGAGTTAATTTAGAGTTAGCGAGAAAGAAGAAACGTATATACCTACACGTTCCATGATGTTGCAGTGCATCGTAGTTTTCGACAACGCAAAGGATAAAGTTTGTTAGAAATTGATATTTTTATAAGGAACTTGAGACACTCGAATGAGACACCGCAAAGGAGAAAGTTTCATAGGAATCTTACTAATGTCACAGCTAAATGTATTTACCATAGCTACATCAATATAACCCAATCTGACCTCGTTTTGAATTACTTTGTTTTATTCATGAGCCATTTCGCTTCCGCCAATTGAATTTTAGCATCCATTCTTCCCACCTTGTGCTTGAAAGAGCTACGAGTGCATTCGGCATCTAGCCATTCCTCCATCATCCAACAGCGCATAAGCCAAAAAAATAAATATATAAAGCTGGCAATAAAAATGGTTGATCAGCAGCCCCCTACAAAAGACCTAGGTAGTAGTAACTCAATTAAGCATTACAAGATATGCAATTCAATTTAGATAGTGGTGGTTAAAAAATAACCTTGACACAATTGTGTTCTGTAGCCTTAGAAACCATACCAAATGGGCTCCATTAAGGATGGGCTTAGGGTTTTTATCATACTACTACATATTATATAAGAGACCTTTCTTTCTACTAGGGCAAACACTTACACAATCTAATGAAATCAAAAAGCGCCGTTTTCACATCTGTCTCTCTCCGAATTCGAACTAGATCTCATCTCTATCATCCACATCGTCCGTGAAGTAAATTTGATCTCCATCATCCAACATCCACATCTCTCTATCTCGAACTAAATTCGATCTCCAAGAAGAATGAGTTATGAATTGAATCTTGGATTTGCGTCGGAACCTTTACATATAGCATGGACGAGACACAATCATCCTTAATTAGCACAATGATTTCTCCTCTCAGAAGAAGTTTCAGGTATTTCTGCCATGGAGGTGATGAAACATTTAACCCGTGTATCAATCGGTCTCAGTTACAACAGGTTGGACCTCTTAATGCCGATGAAGTAAAAGCACTCGTTACCAAAACGATGGAAGAAAAATACCCAAAACCCATTCAATCAGGTTCAACCATGGGTGCAAAGTCCCCAAAAGTCATTCAATCAGGTATGTTCTTTGATGGTGTCTGCATTATTTGTTATTTTTGTCTTTGCATTTTTTACATCTGATAATGTGTGTCGTATATTGTAAGTCCATTGCTGTCCACAATTCAGAAAAAGTAATAGATTCGAAGTTTTTTTTGGGACTATATTTTCTTTGCTTGAATGTAATATTCTGAAATAAGCTAGTCTCGCTTCACATGAGCTAATAACACTCTTGTAACCTAGGTGAGTTTTGCTAGCATGTCCATAAGATTTCCAAAAGTTATAACTGACACTAGACTAGATATCACATTTCGTAAGAACTACTACAGGGATGCTAATGTTGTATATGCTTGTTATGCGCAGGTATTGTCCTAGGTGTGATTGAGGACGGCCATTCGAGATTCTTTCATCTCTCATCATCCATCATCCAACATCCACATCCTCTCTAAACTAAATCTGATCTCCAAGAAGAATGAGTTATGAACTGACTATTGGATTTGTGTCGGAACATTTACACATATAGCATGGAGGAGACACAATCATCCTTAATTTTGCACAATGATTTCTCCTCTCAATAGTAAATCGATGTTTGAAGTAGTTTTATTTTGAACCCATGCAAGCAACGATTTAGTGTTTCTATACTTTTTGTTTTGCTAGCAAAGTGGCTATTCTATGATTTGATTTATGGGTCAACAATGCATTGAAGCTGCCGATATGCTGAAATCCCAAGGTGTTACGTGACTGTAGATGATGCTCATTAGATGATTATTTATTGAGCATGACATCACATTACAATGGAAAAAGGTTGTATTGGAGTCACATGTATCTCACCTTTTCACTTTAAACGATTGTACTAGATGGATCTCTCGAAGGTTATTCCTTTTTAATCCCCAATCGAAAAAATTACTTGATTTCGAGAGTTCTGTAATTTAAATTCTGAGAAGACGGAAGCAATTTTAGTGTGTCCCAAGTATGACACCAGTGGCGGCGGAAGAGAGAGATATAAGTATTGTCAACATGTAAAATAGTGTTTGAGATTCAAAGTTATGTGTTTGTATTTCCTAATCATCCGTGTGTTCGGTCTTATGTTGTTGGACTCCATTACATCAAGTTAATGTTCCATTATTGATTATTGTGTTGCATGGCATTCATCAATTCTCGTGTGGATTTCCATTAGTCTATCCATGTATCAAAATGCTATAGTTTTCTATCTAGCATATGACCATTCGATTAGTCGTTTGGTTTAAAGAAAAAGGAAACAATGCAAATTTTAAATAACATTATAGCACCTACTTAACATTTCTGTTTTCTTTGACGAATAAAAGTCGACAAATTAAAGTCTTTGATGGGTTCAATTAATAATAGTGTTGCCAAGAAATTATGTGGGTTGAGATTCTGGGATTAGCTGCCTAATGCCGTGGCTAAGGCGTTCGGATGCTCTCACATTTTTATCCGGATTGAGTGCAAAAGACTGAAACTACCAGATATCTGTCGAATATACCATTTTTATATGTATTGAAGCATGTGCCTTCCTCATAGAATTGCAGGTTACAAGACCTTATCCAAGGAAGCGAGCGATTTAAATAAATGAGACGTAATTTTGTATTTCATGTTTTTGTCTATATATCATAGAATTGCATTTTTACTCTGATTTTTAAGTAAAATTTGTGAACTTTAGGTTCATGCAGCATTACCTCATCTCGGCAGGAAACTCTCACCGGCCAAGTACAGATCTTTCTTCCTTCCATATCTGTGGCTGCAGATTAATGTATTTGGAAAGTACAAAGTTGAGTCTGTCACTTGTAGCAAAGTTGGTTTTGCAATGAGCATAGGGCTAGATGAGCATTGTGATTCAGAGACTCAGACTCTGCAACATCAGTGCAGCATGAAGTTATTTGTTGCGAATTCCACTTTTTTACTGCATAATTAGGGTAATGCTTCTTGTTGAGTTTGAAAGTGCTGGCATCTAAAATGTTTCTTTTAATGCTACAGTTCATTTCTCAACAAGTCTATGTAGGTTGGAAACTTAGACTTTTGGAGCAACCGAGTCTCCAAGGTTTAAGTGTGGAACAAACTCAAGAATATGGTGTAAGCAGCTAAACAGTAGAATTGGAAATGAGTATCTGAAACTGACGACGAAATTGAGGAGTCCATCAAGTGTAGGAGCAAAGGGATCCGGTGAAGGTAATAGTTGTGGTCCAAAGAATACTGTTGAGAAGTGGAAGTACGTAGGATCCCTTGATCTTCTACCTGAGACGACATGTAATATCACAATGCATGGTCATTTCAACCTTAATTCAGAAGGTTTTAAATCAGTAGTAGCTCAAAGTAGACTTCAAGCTTTTTTCTGGACTCGAACCAATATTTTAATTTTAGTGTAGTTTATTTTTTCTTCTTCAAACTGAAAATGTACCTAAATCTGAGGTTGATATCCTTGACTTAGCATAATGATTCTACTCTCAAAGGTAACTCAAATAGGAGAGAAGAAGTTTTAAATACTCAATCCGGAGTGATGGTTACTAGGTCGCAACACCAGCAATAAAAATCTACTATTGCTCGGTAAAGATTGGACCTCACATGGCTGATTTACCACTTTGTCATACCCATAGTGGATGCAAACTCACTCCTTTGAACCTGCCAAATGGATCATTTTCAGTTTGCATCTGGTTTATCCAACAACCTATGTCACCATTTTCAAGCTAGCGTTTGACATTTTTCAATTGGTTTGAAAAATAAAAAGGTACCAGTTTGACGGTTCAAAATTGCAAGTTAGTGCTAGATTGCAGATGATGGAATGGTATAGTCTTACCAATTCCTCAAATTTCCTTGATACTACGATCACAATGGCTATAAGGGGTAACCAACGTTGGACTAGGTATAGTTTGGCAGGTTTGCCTAAGCACTTACTGGTTAAACATGTTCTTAGAGAAGTTACTTGTCGAGTTGCCTGCACCATTTTACTTACACGGTCGTGCATGGTTATTCCTTGAGGTTGTCATAGTTTTGATGTCAACCAAAATTCTTTGAAAAGAAACGTTTTAAATTTGACACCCAACATTCTACTTGCGCATGGTTATTCCTGCACCATTCTGCGTGCACGTCGGTCCACTCGAGAAGTTAAGTCGGTGGAAACAATAGCAAACGGGCTCGAGTGGTAAGGATGGGCTTAGGGTTTACTAGTATATAACACAAAAGATGACCTTACTTTCACTTTAGGGTAAACACCAAAAGTACTTATAAAGACTCTAGGCTACTCGGTCAGAATCAAACAAATCGTTTCCACATCTCTCCCGAGTCTAAATCTGATTTCTATCATCCAACATCCACATCCTCTCTAAAGTAAACTATATCTGATCTCCAAGAAGAATGAGTTATGAATTGAATATTGGATTTGTGTCGGAACCTTTACACATAGCATGGAGGAGACACAATCATCCTTAATTTTGGAACGATGATTTCTCCTCTCAATACTAAATCGATGTTTGAAGTGTTTTGGTTTTGAACCAGTGCAAGCAATCGATATAACGTTTCATTGGAACGTTGGGCTTTTTATTTCCATTTAGGCTTAATATATTGATGTATAAAAACGCTGTATATTTTCCTATATATCCATCAATCACATAAATTGCTTCTTTAATCTAATTTCATTTTTTACATTGGTGTACTTATAAAACTAACTATCAATGTAAGGTTGGCATATTCCTTGTTTGGCTTATATAATTTCACCAGCAAATTTTATGTTCACAAAAAACTCTCGGATGTTAAAAAAAAAAACTGAAGAGCCGGAAATTGAAATGTCGATAATGCTCATTTCAGATATGTGACTCAATTCAAGATATGTGACTCAATTCAGCTAGTGGTGGTTAAAAAATAACTTTGACAATTGTGTACTGTAGCCCTAGAAACCATACCAAATGGGCTTTAGGGTTTTTATCATACTACTAGATATTATATAAGAGACCTTTCTTTCTTTTAGGGCAAACACTTATACAATCTAATGAGTAACTCACTACTACTCAATCCTGAAATCAAATAGCACCGTTTTCACATCTCCCTCTCGCTGAACTAAATCTCATCTTTCTGTGAACTAATCTGATCTCCAAGAAGAATGACTTATGAATTGAATCTTGGATTTGTGTCGGAACCTTTACATATAGCATGGTGGAGAGACAATCATCCTTAATTAACACAATGATTTCTCCTCTCATAACAAGTTTCTGGTATTTCTGCCATGGAGGAGATGAAACGTATAACCTAGACGTGTATCAATCGGTCTCCAAACAGTTACAACAGGCTGGACCTCTTACTGCAGATGAAGTGAAAGCACTCGTTACCAAAACGATGGAAGAAAAATACCCAAAACCCATTCAATCAGGTTCAACCATGGGTGCAAAGTCCCCAAAATTCATTATGTTCTTTGATCTCAATCATCCAACAATTTTTCTTCTTTCGACTGAGTAAGAAACAGAAGAAGAATGATTTATGAATTACTGAATTTTGGGTTGTGTATATAGCATGGTGGGAGACAAAGTCACCCTTGATTTAGCATAATGATTTCTCCTCTCAGGATTCAATCGAAAATCAAGTCTATAAAAGTCTTTTCCATACTAAAAGGGACGAAAAGTTTTGGTGGGATCTCTAAGACTTGGATAACCCATGGAATTCGGAATTCCCTTCTTAATTTTAAGATATACAAAGTAGTAAACATGTAGAGTGTGTTTGAGATTTAAAACTACATCTATGCATTGTTAGTTTGTATTGGTGTGTGTTTTTTCGCTTAATGGAGATATCTAAATACTAATTTTGGTTATTAAAATGTCTAAATCCATCGGAGAATTTGTCGACTACAAATTTCATTAGTGAGTAACTTAATGGAGTTTGTGCATCACCGATATGATAATGGTGGTATGGTATTCTAATTGTTTCGATAGTGAGTGGCTTTCCAACCACTTTCTCCAACTTCTTTTCAGCATTCTTAGTCAAAGAACCAAGCTATCTTTTCCTCGCACAATGTTTGCAATTTGATAGTTTCTTAAACACTAATTTAGAGAAGCCTTTTGATTTCATTGTACATCTAGAAAAATATATACGGCTCTCTCCGGAAAATCCATGCATCCGAAGAAATCCAAGAGCTGATCAAAGAGGCTTGAGTAGTCTTGTAATTAATGTTACATTTTTGGTTTAATGCAATTTTAATGTTCTTGTTTTTGAGTATTGATTGAATTCCTCATATATAGATCTTTTTCTTTTCCCCTTGATGATTCGTTAGGTGTGGACGGACACCGTGACCATTCCCCGTTCTTAGAGAAGTTACCAACGATATACTGAGTATGTATTATAGAGGTTCTTATATATTATGGGTAAACATGTTCTTAAAGAAGATATAGTTGAGTTTCCTATACCATTGAGTTTCCGTCCCTTGTAACCAAGTTGGGTTTGAAATGGGCATAAGGCTTGATGAGCACTTTGCTATTCGATCGAGTCTTCATCATTGCAACATCACTACAACAAGAAGTTACTTGTTGCCCAACAACTTTGTACATGGCATTTTATTAGATAGTTAGGTAGTACTTGCTCGATTACGAGATGATCAAATGGTCACTCCTGGAGTTTGAAGACAAGGTCTTGCCGAGAATATGGACTACACTTGGTAGCTCCTTATTCCCGCCTCTTTTCCCGGTATGCCTTTGGGTGACAAAACTAACTCTGGGAAGAGGTAATAAATTGCTTCTTGTAAGTGGAAGATGCTCTCGAGAAGGAGGTAAGTTCTCATGATCCTAAGCATGTGCAAACCCTTAAAGGTACGTGGGCTACTAGGTGGGCATTTAAAATCTTAGGATCATGAGAACTTCTCTTATTCGTAATGGTGTTGGAGATTAGGGAGAGAGTCGATGTACTTTGGGCTAAGGTTATCGAAGATAACTGTGGCATTGCCGATTTTTTATTAGAAGACTAACCAGTTAAAAGAGAAACATGTATTGAGTTTTTGGAGGAATGTTTATTCTACTTCGATGCTTTCCTTAATTCTACTCTTTTTAAGATAGGTAAAGTTCACCGTATTAGACTATGTATGGGAGGATAAGTAGTGTCTACAAGGTCCTCTTTTCTCGTTCTTTCCCTAGGTTACATCACTTGTCTTCTAATAAAAATTTCTTTGTTTCTTTGCACGAAATTTTCCGGAGATAGTTTTGGGTGGGAGTTAGGTTTGCTAATAGAAGGAGACTCTATTGTTAGGTAAGGGTGCTAACTCTCATTATGCAACTTCCGGACACGGTTAGTTTAGTTCCTACCACGAGAAGATCAACTCATTTGGTTAACAATGCTTATGATGCATTTGTGGTTACTAATAATTCTGCTCCACCATATTTTAAATCTAAAATCTGGTCCAAGGCATGGCCGTAAAGGTGGGATTCTTTCTTTGGCAAGCTTGCTTGGGAGGTTGCCAACACTACATAACTTGCGTTGAAGAAACATGAAACTTACTTCCTAGTCTCTGTCTGTCCGTGTCGTTTTGCTCTTGTAGTATTACGGTGGATGATATTCTTATTCACCGATCAGTTGTGCATGGCATTGTCTTTGTGTTTGCACCGGAGTTTCTCGTCTTGCCTTTAAGGAGTATTGCAAACCCCTCTTTGGGGTTCTTTGTGTTTCCTCATGTTTTAATTAATCTTCTTTCTTGGTGAATATTCAAGAAGGGGTCGTGGATTCTAGATTGTGGATGGTGGATAGAAACAATATGGTTGATACTTACACGGTTAAATGCGGGTTTGATTCTATTTGTAATCAAGGCGATATTAGCTTCCCAAGTGAGATTATTTGGAGTAGACATTATCCGTACAAAGTAAATTTTTTTCTTTGGCTTTTATACCATGAAAGGTTGATGACGACGGACAAGCTTATTAGAAAAGGCATGGATGTGGATAGGGTGTGCCGGTTTTGTGAAGAAGATGATGAAACAAGTACTCACTTGTTACATGATTGTTGGCGAACAAAGAGAATTTGGGATTATTTTTTCGAAGGATGCAACTTCAATTGGAGTTATGATACTAATATTTCCGCAACTATAAAAAATTGAGACATGATTGGGGTGATGAAAGACTTAACGACATATGGAACAACTTACCTGGTCGCAATATGGTGGTGCATTTGGAAAGAAAGGAATTCTAGAATCTTCAATCACAAAAAGAGAAACTTGGAAAGTCTAATTCGAGATATTAAGATTCAAGCTTATTTTTGGGTGGAGTCACATACTAAAATGTTTGGGTTGACTGGCTAACATGGTGGTAGCTTTATGGGACTCGTATTTCTATCGGCCGCGTTGAGTTGGATATGAGACATTTGGTGTTTATTGTCTTGTTTTTCTCACTTGACGTTTTGTTCTTTGTACTTTTCTTTGGGTGATCGACTTCAAACTCAGTTTCCTTTTTTGTTTCGGATGTATTTGTTGGGTTGAGGTACCCCTAAGTACCTCTTTTTCAATGAATCCTTTCCTATTGACCGATCAAAAAAAAAAAAATCTTCTTTCTTGTGCTGTGTTTCCTCATGTTTTAATTAATCTTCTTTCTTGTGCTAAAAGAAAAATAAAAAAGTTGTTAATTTTGTTTTTAAGGTTTGTTTGTGCCTTTCCTTTCTCGCTGTTCCGAAATGACTCATGTCATAGTAACACACACCCACAACTCAAAGACCATACTATATACATCTAGATGGAAAGTCATTGGGTGATGCCAACGAAACTCATCGGCACCATATTTTTACCGATCAAAAAATAAAGTACCGGGAGTACTATATGCATCATTCCGTAGTGTTTCAAGTTGAATACGTAATAAATGTTGGAGCCACTACTTAGAAATTTACGAGACATACGAAGCGGTTCCGTGGTGCAGGCACATTGACAAGCTACTTAATACCGAAGGGGCTTAAGTTAAGTTACACAAGGCTATCCAAAGGTTGGGCTTGAGGTTAGCACAAGGTCGATGATAGGGACAAAGTTAGGGTTAATTCACTATATAACATATACACAAGAGATGGCCTTTTTTCTTAGGGCAAAACACTAGTCCGCCGCCTCCACAACAATCCATCTCTCTATGATGATCTTCATCATCCAACAACTCTTTTTCGTTTGAGTGAGTATTTGTTAATTAGAAATAAACGAGGATTTGTAGAATGATTTACGAATTATTGAATTCTTGGATTTGTATGGGAACTTTTACATATACCATGGAGGAGGAGACACAACTAATCATCCAACATTTCGCACAATGGTTTCTCCTCTCAATATTAAGTCATACCGCTACTAGATTGAGGAGATATTTTTCCGATACATCCTATTTTGATTCCATTTTGATGTACAAGTCAATCGCATGACGATGGTGTGAATGTAGATCGGGATATGTGTAAGTTTGTATCTCTTAATTAGTTGTTGTTTTTTACTTTTTTTCCTTAATTCCATTCAAAGCTTAATCTATTGATGTATCAAAATGTTGTAGTTTCAATGTATCAATTACATAAATTTGATTTCATTACTTTGTACGTATAAAGCTAACTATCAATGTAAGATTGGCTTATATATCTTATATATTCCTTGCTTTGGCTTATATATCTTCATCCGCAAATTTCATGTTCACCAAAAATAACTCTGGGATGTTAGAATAACTAAAGAGATGGAAATTGAAATGCCGTTGATGCTAGCTCATTACTTGATTTCGCACAATGATTTATCCTCTCACAATGATTTATCCTCTCACAATCATCCTTTATGATTACATTTGTGGGGTTTTGGTCACGCGCAAAATTCTTTGAAAGAAAAGATGAAGAAACCAAATTAGCTACTTTCATACTAGGGATGTTCATTGTTCATAGAATCGAATTAGTTTTCTTTTGTTTACCTTATTCGCTCATGAAAGAAGAAAGTCAAGCTTCCCCTTTAGTATGCTACTATCTGCCGCAGCCCACGCCAATTATAGCGCCCCTAGGCTTGCAAGACTTGCAACTAGGTCAACAAGGCGCGTGCCACGGCACATGCCAACACGTGTCGCAAGCCATATTTCCAAAGCCGCTACGCCTTTGGCCCACGCCAAATATAGCGCCCTAGGCTTGCAAGACTTGCAACTAGGTCAACATGGCCGCACGTGCCATTGGCACATGCCAACACGTGTCGCAAGCCATATTTCCAAAGCCGCTACGCCTTTGGCCCACGCCAAATATAGCGCCCTAGGCTTGCAAGACTTGCAACTAGGTCAACATGGCCGCACGTGCCATTGGCACATGCCAACACGTGCCACAAGCCATATTTCCGAGCCGCTATGCCTTTGGCCCACGCCAAACATAGCGCCCTAGGTTTGCAAGACTTGCAACTAGGTCAACATGGCCGCACGTGCCATTGGCACATGCCAACACGTGCCGCAAGCCATATTTCCGAGCCGCTATGCCTTTGGCCCACGCCAAACATAGCGCCCTAGGATTGCAAGACTTGCAACTAGGTCAACATGGCCGCACGTGCCATTGGCACATGCCAACACGTGCCGCAAGCCATATTTCCGAGCCGCTATGCCTTTGGCCCACGCCAAACATAGCGCCCTAGGTTGGCAAGACTTGCAACTAGGTCAACATGGCCGCACGTGCCATTGGCACATGCCAACACGTGCCGCAAGCCATATTTCTAAGCCGCTATGCCTTTGGCCCACGCCAAACATAGCGCCCTAGGTTTGCAAGACTTGCAACTAGGTCAACATGGCCGCACGTGCCATTGGCACATGCCAACACGTGCCGCAAGCCATATTTCTAAGTCGCTATGCCTTTGGCCCACGCCAAACATAGCGCCCTAGGTTTGCAAGACTTGCAACTAGGTCAACATGGCCGCACGTGCCATTGGCACATGCCAACAGGTGCCGCAAGCCATATTTCTAAGCCGCTATGCCTTTGGCCCACGCCAAACATAGCGCCCTAGGTTTGCAAGACTTGCAACTAGGTCAACATGGCCGCACGTGCCATTGGCACATGCCAACACGTGCCGCAAGCCATATTTCCGAACCGCTATGCCTTTGGCCCACGCCAAACATAGCGCCCTAGGTTTGCAAAACTTGCAACTAGGTCAACATGGCCGCACGTGCCGCAAGCCATATTTCTAAGCCGCTATGCCTTTGGCCCACGCCAAACATAGCGCCCTAGGTTTGCAAGACTTGCAACTAGGTCAACATGGCCGCACATGCCATTGGCACATGCCAACATGTGCCGCAAGCCATATTTCTAAGCCGCTATGCCTTTGTCCCACGCCCAACATAGCGCCCTAGGTTTGCAAGACTTGCAACTAGGTCAACATGGCCGCACATGCCATCGGCAGACATGCCAACACACACGCTGGTAGCCTAACTTGCAAACCCGTGCAACCTACCACCAAGGCATTCTCGCACATGCCATTGGCACATGCCAAACACACACGCCGGTAGCCTAACTTGCAAACCGTGCAACCTACCACCAAGGCATTTCGCACATGCCATTGGCACATGCCAAACACACACGCTCGGTAACCTAACTTGCAAACCGTGCAACCTACCACCAAGGCATTCCGCACATGCCATTGGCACATGCCAAACACACACGCTGGTAACCTAACTTGGAAACCGTGCAACCTACCACCAAGGCATTCCGCACATGCCATTGGCACATGCCAAACACACACGCTGGTAACCTAACTTCAAAACCGTGCAACCTACCACCAAGGCATTCCGCACATGCCATTGGCACATGCCACACGCGCCACTAGCAGCGCCACTTGCACTCAAGATGCAGCCAATACTCGAGACATCGACACAAACTGGGGGATGCTTCTTTAGGGTTTTTGGTTTGGCGGTCATGACATACACGTACACTACGCTCACATTAAGAAAGCGTGAAAAGGAATAAAGCGGTCAAATAAAAGAGGAAATAATGGTGAAAACGTTTTCGCCCATTAAACCATGCGGTTACCACCTCCTCCCATTATTTCACTCTTTACTCTCTTCCTTCATGAGGCCAGGGTACGTTTCAATCTCGACTTGTATAAATAGGTCTTACCTATTTCCACCGGACAATGTGTCTCGGTCCAGAGAAATATACTACACTTACACTCTCAGAAAGCCAACTTTGCAAGCTCTCCCAAAAAGCTTTCATCTCTTGCAAGCTTCCTAAGCTTTCACTTTCTCGATACAAGTCGAGATACTACTCTCCTCAACACCTTTCTTTGCTTCCTCCCCAAATCAACCCTTCTCCTCCACTTTGTGACCGAAGCAAGTCCGGAACGGCCATTTCTTGGTTTAGGCCGGACTTGTATGCATTGATCTCTCGAATCTATAAAGTGCTCACGTGCGGCACATTTGTTTAGGGTTTGAACCAAGTTTCTCACTCACCTACCGAATTTACCGAAATCGGCGTAAACGATTTTTACCCATAAATAATTGGCGACCACAAATGAGGATTGATCTATCGGCTACAATATCTGACGGTCGATCTCGTTCTTCGACCCAGGTGTCAAGATGGTAGGGGAAGGCGACTCAATCCGACTCAACTACCAGACGACCCGGTTACTAGTTGTAAAAACTACACAAGAAAATCGGGTACTTTTCAAGATGATATTACTCAATCGAAGATGCTACCGTAACGATTGGGACTTCTTCGGCAATGCTACCAAAGAAACCGCCATCAAAACCGCCTTTTACACGAGAGGGGCGTGTTCGCAAAACCTATGAAGTGAGTAAATTCAGATCGGGCAAGATATACAATCTATTTTTAGGTTCTTAGTAAAACCGTCATACTACCGAGTCTTGTGCCTATTGCTAGCATACACTTTCATAAAAGCAATATTCTTTTCCCAAAACATAATCGAGTCATATTATCAAAACCATTCATCCAGCAAATAATCCAATACCCTAAAAAGCTACCAATTGCCTATCAAAGGTCAAGTTTTGAACCAGACATCCAATATGTCTTTCAAAAAAAAACCTAAATGAAAGTTTAACGGAGAAACGTTCAAGGAAAATCATCCAACAAAAGTCTGCTCTTTATGGAGAAAGTCAACTTCGCATCCTCAAGAGCCGCTCTCTTCATAGTCAACATCTTGGAAAGATTTTGAGTTTCATCTCCCGTCAGTGCAATCTCCTCGGCGTAAAGGCTTTCGATTGTCTGCATCTTTCAACTTTTGGATCTCGGCAAGGCCTTCGACAAACCACGAAGTGTTGAACTCCTTTTCTACGCACACATCGCGATGGTGCTCCCACTTCGGCAATAACATCTTCGTAAACGGTGTGACCGGTCACCACGCATATCCTCGATGGAAGATAAAGCCTCTTCCACACGCTTAAGCAGCGCAAATCGACTAGTGACTTTCTTGGTTGTAGCCATATGTCCGTGCTGCTCCCATATTCGGGTGTACAACGCCTCATGCTTAGCCAAGACGCTTAAAACCGCCAACCAAAGACATGACCTGGATAAGGAACCAAGTCTGGGGATCAAAATGGCGCCCGCAAGTGGCCTCACGACTTGCAAAGGGTCTTCTTCCATGTCTACGGCAACAACCATCGTGAGAATCATCCACCGTTTGAACCACGTCCGTGCCCGGCAATTGGCTAACTCCCATCTCCAAGTCACCGGCGGTGGTCACCAAAGGCAAGTTTTCGTGTGACTCCACCCCAATCGTCCTCCGAACCGGATTCCTCCCGCACACTTGAGTTAGACATTTTTCAAAAGAAGAAACAGAAGAAGAAGAAAGAAAAGAAGCGCGAAACTCACGAACCACTTCCGAAGAAGAACCAAGTCTTTGCCAGGAGAATCACTCTCGCTTGTTGAACTTTCTTCTTTCTCCGACTCATCACCGCTATGAGTAGGCTCAAAGGTGCGCCAGAATTCCTTGAAGAAACCGCCGTCTCGGCAACGCAAGGGCGTGAAAGCATTAACACTACCGAAACCTTGAAGGAAACAAGACACATGTTCTCAGCCGAAATTCACGTGTTTTGAGACAAACCAATGAAGAGGCGACACATACCTGGTTATTGGAATAACTGAAAGACACAAGGGCCGTGGGAGGGTCTTGTGAAACCGTCCGGAACCCACCAAGCACGATTCTTCGTTCTCCGTTCTTTGTCCTGGGGACTTTCCGAATTGCTAGGCAACTTTCGCTTGGGATCTCTCAACATTGGATACTTCTTCAAAACTCGCTGGGGAAGGTTTGCAACGAACGTTTTCCACCACGTTATTCACAAAATCTCGGATCATAATAAACTCGTCGCACCAAAACTCATTATAGCCAAAGGTCGTCGGGTTACTCTTCCCATTTGAAAGAAGGGAAGACGGATACCCGGCTCAAGGGCATCAAGCGTCAATGGCGACACGCAACGAATCCTTAGGGATCACCGCCGGTAAACAAGAGGCACCCCTTGATCGAAACCCATGTGACGAGCAGCACGGTCAATATTATAAGCAGCTATCTGGAAAGATCCCATGAAGAAAGACGGTATATAATCTGGGCGAGCAGCTCGAATGAACAAAGTTTTCACCAACACTCAAATCGTCATCGAAGACAAAGACGTGAGCGGAGCGAAGCAAAGGTGTCCATTTGAGTCACCGACTTATGGATCGGCCCCCATGGACGAAAATTGATTTCATGCAACTTATCAAGAAAACTAACCAAGCTCACGCCAACCCTTGACGCCTTTGTTCACCCATCGAAGAATTCGAGAGCCCCCAACTCACGGGAAGCGAAGAGCGGCGGTTTGGAGCATACTTCTCGAAGTGCTCCCATAGCCGACTTGCAGAAAAGCAACGTGCACATATGAATCCACTTTCATGAAACCATTCGAAACTTGCATGTTCGCAACTAGGTGATCCGATGCACCTACAGTGGAACCAAGGAACAAATTTTTCCAATGGGAAGAACTTCACCCTTTGCCAACTTCACAAAGAATCTCTAATGACTCCGGCCTTATTCCTTTCTTTGCGTAACTGGTCATCAAAAATGTCTCTGGATAACCAAAGAGCCAAAAATGCTGCGACATGAAGATCACTACTTTTCTGCCTGTGCTCCAACTCGTCCGGAAACCATTGAGATATCCACCAACCGTAAGGGCACCTTTCATCCTATTTCCGGCGTAATCCTTCGACTTCGCAATGGAGTCTTTCCGAGCAAAATCCCCAACTTAGCGGCCAGGTCATCCCGCATCTTCACCTCACTTTCGATAATTGGATTCTAAGATTCCCGATTCTCTAAGATTCAAAGAAGAGAGCCACACTCTCCAAGGAGAAAGTTATCTCACCCCATATACATATGATTGTATGGGTGTCCGAACACCATCCGGAGATGAAAGCAACCAAGCCTCGGGATGTCCTTCCTAACTGGAGATTTCTCGAAGTCTTGACAAAGATCAATGACTGCGCTTGAGTCAAATTGGTATTTATACGCTCCTTGCTCACCATGAACTCAACCCATCTGTCAAAAGAACGCAATGGACTTTGACACATCCTGAAGTCAATGTTGGAAGAGGAATATACCCCTTTATGAAGACAGGACCGAATGGTGCTCTCTGGGCGAACCGAACGTGTCTTCCTGTCATCCTCACCACCGGTTAAAAAAATTGGCACAAAACCTGGGTGATTCTTCCGAGCAGGGGCGAGTTCTCTAGTGAAGAATTCATCATCTGTGTTCGGTTTGGAATTATGAGCATCCTTCGACGAAGTGAAATGTGGTTCAGGTAACATCTTATCGAATTCCTTCATAACAACTTGGTAATAAGATATCTGCACAAAACAAATGGAGAAAGACGAAGTTATCTCCCTGACACATAATCGTACCCAACAAATTCGGTTTCAAGACTATATACACGGTATTTTATTCGGGTTCAAGACTATATGCGCAGTATGTTTTCTTCGGGTTCGAAACTATATACGCGGCATTCTATACGGGTACAAGTGTGTCTACAATATCCTTCTTCGGGTTCAAAAATATATATGGAGCATTTTTTTTATTGGTCCAAAACTACGCGCGTGATACTTCTTTCAAGAAGCAAAATCATATATACAATATTTCCTGCGGGTTCGAAGTCATATGAAGCATATACACGTATTCTTTTTGGATTCATACAGTGGTTCTCTACGGGTTCGAAATACACACGCGGTATTTTCTTCGTGGTTCAAATATTTCTTTCAGACCGAAAATTCATATATGCAATATTTCCCACGGGTTCAAACAATATATGCAAGATTCCCTTGTTTGCATACGTACAATATTTTCTACAAGAGGCACGCCAAGGAATCATATGCAAGGATTGTGGAAGCGCTACTTTTAAGGTGTATACCTATATAAAAAAAAAAAGAGAAAGAAGAGTACTCGAAGACATACCTGGAAGTCGGTTTCTCTTTGCCGCTAGTATGAAAAGAGGAAAGAATAAAGCGCAGGATGGGGAGAAAGGGGCTTTATATATATATATATATATATATATATATAGGCGTGAAAGACTTTGAAATAGGGAAGGATTTCCCTTTTTCACCAAAATCACGCGTGTAAGAAACGGGCCCACAAAGGGTGCGACTTCCCAATGCCGCCCAAGTCACGCCTGCAAGCATGGTTTCCAAGTTGGACCGGCCCCACCAATTGCGACTTCTCAATGCTGCCCAAGTCACGCCTGCAAGCATGGTTTCCAAGTTGGACCGGCCCCACCAATTGCGCCGACCTCCCAATGCCGACCAAGTCACGCCTGCAAGCATGCACGGCTTCTACACTTCGCGCCGGTCCCACCAGCTAGCACACTCAGTTTCCCAACTCACGCCAACTTCCCAACGTCGCCCAAGCTGCACTCAGGGCCCACCAATTGTGCCGACCTCCCCAAAACTACGTGAGGCAAGGATTCCAAATCCTATTTATAAAGGTGGAACAAGCCTCCTTCAATTTTCCTTACGTTTTGTCATAACGTTTGTCACCATCTTATGCTTACCTCGCAACAAAGCCCCTGTTCCGAGCTAGCAGGGGACTTAATGTTGATGGTGGTTTTTAGACAAGGGTAAAATCGTAAAACCCCATGACCTAGTGTTACCCAAACACATTAACTAAGAGCATTTAACTCAGTGTAAATAATTAATAGGGGTATTTTTCAAAATACCAGATTAGGGTTTTCAAATACGTAACCCTAATTCCAAAACCAAGCCGCATATCGCGCACCATGGCAACAATGCCAAACCAAGCCGCACCTCGCGCACCATGGCAACAATGCCAAACCAAGCGCATACTCGCGCACCATGGCAGCAATGTCAAACCAAGCCGCATATCGCGCACCATGCTAAGCAACAATGCCAAACCAAGCCGCATCTGCGCACCATGGTAACAATGCCAAACCAAGCCGCACCCTGCGCACCATGGCAACAATGCCAAATCTCCAAGCCGATATGCCTTTGGCCCACGCCAATTATAGTGCCCTAGGCTTGCAAGACTTGCAACTAGGTCAACATGGCTGCACGTGCCATTGGCACATGCCAACACGTGTCGCAAGCCTTATTTCCAAAGCCGCTACGCCTTTGGCCCACGCCAAATATAGCGCCCTAGGCTTGCAAGACTTGCAACTAGGTCAACATGGCCGCACGTGCCATTGGCACATGCCAACACGTGTCACAAGCCATATTTCCAAAGCCGCTACGCCTTTGGCCCACGCCAAATATAGCGCCCTAGGCTTGCAAGACTTGCAACTAGGTCAACATGGCCGCACGTGCCATTGGCACATGCCAACACGTGCCGCAAGCCATATTTCCGAGCCGCTATGCCTTTGGCCCACGCCAAACATAGCGCCCTAGGTTTGCAAGACTTGCAACTAGGTCAACATGGCCTGACGTGCCATTGGCACATGCCAACACGTGCCGCAAGCCATATTTCCGAGCCGCTATGCCTTTGGCCCACGCCAAACATAGCGCCCTAGGTTTGCAAGACTTGCAACTAGGTCAACATGGCCGCACGTGCCATTGGCACATGCCAACACGTGCCACAAGCCATATTTCCGAGCCGCTATGCCTTTGGCCCACGCCAAACATGGCGCCCTAGGTTTGCAAAACTTGCAACTAGGTCAACATGGCCGCACGTGCCATTGGCACATGCCAACACGTGCCGCAAGCCATATTTCTAAGCCGCTATGCCTTTGGCCCACGCCAAACATAGCGCCCTAGGTTTGCAAGACTTGCAACTAGGTCAACATGGCCGCACGTGCCATTGGCACATGCCAACACGTGCCGCAAGCCATATTTCTAAGCCGCTATGCCTTTGGCCCACGCCCAACATAGCGCCCTAGGTTTGCAAGACTTGCAACTAGGTCAACATGGCCGCACATGCCATCGGCACATGCCAAACACACACGCTGGTAGCTTAACTTACAAACCGTACAACCTACCACCAAGGCATTCCGCACATGCCATTGGCACATGCCAAACACACACGCTGGTAGCCTAACTTGCAAACCGTGCAACCTACCACCAAGGCATTCCGCACATGCCATTGGCACATGCCAAACACACACGCTGGTAACCTAACTTGCAAACCGTGCAACCTACCACCAAGGCATTCCGCACATGCCAATGGCACATGCCAAACACACACGCTGGTAACCTAACTTTCAAACCGTGCAACCTACCACCAAGGCATTCCGCACATGCCATTGGCACATGCCAAACACACACGCTGGTAACCTAACTTGCAAACCGTGCAACCTACCACCAAGGCATTCCGCACATGCCATTGGCACATGCCAAACACACACCGGTAACCTAACTTGCAAACCGTGCAACCTACCACCAAGGCATTCCACACATGCCATTGGCACATGCCACACGCGCCACTAGCAGCGCCACTTGCACTCAAGATGCAGCCAACACTGAGACATCGACACAAACCGGGGATGCTTCTTTGGGTTTTGGTTTGGCGGTCACAACATGCAACAGACACTACGCTCACATTAAGAAAGCGTAAGCTATTAAATAAAAAGGATTTTCGCCCATTAAACCATGCGGTTACCACCTCCTCCCATTATTTCACTCTTTACTCTCTTCCTTCATGAGGCCAGGGTACGTTTCAATCTCGACTTGTATAAATAGGTCTTACCTATTTCCACCAGACAAATGAGTCTCGGTGGGAGAAATATACTACACTTACACTCGTAAAGGCAACTTTGCAAGCTCTCCCAAAAAGCTTTCATCTCTTGCAAGCTTCCTAAGCTTTCACTTTCTCATACAAGTCGAGATACTACTCTCCTCAACACCTTTCTTTGCTTCCCTCCCCAAATCAACCCTTCTCCTCCACTTTGTGACCGAAGCAAGTCTGGAACGGCCATTTCTTGGTTTAGGCCCGGACTTTGCATGCATTGATCTCTCGAATCTATAAAGTGCTCACGTGCAGACATTTGTTTAGGGTTTGAACTAGTTTCTCACTCACCTACCGAATTTACCGAAATCGCGTAA
The DNA here is from genome assembly GCA_023531295.1 of Papaver armeniacum. Classification (NCBI taxonomy): domain Eukaryota; kingdom Viridiplantae; phylum Streptophyta; class Magnoliopsida; order Ranunculales; family Papaveraceae; genus Papaver; species Papaver armeniacum. The sequence continues at coordinate 109,301 of JAJJWW010007116.1, forward strand.
ACGATTTTTACCCATAAAATGAGAGGTATATATGCACATTTTAAGTGTCTACACCTTTATTTTTAACAATAAAAATACCGTCGTTTTTGCATAAGATCACTTTACCCACGAACAAAAATTTAGAAAGGTACAAATGAACATGGAATTGCGGTAAGGCATCGTAAAATGCAAAGTAAATGCCATTCATTCTTACGATAATTTTTACAATACGGTGGACTTGAATATTTCATTTTCGCCTATACTTTTTGGTCTGTTGATACAGTTACATGGGTCTACGGAAGTTGGAGAAAATCAAAAGGATTGTGATCGAGGTAAACTGAACTGGCCTATGAGGGTGTTAAGGATATTTTTTTTTTGAAGGGGGAAGGGCTCCAAAGAGCCTATTTATTAAAATACCTCAATCAGTGAGGTTTGAAAGGATACAATAGGGTGGAGAATTCTCATCCCACCAATTAATTACATTATTGTGCATTGCATATTGGCATAAATTATGAGCCAAACTATTTGCACTTTTAGGTACAGAAACAAACTTAACATCAACAAAATGCCTAGCAACATCTTTAATCTGTCGAATAACAGAATATATACTCCAAGGAATGTTCCTATTATCACCTAAAACAAAGATCGCTGACGTTAGTAGCATCTCCTTCAATGATGATTTTTGCCAAGTTATGTCTTGTTGCTAAATCCAGCCTAATCTACAAGCTAATGATTCTGCCAGCAGAGAAGAAGTAGAGTCAAAAATAGTTGTCACACAACCCAAATACTTACCATTATGGTCCCTTGCAACAGCTCCTGCGGCTCCATTATTTGGAATAAACGCTGCATCCACATTGACTTTAACATAATCTTGTGGAGGGGGGTTCCCAAAAATTGACTCTACCTGAATTCAGATTGTTATTACCAATAGGGTCTGCATCAAGCATACATAGATTATAATCCTTTTGAGCGTTCCTTATGATGAATGAATCCGAAAAAGCTAATGCCGAGAAGACTATATCATTTCGCATCTTCCAAATATTCCAAATCATACACATAGCAAATATGAATCCCTGCTTAGTTAGATGTTCCATCCAAGTCCCAATAATCTGATATATATTAAACTCTGAGGTAGCATTAGGGAGGTCGAGATGAACTGAATGAAACAACATTCTCACTCTTTGACAATCAAAAAGCAAGTGTAAGAAAGTTTCTTCCTCTTGATGACAAAACGGACATGAAATATCAATATTTGAGATGAATCTTCCAATGTTGCATTTCACAGCAATCCCGTTATGGATCACTTTCCACATGAAAATGTGAATTTTAGGAAGGATATCAGAGAATGACCAGAACTTTTTCCAAGGGAAAGCGCTTAATTCAGAAGTAGATGGCTGATTGCTCATTAAAACTTGATAACAAGATTTGATTGAAAATTTTCCTGAGACACTGCCTGTCCAAATTAACGTATCTTCTATATCCACCTCTGAGCTTAGAAAAATTGCAAAAATATATTGAACTATCTCTGGTGGGAAAATACTTTGTAAAAGAGGCATATTCCATGTTCGGGTATCCGAGATAATTAAGTCAGAGACATACCGAGTATTACCTGGGAGAGTGAATTGCCTGAACAGTAAATGATCCATATTTTGATGAAGCCATGGATCTTTCACAATGTTTATCTTTTCACTGCCAAACGCCTAAAACCTTGTTTTCCAAGAATTCTCTAACATGTAGAATCTGCTCCAAATAGATTTAACATTTTCCGTGTTTTTGCGCAAGCCAAAAAGAATCCTCCTGAATATATTTTGCACTGAGTAACTGATCCCACATAGCATCGCTCTCCTGTAAGAAGCGCCAGGCCAGTTTACAAATCAAAGCAATATTCATCATCTTCATATTCTTAATTCCCGAGCCCCCCACAGTCTTTACTCAGTTCAAATTTTCCCAGTTAATGAAGTGAAGCTTCTTCTCTTCCGCACTGTGGTTCCACCAGAACGATCTCATAATTTTTTCCAAGTCTTTACAAACCCCCTTAGGAAGCAAACAATAAGCCATAAAATATATAGGAATTGTTGATAAAGTAGATTTCAATAAGATAGATCTTCTTGCTGCATTAACAAAATGAAATCTCCAACCCGGCAATTTTCCAAAACACTTATCAGTAAGGATAGAAAAACTCGAGATTCTATAGTCTGATTTCAGAGGGAAGATCCCTAAGTATTTCTCAAACAGACATCTCCTTTACCCCCAAATCCCGAATGATTGTGTTCTTTTGAAAAGAAGAAACTCCCCATGAAGTGTATAGAAGATTTGCCATAGTTTATCCTCTCGCCCGACATACCTCCATATTCCTCCATGAGGTTCTTTAAATTCTTCACATTAATTCTAAGTTTTCTCCGAAGAAGAATAGATCATCTCGCAAACATCAAGTGCGAAATAGTTGGTGCCCACCTGTTAATTTGATACCCTTGATATAAACCCTGTTGTTCATACTTTTTCATTAGAAGAGATAATCCTTGAGAGCATATTATGAATAACGATGGGGACAGAGGGCATCCTTGACGAATTCCCCGTTCATTCTTGATGAAACCCTGAGAAGCACCGTTTATATTAACAGAGAAATAAGCACTCGTAACACACGCCATAATGAGATCATGAGCTTTACCTGCTATACCCATAACCCTTAACATATCTCCTAAGAATTTCCAGTTAACCCTATCATATGCTTTTTCCATATCCACTTTGAGAGCAAAAAAACCATTAACCGCTCTAGAGTTATTCATTGAATGAAGCAGCTCTTTAGCAATGATAATATTATCTAGAACCAAGGCCGTGGACAAAGCATTTCACGACTGAGGATATGAATTCTTCTAAATAGGTTTAATTCTATTTGAAAGAATTTTCGTAACTATCTTATATAAGATGTTACATAAGGAGATTGGTCGAAAATCTGACGGGCTAGCATGGTTTTTAACTTTTGGGATTAAGGAGATATTAGTATGGTTGAGTAAATCGGGAAGACAGCATAATCAAATATTTTCTTTATTGATCTATAAACATCAAGACAAACCATAGACCAACATCTCTTATAGAAAAATGTGAGGATAACCATCCGGTCCAGAGAAGTATAAGAGCTCATCTTAACAATTACAGCCCAAATCTCTTCCATTGATGGAATCCTACATAACTCTTCATTATCCAAATTAGAGACAACTCCGTCCTTGAATAGAGAATTGAGGAGGATTTTTTGAATGTGTTCTTGAAAATAGACTTAAAATGATGAATAAGTTGTCTAGAAATCTCACCTTGATCTGTTATCCAAGTATGATTATCAAATAATAGATGGCTGATAGTATTTTTCTTTCTTCTTTGTTGAACAGACAAGTGAAAGTGTCTAGTATTTCTGTCACCATATTTAGCCCATTGTTGCTTCATTTCTCCGATCCCAATAAGTTGCTTCCATAATAAGATACTCATTTAATTGGGCTAAAGAACTAATCTTTCCTCTCGAATATTAGCCGGAGAAGGCCGCCAAGATTGTATTTTTTAGGAGCTTAGTTTTGAGAACGCAATTTTATGCTTTATACAACCTATTTCGTCCGCGACTCCAATCGATTAGGAAAGAACCCGGTTTCATCAACTTAGATTGAATATCTTCATCTTCATCTTGCGACCAACATTCACCCACTTTTTCCAAAAATTCCGGATGCGATAACCACAAAGCTTCAAATTTGTAAGTAGGAGGAGCTCCGGGTCGTATTTGCAAGTATTTAAAAGGATTGGAGCATGATCACTGCAATTCTAGGAAGATGAAGGACTGCTGAATTATGAAACGCAATGCACCACTCTGGATTTGCTAGCACTCTATCCAATCGTTGGCGAATTAAATTATCAAAACCACGACCATTAGTCCATGTATAAGGTGTCCTTTATAACCCAAATCTATCAAGTGATTCTCCATGAATAAAATCCGTGAAGAAGGAAATATTTGAGTTAAGAAACAGAACTCCCCCAAATTTTTCTTCTGAACAAATAGCATTAAAATCTCCGATGAAGCATTTCTCGCCATCAAAATTTTGAGCATACCTGGACATATCACGTAAGGAAGCCCTTTGATGGAAAACCGAGGTCCATACATACGTAATAAATGCCAATTTGCTCTACCATCACCTTGATGAACCAAAACATGAATCATATTGAAAGTCCGAGAAATAACTTCAATATTAATATCTTCTTTCCACAAGAACCGTGAGACCACCACTTCTTCCAACCGAAGAGACAATGCAATAATTATGAAAGCCAAATTGTCTAACTCTTTGTACTGACATTTGTTCTCGACATTTTAGTTTGTAAAGGAACAGAATGGAAGGATTTGTACTCCGAGGAATAACTCAAAGTTTAAATTGTTGGGGATTCCCAAACCCCAATAATTCCATGATAAGACTAACATTTATCATGCTATTGCTGAGGATTTGCCGCTTGACCATTTAAAGAGGATTTACAGGTATCAATTTCCTTTGAGACTTTGGGTGAGGAGAATTTGATTTGATGTAACCTCGTCTTGTCTTCTCTTTGAGTTTTTTGCTTCAGTAGGCTGATTAATAGTTAGAACATTACTTCGGCCTTGAGATCTTGCTAAGTCTTTCCATTGCGTACCAAGAGATTTTGAAGGAGGTTTAGCAACTACTCTTTTTCCTTTCTCAGATCCAATCGACCTTGGGACATCCACAAGAGAATCCGCATAACCAACTGCATTATCTAGAGCCAGCCTAGAGTTTTGGCTTAGAGGAGGGTCTACACATAATCCTTTCCTAGCAGAAGAATTTCCTTGAGTTATATTTGGTAAAGTTTGACCGCTTTCTATGCCATGGTATTTTTGGTAAGTATAAATCGGATTAAGACAATCCGGATTTTCAGTTACAGAAACCACTGGAGAAGGAATAAAATTTGATGCCCACTGCTGATGAAAACTTCTAGAATTCTTGGAAGATGTACCTTCTGACAGCATAACTTGTTTGCCCCTATTTAAAGAGACATTACCATTATCTGAAGAATGGAAAACAAAATCACAAGATGATCGTCCTCTTTCGATATTAAATAATTCCATAGATCTTCTTTCAACTCTAAAATTATCAGGAATAACTATCTCTGATCTCAACCTTGTGGAAGATATATTCCCAGTAGCAGGCATATTATCATAACCTTGATTATTAAACTGTTGAGAAGCAGAAGAAGAAGAAGGAAATGCTGGAATTTGTAGAGACGCAAATGTTGCAGCAAAGTTAGAAGTTGATGTTGCCTGTTGGTGCTCTTCCACCACATATATGTCTTTGAAAGTCGGAACACCAGACATCTGATATTTTGCAGACGTATTAATGGAAGGAGAAAAGTTTGGCTGGATAATCTCAAGTGCTTGTTCATGTAGAGCCTCAGGATAGTTGGTAAAAATGTAATCCTTGAGAACACTAATCTTGGGCAAACCTTCATTAAATGAGCTATACGACCATTTAATAGACAAAACTTAGGAAGTCTGTCATACTTAATGGAAACAGTATAGTTTCGGTTGTTTGGTAGAGGAAAGGCTAATGATTGTGGAAGAGGTTCATTGATATTGATATGAGTTTTTGTTCTGGCAAATTTTCCCCACGAAGTCGCCTCATAACTCCTTATAGGTCTAGTAGTACCTAGTTGAGAGATGTATTCAAAAACAAACATTGCAAAAAGGTTCTCAACAGGGAGACCATGGATCTGAAGTCCAAACTCTACCGTTTCAAATTTGTAATCTGAAGGTAATTTTCCGGGTAAGCAATTCTCTAAAGCATACAATTCCTCTTTAATGATCCACGGAGTACCGTCCAATATCATAATTGCATCAGCCTGTGATTCAAATTTGATTAAGAATGTATCATCTGTGAATAGGGAAATGTAATACGGGTGATTGGTTCTCCAGAATTTTTGTAGAACTTCTCTAACAGTATTGATCTGTGGAGTTTTGGCTTTTATGATTTTAAGAACCAGACAGTTTTGATGGTTTAGTTTTGCTCCTGGGAAATTTGAATTCAAGTTGATGGTTGATGAAGACTTTTCCTGTGATAGCAGGTTTGAAAAGTGTCGTAGGAAATCACCATCGGCAGTGAATTGATTAGGGTTCATCTTGATGGGAAGTTTGAAGGGAAATGACGAAGGAATAACAAAGCGGGTAATGATGTTAAAGGTTTCAAAAAAACCAATCGAGGAAGTTAAAAAGTGGTTTTCGCTGTTATTAAATGATAGTTTCAGAATCGTCAAATTAATGGTTTATGGATGAAGGTATGGGAAAGATGATGATCATGGAGTGAGTTGGAAGAACAGTAAATGAATTTAAACACTGATTTCCTTGATTGGAAATCAGGTTTCTTGAAAGAATTTTTAGGATTAAATTCCGGAGGAATCCAAATGGTACTTGTAAAACTTTGATATAAACAAAGGTTACTTTTAGCAATGAAAGTAACAATGATTACATTAAATGGAATACATCTGGATTGAGAGAAAATTAACGAGAGGAAAGAGTGGATTAAAGATTAATAATGATTAAGACATTGAAATTTGTTGATAGAACAGTGATGATTAGTTTGAGATTGTCGAGATTTGCAGAGAGGATTTACAGAGAGGATTAATAATGAACACAAGCCTATATAATGTGTATATTAACCAGATATGTCACAGTACACTTAAGGTCATGTAAACATTTATTATCAAAGTTTGAAATCAGTAGTAGAAAAACCTAATGTGAATACCGTGGGTATGCCAAGTGCGATTTAGAGTCACAATATTAGTTGTTGCAACAGCAATACAACTTGCTTGTCGCTCAAATGGGCATGGGCTCCAAGTTAGACAAGGTGGTTTTCCAAAGCTGTACAGAGGAGGGCAGGTTTAGGGTATGGTTTCTGTATAAATAAGATGACCTCTCTTTCACTTAGGGAAAACACTACATCGGATGTAAACAAAATCTTTTCAAACTGCTACCGAAAGAGTTGGATTACAACATAATTTTTCCCATCCTTTGGACTTATTTTGGGCAATAAATCTGAAAAGCCTGAAAAGCTGAGGTCTAGCGTTCCTCTATTGAGACCATAAAAATCTTGATGTTTTGGATCGTCCTTTCCCTAGCCATTGTCATTCACCACCTCAACGGATTTTTACCACACAAATTCGAACTCAATGTTTTCATTTTACTGAATAATGTTTTTCTAGCAGACCTTGTTTTACTGAATAATGTTTTTCTAGCAGACCTTGCTTGCGAATGTATTGGCTACCTTCAATTCTAGGCCTGTGTTTGCATATCGAACCAGTTTGCCATGTGCAAAATTTTTTTTAAAAAAAAATTGTCGTGTTGGGTTGTTGCATTGCATATTTGGTGTACTAAATTTAATTTTTACAGTAAACTGTAAAGATTCAAAGTAGCTCTGTTTAGTTTTAGTGCCCCCAGCCAGATCAAACCACAACACACCTACCACAGGACACCCTTCCTAAAAAAAATATATGGCAACATCACATTTTACAGCTACTCCTGCGACACCCTTGTAATTCTCGATATAATAAGGGCTTTGCAAACCTGATCGACGTTGACTGTCAGTCCTACATAACTAACTAATGAGACTAGTGAAAAGACAATGACATTGTTCATAGAACCCAAGATATCATATTTCACCTCACATTGTGCATTTTAAGATTAAACAATCCAACCAACATAAGATGCGAGCTTACTAGCGGTGTCATGCCGTCATTAGGGGGGATTGCGAGACTGAGCTTAAGTCACTCCTTTATTGAGGCTGAAGCTCAGGTGTGCCTGGAAGCTAGCTTGATTTTTTCCCTGATGTTCGTCTTGGGGTCTATCTTTATCTTAGGCTAAGCTCAAGATTTTTCTTGGCCGAGGCTTCGCTTCTGTTTTGGCCAAGGCCTCACCTCAGTCTTGGCCGAGGCTTCACCTCCGCCGGAGTTGATGACTCGGTTGTTGGGGGGAATTACCTATCCGGGACGCTATGTACAATATGGAACCTACACAAACAATAATACGCAATACCCAATATGACGAAAATAATGACCAATCAAATAATACCAAGATTAACGCGGAAAAACCTCTTCAATGCAAAGAGTAAACAACCACGGGCAAACTTCCACTATGACAAATAATGGGTTACAACGACTTCTCCCAAACTGAGGTTTCACACGACTTCAAGATGCTTATGGCACTTGGATAACAATGCCCTCTTTCTCTACTCACCGCTAACGATGGATAACTAATTCTCTTCCAAATACTTAGGTAGATTCAACCAATAACAAAACGAGGAAGATGATAAACTTACTACTACTAAGATTTGAACAAACCCTAGAAACCCTTTGAAGAGATGTAAGATGCGGTGGATAAATGTGCACCAACCAAAACCGGTTCTTCGTTAGAACACCCTTCTTCAAGCTCACATAACCTTCACCAAACTCCTCTAATGGCGGCTCACTTTTGTTTTCTCAATCCTCTTGTTTCTCACGGCACCAAAACGCTTCTCTGGTTTTGGTCGCAGCTTTCTTGTTCCACGAACAAGAGATTTATACTAATCTCGTTTCCTTTCCTAACATAAGAAGATACCTATTACGAAGCTCCCCCTAATGGTCAAGGGGCTCACCTGAACTGTGTGTCCATAAGGCGTGAAAACCCAACATCAGTTTCAACTTCCTCCAAGTCCGAGCTTTGTCTGACCTTGGCTGAAGGTCGAGCTTCTTCTTGACTAAAACTCTATTTTGTGTTTAGGCTCGATCATCATTTCATTGTACTTGGAAGTTTAACCGTGAGCATAAGGCTTAAGTGTACTTTTGTTAGGTAATTGAATTTGGAAAGGCTAGCCAATTGAAAAATATCTATGTTTCCCATTGTCAAAAAATCACCATAAACACAAGAGCCAAACTCAACCAATTTTTTTTTTCTTGAAAGTTCAAACTCGGCCATTTATTATGTCCTATATAGGTTCTACTAGTGATCATTTTACTTAGAGAAATTAGTACTTAAGTTGCATAGAAAAAAGAAAAACGTGGTATAGACCATTTTACATGCAAGGTTGTTAGTAATTAAGTTGCATAGAAAAAAGAAAAAAGTGGCATAGACCATTTTACATGCAAGGTTGCGTGATCAAATGGTCATCCGTTGAGGTTGACGGTGTTTCGATGGAAACAATACCAAACGGGCTCTAGTGGAATGGATGGGCTTAGGGTTTACTAGTACTATATATACTTTCTTTCATTTAGGGCAAACACTCTAGGATAGTCAAATCCTTAATCAAACACCGCCGTTTCCACATCTCTTTTGAACTAAATCTAGATCTCCATCGCATCTCTCCTCGAACTAAATCTGATTTCAAAGAAAATGAGTTACGAATTGAATCTTGGATTCGCATCAGAGCATGGAGGAGACACAAGTTATAAAATCGTCCTTATTTAGCATAATGATTTCTCCTCTCAGAAGTAAATCCAAGTTGAAATTGTCTTGGTTTTAAAGTCTGTGTGATCGTTGCATTCGGTTGTGAGATCGTTGCATTCAGTTGACTCATGACACTATGAGCCAATAGGAAACATATGTTCATTTAATCTCTGCTTCGTGTATAATGTTTTGGAAGGTCACTAAGTGGCCGTTCTATGATTTGGTTGTCTTAGTGTTCAGCTGCTATAGCTGATGCAGGGTCATCCAACCATTTAAATCATGACATCACATTTGTATTGGATCTCTAAAGGTTAATTATTCTCCACTTTCAACATTTTTAATCTATTGATTTTGTATAATGATTTTTCCTCTCCGAAATAAATGGAAGTTTGAAGTATTTTGGTTGTTAGATATTTGAGATCTGTGCATGGAATAAGACATTTTATCTCTGCTTCGTGTACTGCTAGCTTCTATGGTATAATTTTTGTTAAATTTTTGGGGAGATAAAAATGTTAGGGAGTTCGAAGTGGAACAGAAAAAAGATATGTAATCAATTGTAAGTTCATATTATCTCCTAATCAGCGTCTGAATTTGTGGGATGGTTTGCTTTTGTGATGATATTCTTGTATTTGATTAGTGACTTAATTCCTCTCTAGATTGTTGGCTTTTTAGTTTGCTAATTTATAAAAAAGTTATATTGATGATGATGATCTGGTATTCTAATTGTGCCGAATTTTTTATCGTGATTGGCTTGGCAACAACTCTCTTCTCCGACTTCTTTTCAGCAGTGCCCACAACTTCGGCAACACTTCCACCTAATGTTTTGAATGCAAGCCCCAATTTCTCTTAGTTTAAAGGCTTTTTTAAGCATTAGATAAATGCATAGATTTCATATTTTGGGGCCTCTCTTGCACATGTTCCATTTAATCATAGCAATTGTAACAATGTTGGCATGTCTTATATGAGAAGAATGAAATTTTGAAGAGCGATGAGCTCGTACATGCCATACAAACTATTTATTGAGATCCATTTCATTGGAGAAAGTGGAAATGAGGTATGTCTGAGAACCCATGAAATTCTGTACTGAACACTCTGATTTACAACTCCTACAATCCCCACTACCGAGTCGTATCCTATATACGACACTTTACCAACATTGACAACTTATAATTCAGAGTCTTCAGACACTTGAAAGTTGAAAAAATAAATGAAAACCAACCAATCTATGGGGGTGTCAGCACTTTTAAAGTCTGGGATAACTTTCTTTTGATAATTTCTCTAGAGATAAAAAGCAGACTTAGGGTTTAGCGGTTTACTATATAACATGATGACCTCTCTTTCGTTCATTTAGGGCAAACACTACATCTCATCTAAACTCAAAGTCAGCCGTTTCACAGAAAGAAATAGAAGAAGAATGAGTTATGAATTACCGATTTTTCTGGGTTTGTACTAGGCATAGCCTGGTGGTGGAAAATAAAATCATCTTTATTTAGCAGAATGATTTCTCCTCTCAAAAGTAAACCACAAGAAACCGGTTTATCCTGATAACGGTTTTAGTTTTCCCTTAATGTTTGAGCCCAGATCTTAATTTCATGGGTACGCTCTCAGGGGGGTCTTCAGCATATTTCTTGATCTTCGAGGGCATTTCCAAGACTTTAACGGTTGAAAGAAGATTAAGTGGATTCATGCACCACTTTATTAGAAATTTTATTTATTTATTTTTGTAGCCTCCTCTGTATCTTTTTTAGTCATCACCCCACCAAGACCGAGATCTGGAAATGAAGTAGTTAGTGTTACTTTGATATTCTGCAATCCTAACAGATAAAATGTTCAATTACATGACTGAATTTGCTATGAGTAGTTTTTTGATGTATCAAATTGCTTCCTTAGTTTGGTTTCATTTTTAACATGTTGCACTTATAAAGCTAAGAATCAATGCAAGTTAGCATTCCATGCTTGACTCATCTTTTTAAACCAGCAAATTTCATATTCTCCAACCTCTGGCATAGATAGGAATTGATATATCCGTTACCTTCAAAAAATTTACACCAACAGCCATTTACTTTGAGTATTTAGTTCTAGTCTGTGAGACACCCAAAACTGGCTTTGTAAGATCAATGAGTTAGGTGACCAGAGAGCACAAGTGCTGGAGATCTTATTTTCCTAGACGTGGAACCAGGGACTTATTCATTCATATGTGCTAGTGGCTCTTCTTGAAATTGAAAAATTGGTGATTGTTAATATATGTAAATCTGAAGGCGCATCTTCTTCTTTTAGTATATTTGAGTAGTAGGACTTGCTTGAGATTGTTTGCCTACCTTGCATTTGGACTTCATTTTATTTGCATTTAGAGAAGGAGAATCTAATGTTTTGCTCATCAAACCTATTTTACCATGTGCTAGAATTTTATCAATCTGATTCTGTCCCATGTCAACTCGTAAATAACAAGCTTGGAACTAGAAGAAACATAATTGTTTCCTTTCTAGCCTAGCCCAGCTTGTTTGGGACTAAAGGCGTAGAGATATCTGTTCGCACGGTAATGGGTGGTTCAGATTTCTTGGTTTCTTTTTCGTTAGCTTTCTTTTGGAGGGACTACCAATATTTAGGGTAATGCGTGGTTCAGATTTCTTGGTTTCCATAACCTGATGAATTTGATGTAATTCAAATTTCGAGATTAATGAGTTTGATTTCCCTATGTTGTTTTTCTGCCATCATTCTGCAAAGAACCGGTCTATATACATACATTTCCGTCGATGGTTTGGCATGAAAATCAGAAGAACCAAACTTTCTGTCGCCCTAGAAACTATACCAAATGGGCTCCAATAAGGATGGGTTTAGGGCTTTTATCATACTACTACATACTATATAAGACCTCTCTTTCTTTTAGGGCAAACAGTCTAATGAGTAAAGACTCCCTACTCAATCCTGAAATCAAACAGCCGCCGTTTTCACATCTCTCTCACTGAACTAAATCTAAATCTGATCTCTATCATCCACATCTTTTCGTGAAGTAAATCCGATCTCCATCATCCAACATCCACATCTCTCTATCTCCGAACTAAATCGATCTCCAAGAAGAATGAGTTATGAATCGAGTCTTGGATTTGTCTGGGAACCTTTACATGTAGCATGGAGGAGAGACAATCATCCTTAATTAGCACAATGATTTCTCCTCTCGAAGATATTTCATCAAGTCACTTAAAAACAGTGAGTGTGTGAATGGCTTTGTACTCAGTTTGGTGTCTTTGCTACACCATCTGCACAATCTTTTAGAAGATAGCGAAGTGGCCATTCTATGATTTAGTTTTATTGTTTAACAATGCATTGAAGCTGCAATTTCTGAAATCCAAGATATTACGTGACTGTAGCTGATGCTTATTTTTGGAAACCATTGGATACAGCTTATTAGTTAATGAGCATGAGATCCTAATTACAGTAGAAGTTGGTTATTTTGGTTGGAGGCTTTGGGTCACATATACCTCACTTTCTAAGTTCAAATTGTCTACTAGATGGACCTGTAATGAGGATCTCATGCTCATTAACTAATGAAAGGTTAATTATTCTCCATTTTCAACATTTTTTAATACCCACTTGAAATAAATTACTTGATCTAATTTGTATAATGATTCCAGTTTGAAGTATTTAATCATCTGAGATAGTTAGATCTGTGCATGATATTATCTCTGCTTCTTGTACTGCTAGCTTCTCTGGTATAATCTTTTCTAAAAATTGCTGAGACATAGAATTTTGTAAGATAAATTCTGAGGAGATAAAGAAATGTTAGGGTGTTCGAGTGGAATAGCTATGGATGTTAAATTTTGAAAATGGTGCTTGAGATTCAAAGTTACGTCTATATAATCAATTGTTAGTTTATATCCCGCTGTCTTAGAGAGCTGTCTTTACTTGTTATTGGTTGTATCACTACAACTGGTTGCTTTTAAGTTCACTTCTTGATTAATTGATTTTCAATTAGATTTGATTAAACTTTAGTTTTATGATTACCTTGATGGGGGCATTAGTCAAATGTTTTTAAAAGTAAGATTGTAAGAATCCAAATTTTGATACATGTAAATGGCAAGATACGCACAGGGATGTTCATGGGACTGAATAAGTCTGGTCGAGTCTACCTGGTCTGCTCGTGAAAGAAGCAAGTCAATCCTGCCTTCAGTATCTTAGATCAAATAGTTTATTTACATCAGGTAGTATTATTATGATCAAGAGAAAATAGTTCAGCGGCAGAACTTGGTTGAAATTAATGACTACCTGCACATCTCTATTTCCATTTAGAGCCGGAGAATCTAATGCCAAGAGCGTGTGTAGGCTAGCCCTATTACGTCAAATCTAATACAATTAGGTTTGAACCCTGAACCCTTAAACTTTTTCAAGTAAAATGGAAGCAATTTTTGTCAACATGTAAAATGGTGTTTGAGATTCAAAGTTAAATCTATGTGTTTGCATTTCCTAATCAACTTCCGTTTGTTTGTTTTTTGCTATAAGGTAGTTCGTCTCATGTTGGGTATTCCATTAATTATACTGAAGTTACTATTCCAGAATTGTTTATTGTTTTTTTGCTCGATAAAGAAAAGATTTATTAGAATAAAGAGCGCCTACCAGGAAAAGAATCCAGTAGCAAAACTCAACCAACAACAGACTTCAGACTGACAGACACAAGCAGAAAAAGACCCTTACTTAACCAAGGCAACAAAAAAGCCAAAATCCCCCCCAAAAAAAAGAGAGAAAAAGACCAACTAAGAGCCTGCCGAGATTGGGGTATACCCATTTTGTTCCCATCCAAAGTAGTGTGCTAAGGGGGTGTCTAAAAGGTGTTAAAAGACCAAATTGCCCATACTAAAAAACCTTGCCGGCCAAAATATATATAAAAAAAAATCAAAATCTTTCTTCTACACTCTTACTATACATGTGAAATCAAAAAAAAAAAAAAAAAAAAAAAAAAAAAAGAATCAAAACGAACCAAAAGTCAACAGGGTATTTTTGGTCGACCTTGCCGACCAAAATATAGTCGCATGGGTATAAAGGTTGAATAACATGCTGACTTTTCATCTCCGAATTTAGCAATTACGGTGGTCGGCCAAGATATCCATCTCTATACCTTGCCGACTAAAAAAAATATAGTCGGCAGTTATGAAATTAGTATCTTGCCGACGAATCATGCATTTGTAACACCTTCTCTGTATGTCAAAAATCTTATAGTCGGCAGGGTATTTTTTATCGACCTTGCCGGCCGTATGTTGCCGGCAGCATGTTCTTCATCCGCGAACCTTGCTTGGGTCGAGATATAGTCGGCATGTTCTTCATCCGTAGACAATGCCACTGTAATTGGTCGGGATCTTATTAAAACGTCTACCATGCCTGCGTGAGAACATAGCCGACACCTTATTCAAACGTCGACCTTGCCGACCTTTCACATTTTCAAAACAATTTTTTTTGATCCAAATCGAACTCATAAGACGGGTTAAACACTAATGAATTCCTAATTTCAAAGTTTTAATCTAAACTCAATTAATTAAGCTAATCAGATTTTTTAGTTTAATTAAACAAGGGCATATTAGCCATTTAGAAAATACAAGGTTAAGGGTGGCTTGGTTTTACTTCAAAATGACCCAATTTTGTCTTATTGGGTATACCCCAATTAGTTTGGGTATACCCCAATCAAGCCAGGACTAAGAGAGGTCAAAGAACAATTCCTTCCATTTAGGAATGACATCTGCAACCCTTATACCAGACATGCATAATGAATATCTGGCCCATTGAAAGACTTTCAGTTTGATATCAATGATCAGCTCTTCCACTTTTTTTTCCTTGTTATTGAAAGTTCTATCATTCCTCTCATTCCATAGAATCCAATAGATTGCAACCGGCAACGTTTCCATATTTCCTTACCACGAACCGATAAACGAGACGTTGACCAATTCTTGATAAGATCCAAAGAGGAATAAGTGATATCGATGGATCTGTTAGCTTCCAAACCAATTCTTGTTTACTGTGTTGCATGACATTCATAAATTGTCGTGTGGATGTCAATTAGTGTATTGATGTATCAAAAAAGAGCTATAGTTTCTTTCTAGCATATGACCACATTGGTCTAACGAAAAAGGTGACAGTGCAAATTTCAAATAACATTATAGCACATACTTAACATTTCTGTTTTCTTGACAAAGGTAAAAGACAGACAAATTAAAGTCCTTGATGGGTTATATTAATAGTGTTGCCAATAAATGTGGGTTGAGATTCTGGCATTAGCCGCCTTATGCCATGGCTCTCACATTTTTAGTATACTTTCCCATGTCAAATCTTTCATGTGATGAGATTAAATCAGTTTGAGCAAATCACGAAACTAATATCTTTCCGATTTATCGATGATTCTTTAAACATCTAGCTTTGTAAAATTGACTGTCTTCAAGATACGTGCTTCTAGTGTTATAAGTAAGTATTCCTGCCTTGTTTTTAATCTTCCGGATGGATAATCTTGAATTACTCAAGCCTAAATATCTTTATATTGCCTGTGATGATAATGACCAACTAACCTTGGTTCTTCCAAGGTTTATTATCTATGTGGAAAGAAATGGAGACCTGAACTGAAGAGGCATTATTGAAAATATATTATTAAGTCTGGTTGGTCCATAATCAAATCTAATACAAACTTATCAAACCTGTTTTACCATGTCCAAGAATTATATCGATTTGTCCCAAGTTAGTTTGCAGTGTAGCATTCGGTACAGAGGCAAACACTGCTTGGACTCTCACATGACTCGGGAGTAATATAATACAAATGGGCATGGGCTCAAGACTGTTGGACAAGGTGGTTTGCCAAAGCTCTGGAGGTAAGGGCAGGCTTAGGGTTTCCTATATCCTATATAACAAGAAGATGCCTCTCTTTCTTCGTTTAGGGCAAACACTACATCTAAATCCTGAACTCAAATTCCGCCCGCGCTTCCAGATATCTGTATCCTCCGATATCTATCATCAAACAGTTCACAAGATTAATGATTTCTAAAAATCATCAAACACTTCACATAGAAGAAGAATGAGTTGTGAATTACTGATATTTGGGTTTTTGTGGGAACCTCTACGTATAGCCTGGTGGCCGGAGACGAATTCATCTTTATTTAGCAGAATGATTTCTCCTCTCAAATGTAAATGAAAAGAAATCAGTTTATACTGATAATATAATCTTTTTTTCCGGTTAAGCCCAAATTTTAATTTCCTGATCTTGAATTACGATTCAGTTTTTCACCAGATCTCCTTCACTTTTTGACCATCCTGACTTTCATCACTAGATGATCCTTTATTTCTTCTCCCAACTGACAGAAAAACAGATTGAGGAATAGTATGCGGAGCTGTTTTGATTGATGCAGGAGAATATGTAGAAGAAGCTTTGAGTGAAATGTTTGATGGTGGGTCGTATGGATTAACCAAGACCGGGATCTGGAAAATACAGTTGTGAAATGAATGAATGATTAATTAGCAGTAGTTAGTGTTACTTTGATATTATGCAATTCAAACAGATAAAACGTCATCTTACATCTCTGAATTTGCGATGTGTAGTTGATTGATATATATCATTGTGATGTAATATCTATGAACTCACTTGAATTGCTTCCTTCTTTGATTTCATTTTAAGATCGTTCACACTTATGAGGCAAAAAATCAATGCAAATTGGCATTCCTTGTCATCTTTTTAAACCAGCAAATTTCATGTTCTCTAAAACCTTTTGGATGCTATGTTGTAAAAGGCGCTAGGCAAGGCGAGGCGCCAAGCCCAGCGCCTAGCGCCTAAGGCGCCCAGGCGAGGGCCTTTTTTTTAGAAAATAACCTAGTTAGGTATAATTTGGCGCCTGGGCATCTTTTTTTCCCAGGCGCCAGCCTTGCGCCTAGTGCGCCTTTTACAACATAGTTTGGATGATCTAAATTTGAAATGTCGGCTGCCTAAACTTTACAGTATTAGCCATTTACTTTAAGTATTTGCTTCTGACTTTGTGTGCTCCGTGACTTAAGTGTACCAGGGAGCACAAGTGCTAGAGATCTTCTTTGCCTAGACTTCGAATCAGGGACTTATACTTCATGATACTGATCAGTGGTTGTTGTTCTTGAAGTTAAAAATGTATGTAAATCTGAAGGTGCATCTTTTTACTTTTAGTATATTTGAATAGCAGAGCTTGCTCGAGAATGTTTGCCTACCTTGCATTTGAACTTCATTTTATATGCATTTAGAGAAGGAGAATCTAATGTTTTGCTCATCAGACCTATTTTACGATGTGCAAGATTTTTATCAATCTGCCTCATATTAATTAGCTTCGAGCTTGTAAACAACATTTGGCATGATCAAATTTGAAAGTAGTTGTCCAGTTCCTTAATTGGTTCAAAGAACATAAGTACAAAGTCATTTTTAGGAATGAACTCTTGCTTCACTTCTAGGAGCTCTATACAAGCAACACTTTTATGCTCGTGTATCTCAACACAAGACTATTGCGCTTCAAGTTTTTTATATTACAAATTGACAAGTTTTAATATGATTTGTTGTGATTAGTGAGATTCTTCTTAATAAAAAGGTTATTTGTGAGCATAAGGAGGTAATCTTAAGGTTTCCATATATTTAGTGGGACCCGTATGGAACAAAAGAAAATAACAACACATAAATTCTAATGGACATCTACAAAACAATGAAGAAGAATGGAAAACATTGACAAATTGTTAGATACAATAATATTTGTTGTGATTAGTGAGATCCTTATTAATAAAACGGTCCCCAAGTTATAACCCCAAAGGTGTCACTATTCATCCACAAAAAACCCATCAAAACAAAAGTAACACAAAACCCCCCAAAAAAAAAAGTAACTCGCGGTTGATGAAACCAAAATTTGGTTTCATCATAAAATTTGATGAAACCCCAAAGAATTTGATGAAACCAAATTTTGGTTTCATCATAAAATTTGATGAAACCAATTTTGAAATTTGGGGTTTTTGTATCAATTTTTAAAAATTTGGGGTTTTTGTATCAAGTTTGTTTAAGATGGAGTTTTAATGGATCCCAACATTTGAGTGGGGTTTTTGTACCACAAGTTTGGTCACCTTGGGTTTTTATGACTAGTTTTGTTAATAAAAAGGTTATTTGTGTGCATAATGAGATAATTCTAAGGTTTCATATATTTAGTGAGACCCATATAGAACAAAAGAGAATAATAAAACAAAAAGTTTGAACGGGCCGTCTAAAAAACAACGACGAAAAACCGCCGGACACAATAATGTGGCCCCCCTAACGACCACAAATTCCCCAAAACTGTGAGGGGTGGTTTCTTTTATTGTTTTTTAGGCTGTTCGCTAAAAATTACTGATAACAAGAAAATAGGAGAGTAGAAGTTTTAAAATACTAAAAATCTACTTAGCCATAAGTACTCAATGCCCAGTGATGCCCAGTGATGGTTACTAGGCAGGGGTGAGCATTTGGCCGGTAATCCGCGGATTTAACCGGGACCAACCGTTCATTTGCGGATGGATGTCCGGACCGTTCGTTAATGGGTTGGATGCGGATGGAATTTTTGAAATCCAACCGTTCATGCCCTAAAATTGCTTTAGGAATACAAATTATACCAGAGAAACCACATTTAGGTTATCGACATATTCATCCCTAAGATCCAAATACTCTAGCCCTTATTTGTTTGATTATGAAAACAGTGAAAGTATATCCATCCTCCACCTCCATTAAATACCCTCGAGCTAGTGCTCTGGTCGTTCAGTGGAAGTATATCCATATCCCAATTGAAACCGACTTTTTTCGACTAGCTGAGAGGAGAAATCATTATGCGAAATCAAAGGATGATTGTGTCTCCATCCACCACGGTATATGTAAAGGTTCACACACGAATCCAAAGTTGAGTTTCATTTCTTTCGCTTCATATTAACCAATACTCAATGAGACGAAGAGACGATGATGGAGATCGGAGAGAAGGAGATGCGGAAACGGCCGAGTTGAGGATTTAGTGGTACTAGTGTTTGCCCTAAATTAAAGAAAGAAAGGTTTCTTATATAGTAAAACCCTAAGTTGTCTGCTGACTCACTTTTTGGTCTCCACTCATTTAGTGGTACTAGTGTTTGCCCTGCCCTGCCCTGCACTAAAGGGCGTCTTAAAGAGAGAAAATGGCTAACTTATCCTTTATCCAAGCTAATTTATTTTTAACTAACCTAATAAACCACCTAGACCTAATCTTATAAGAATCTAATCATATGAAAATTTACTATCAAAAAAATATTTGTGATTGATAAATTGACGATCATAAAAAATATTGCAAAAAGAAGTTCGGTTAGGAATGTTGTGAGAAAACCCTAGTCGAACCCGGGGATGAGGGACATGAAGAACAGTTCGGTTGTGAACTTTATTTAAATGCACGTTTGATTAATACGAAAAAAAATTCCTAACCGAACTTTCACCAACAATTACAAGCTTGAAGTTTAGAAGAGGTAGACATAAGGAAAGAAAATTATGGCCACTTGCAATCTTTATCATATGCTGGGCTCTATGGAACGAAAGAAATCGCAGGTCATGACTAGGAAAAGACCTCAAGGAGTTGAGGAATTTATGGAGGAAATTAAAATTTTACTTTACATTTGGGGAGGCAAAGAAATATTCAGAACTACATTTTTCCGTGAACTTATCACGCATTGGAAAGTAGTTATTGATAGCAGATAAACTTTTGTACATATGAAAAATGGGGTCCTTTTGAGCCTTGTTACATTTTTCTTTTAACACAATCTCAACCTTTTAAAAAAAAAAAAATTAGTCTATAATTTCTCCACACTACAATCACCAAATGGGCATGGGCTCAAATTGACAATATGGTTTGCCAAACCTCTAGAGATAAGGGCAGGCTTAGGGTTTAGTATATAATAAGATGACCTCTCTCATGTTCGTCTAGGGCAAACACTACGTCTCATCCAAACTCAAACTCCGCCGCTTCCACATTTCACTCTGATTGAGCATAATGATTTCTCCTCTCACAAGTAATGGAAAGAAATCGGTTTATCGATAATATTTTTTTCTCCTCGATTAAACCCGGATCTTAATTTTTTCCTGATGTTTAGTTCTTCTTCTACATGACGGAGGAACAGATTTTAGAATTTGCTTGTGGAGCTGTTTTGCATTTTCACTGCGCTTGTATCATTTCTGCTAGATGTTATCTTTTTTGTTCCTGTTTATGAGGTCAAACTGTGTCTTTATTTTGTTGTTGAACTTCCATCACTGCACTTTAGAGCTATTTGCGAGGATGTTAATTTTCATGGTGGTTATACTACTTAAATTTTCCACTTTTGGGTAATATTTTGCTCGAATACTATTTGCGAGGATGTTATTTTCATGGTGGTCAATTAATCAAGAAAAATGCACGGGAAACAACAAATTGATAGCTGCTGCAAATTTGTAGTTAAGACAGGAAAGGTTTCAGGGGATCTTCAGCAGATCTTCGAGGGCGTTTCCAACACTTTACTCGTTGAAGCACGATTCAGGGGAGGCACCACAAACCTACTGTGATTATTTTTATTCTTCGTAGCCTACAGTAGTGAATGGATGATTAATTATACTTTGATATTCTGCAATTCAAACAGATAAATGTCCAATTACATCTCTGAATTTGCTAGGTGTAGTTTATTCATATATCAAATTGCTGTAATTTGAACTACAGTTTTCAATACCTATGAACTCACTTGAACAGTTGAATTGGTTTCTTCTTTGATTTTATTCTAAGATGTGCACTTATGATTTCTCTGAAATAGTTAAACTCAAAACTCTTTGCTGATTAGTCTTGATTTGTGTGTATGCTTGATGTTAACATTCATGTGTTGACTACTGACGATTTCTTGTTGAGCCGGTCACTTGTAGTCAAGTTAGTCAAAAAGTCTTCATTATTGCAACAACAATGATTTCTCTGCACTACGCTCACCAAACGGGCATGGGCTCAAACTGGACAAGTTGGTTTGCCAAACCTCTAGAGATAAGGCACGCTTAGAGTTTATCCACTACCACAATATAAACACAAGAGATGGCCTGTATTCTTCTAGGGCAAAACACTACTCCGCCGCCTCCACAACAATCCATCTCTCAATCTTTGTCTCTATGATCTGATCTGATCTCCATCAACCAACATTTCTTTTTCTTCTCCATTTCTGTTAATAAGATGAAAGGATTCTTAGAATGAGTTATGAATTATTGAAATCTGGATTCGTGTGGCACGACGGATCATCCAAAAAAAAATAAATTCGCACAATGATTTTTCCTCTCAACACAATGATTGCTCACACATTGCACTGGTAGATCTGTGATGATGTCCTCTACTAATGCTTTCATTTTTGATGGTCTTAAAGCTTTCATTTTTCGATCAATAGCTGGAGCTAACTACTTCAGCCTCCATCAGAAAATTTTATGTTTAATTTTGAGTGAATTTAATGTTAGTTTCTATCTCTGAAGTTGGGATTCCAGTATTCATTATTGTTACATGACCTTTGGGCATTTTATTTCCATTTAGGCTTAATATATTAATGTATCAAAATGTTGTAGTTTCAATGTCCATCAATTGCTTCCTTAATCTGATTTCATTTTAACATTGCTGTACTTGAAAAGCTAAGAATCAATGTAAGATCGGCATTCCTTGCTTGGCTGGCTTGTATATTTTTCAACAGCAAATTTCATGTAAGATTGGCATATTCCTTGATGGGCTTATAAATATTCACTAGAAAATTTCATGGTTCACATAAAACTCTGGGATGTTAAAAAATACTGGAAAGATGGAAATTGAAATGTTGATGATGCTCATTGCCTTCGGGAACTTTTGTTATGATTTTAGTATGTGTATATAACTGCGATAAAACCTGTTTGTTTTTGAGTTTGAAAGTGCTGGAGCACAAGTGCTAGAGGTCTTCTTCGCCTAGCCTTCGAATTAGGGACTTATTCCTTCATGCTACTCGGTGGTTCTTCTAGAAATTGAAATGTTGGTGAGTGTTCTTTTTGTATTTTTGAATACCAAATCTTGTTTGAGAACGTTTGCCTACCTTGCATTTGAACTTCATTATATTTTGCATTTAGAGAAGGAGGATCTAATATTTTTCTTATCGAACCTATTTTACCATGTGCAAGAAACCTATTTCTTTGAAAGTAGCTATACAGTTTGAGTGCCGACCCTGCCAGACCAGAACACAACTCGGCGAATGTCTTCTTGGTAAATTTTTGCAAAACATAAGTTAAGTTTTCAACCTGTTAGACAGGATGGATATTAAACGAGCACCTCTCTTCTGTTCCACCTTTTGGCGTCTTATGCATGAAGAGCTGGAGGAGAAGGTAGTCCAACCTCTATAGGAATAGAAATGATTTTAAGGCCACAGCCACTTTTGAATTAGTTGGCTTAATTTTTTTTTGCTGATTAGTCTTCACTTGTATGTATTTTCCATGTCTAACAAATACTAGCAACTCTCATCATGAAATACCAGTACAACATGAAAGTCTTCACTTGTTGGTTAGATGAGCACTACTACTCTCATCATGAAATACCAATACAACATGAAGTTACTTGTTGCCTTACAACAGTTTACTTAGATAATTAGGTAAGTGCTATGATTGCAGATCATGCTAAAATGACCATTCTTAGATATTGAGGACAAATTTTTTGCAAGTGTAATCCACTATTTTGTTTGGAGTGGCGCAAGGCCTTTATGAGATTATGGACTGCTCTGGTAATTCCTTATTCCTGTCTCTTTTCCCTCTATGCCTTTGGAGGATAAAACTAACTCTGCCTCTAAATGGGAAAAGGAAAAATTTGTAAATGATGGCATGCTTCTTGGAAGAGGAAAATGCTCTAATTGTGCTGCTAAGTATTCCTATCTACTGTTTATCTTTGTTTATGGCTCTTAAGCATGTGATAAAATATTTTGAGACGGTAATAAGGTATTCTTGTGGAATGATTCCAATGATGTTAAAAAATACCACTGGATGGGTCGGAAAATGTGAGCAAACAGGGGCTTAATTTAGACAAGGTAAGCCAAAGGTAGCAAGGGGTGGCTTACCAAGGCTGTAGCCCACCCCAAAATCAGGAAAAGCTTCTCTGCACCACTGTAATCGTTAGAGAAAATAAAAATAACCCAGGTCAAGATTTAGATTACCCCAGACAAACTAAAGAAAAAGCCAACTAAAAGTAATCTAAAGGAAGATCTAACGGCATATAATAAGTATAAAGTCTACACATAACCTTTCCACATAAATTAACTACAAATATTTATATAGACGGGTGTTTTTGGAGCATGCTACAAGTCCCACCTTAATAATGTGATAGAAGGGTTGGAGATGGACTTCCATTTTTCATAAAGCATCCCGGATGTATAAGCCCTCAATGATCAACATCAAGACATCTTTAAAAAAAAAAATCTATGAGATGCGATCAGCGTTCTCTCGGCCTACATATTTAAGCTTTCATATAATTGATCATTTTTAGGTTTATTTTTCATGAAATCGTTCATTTTTATGATTATTTTTATAAACAAGTCCTCAACCATATCATCGTAAATTATACTTTCTATTTTTGGGGGATTAGGGTATTGTTCTTACTCTCAATTTTCCCCAAATTATTACGGCAAAAGAAATGTTACTCTTAACATAACCGGTAAATATGTAGTTTTGTTTACCTTATATTTTTTCTTTCAATTCATTATTTATTAAAGTCATACTTGTAATTATCTTAGTAATGTATCAGGGATGAAACATTCTTTACAGTTCAATTAGGTATACTGTTAAACTAAATCAATTCCGTATTTATTAAAGTCGCTTTTGAGGATATTCCTCAAAATCGACTGTCACCTTAGGGATATGCCCCAGGATTCTAGTTTCTGGGAATATGCCCCAAAATACTCCCAAAGTAACGATTTCTGTCAAGGTACCATTAAATAGTCAATTTATCGTAAATGTGTCTCAACTTTCTTTCTAATTTTTTCGAGGTTTTTTCTTTCTGAATATGTTACTAAACCTTGTAAAGGTGTTAGTATATACTCCCTCCGTTCCAGTTTACTTGATGTTTTAGGGTTTTTTTTGTGTTCCAAAATAGATGAGGGTTTAAGTATTTTCCCCAAATCCTCACTAATTTACCCTTGCTTTGGAATGACAACATACTATTAATTCTCATTGGAATCAGCAGATAAATGATTATTCCAAGGATTTTGATGGAATATTTTGTTTATCCCAAGTAAACTACAACGGGATTCGTAATTTATATTAAATTTAGAAACTAAAAACTAGGTGGTTTAAAATTTTAGGAAGCTATTAATATGGGTAGGTTTGGAAAAAAATTTACTCTCTTTGTTGTTTCTTAATCTGTGTGAAAAACTCAATAAAGTCAAGTAAATCGGAACGGAGGGAGTAGTATTTCTGTCTTTTAATTCGCATATGTAATTCCAAATGTGTGTGAATGTTGACTACTTAACGGTTTTGGATGGGATTTTGGACGGCTGGGCATATTCCCGAGAACTGGAATCCTGGGGTATATTCCCAAGATGACAATGGATTTTGGGCATATTTCCAAGTTTCCCTATAAAATAGCCGAGGTGAAGAGTTACATATGATTCAAACTGCCATGTTTCAAGAAGAAGGCAATATGTTGATTTCCTTGCTTACTAAATGTATATGACCGCATTTATCTTTATCGTGGTTGATATCAATGAAATTTGGAGTTCATGAAAAAAAAAATTTAGCCCCCCAAACGTAAAATCCTGGTTCCATCGATGCTTGAGGTTAGCCAAGGGTCTGATGATACGGACAGGATTAGGGTTAATTTTTATACACTATATATACAAAAGAGATGCCCTTTTCTTCTAGGGCAAAACACAACTCCGCCGCCTCCACAACAATCCATCTCTCTATGATCTGATCTGATCATCATCATCCAACAATTCTTCTTCGTTTGAGTTACTATCTTTAATTAGAAACAGAAAGAAGAATTTGTGAATATTGAAATCTGGATTTGTATGTGAACTTTTACATGTAGCATGGAGGAGGAGACACAACGGATGATCATAAATTTATCACAATGATTTCTCCTCTCAACATTAAGTAATACTGCTCTTGGATCTGGGAGATACCACAGCCAATGGTGTGGAAAGTAGATCCATAGATATGTATGTTTGTATTTCATAATTTTTTTATTTTTCTTCTTTTTCTTACTACCCAGGGTTGAAATTCTCCCTCAGTTTGTATTCCTTAGTTTTCCTTTTTTTTCTTCTCAATTTCAAACAATTGAAATATTTACATGTGAGAATCTCATTGGATTATCCATCATTGATCTTATTTCCATTTAGGCTGAATCTATTGATGCATCAAAATGCTGTACATTTTTATATATCCATCAATCACATAAATTGCTTCCTTAATCTGATTTCATTTTTACATTGTTGTACTTATAAAGCTAAGAATCACCGGCAAATTTCATGTTCACAAAAATCTGCGACAAAACCTGCTTCTGGCTGAGTTTGAAAATGCTGGCATCTAAAATGTTTCTTTTGATGCCACAGGGCATTCGTCAAGAACTCCATGCAGGAAGGAATCTTAGCTTTTTGAAGCAACCTAGTCCACAGCAGCAGAATGGTGTAAAGCAGCTAGAAATGAGTATTTGAAACTGATGGCGAAAATGAGTTGTGATAGTGTTGCAATTTTGTATGAGCAAAGGGATCCAGTGAAGGTAGTATTGGTGGTTCCAAAGAGTACTATTGGGAAGTGTAAATACTTGGAATCCCATGATCTTCCTCGAACAAGTGGTAGCTCGAATTAGACTTGAGCTTTATCTGAATTCGAACCGGTGTTTAGATTTTCGTGCAAATTCTTTTTTCTTCCTGAAATTGAAAATATTTGTACATCTGAAGGTTGATCTTCTACTTTTAGCATACTTAGAACTTGCAGAATGTGTTTAGTGTTAGAAGAAAAGAAGAAATATATACACCATACGCGTTCCATGATGTGATGTTGCAGGTGTGCCGTTGTCTGACACTGCCAAGGAGAAAGTTTGGTCGCAATCTTGCTAATGCCATAGCTGCATCCATAGCACCCAATCTGATTCTGACCTCATTTTGAGTAACCTTGTTTTTATTATGAGCCATTTCGCTTGCGCCAATTTATTTTTAGCATCCATGCTTCCGACCTTGTACTTCAAAGAACACTCCAACTTCATTCGGCATCTCTGTCATTCCTCCATCATCTGACTGCATAATCCAAAAAAAATATTAATTAATTAAACTGACGAAACCTCGAGCTCCAATAAAATTGGTTGTGGACCAATCCCGGAGAAAAGACCTAGTTAGTAACCGTCTAAATGTGCAGCATTACAAGATAGTGGTGGTACCGTGTAACATGTCGGTGTTTTATAAATAACTTAACGTGCAATTGTTATTTTGTGGCAGTAATTTTAACTTAACATGCCTGTGAGAAAATGGTCAGTGGTTGGGGTTGACAAGGTTATGATCTCAACCAAAATTATTTAAACAAAAACGTTTTAAGTTTGACACCCAATTGAGAAGTTCAGTCGCTGGGAAACGACTAGACTACCAAATACCAAACGGGCTCTAGTGGTAAGGATGGGCTTAGGGTTTACTAGTAGTACTATATAACATAAGATGACCTTCCTTTCATTTTAGGGCAAACACACTAGACTACTCAAATCCTGAATCAAACAGCGCCGTCTCCACATTTCTCTCTCAACTAAATCTAGATCTCCATCATCCATCATCTCTCTATTTCTGAACTAACTCTGATCTCCAAGAAGAATGAGTTATGAATCGAGTCTTGGATTTGTCTGGGAACCTTTACATACAGCATGGAGGAGACACAATCATCCTTCATTTGGCACAATGATTTCTCCTCTCAAAAGTAAATCGATGTCAGAAATATTTTGGTTTAGCTTCAAGAAAAGATGTCGATTTCACGTAATTCTGCTTTGTGTATTGCAGCATTCTATAGAAGACAGTAAAGCGGCCATTCTATTGAAGCTGCAATTTTGCTCAAATCCAAGTTGTTACCTGTAAAATTATGCTTATTTTTGCGAACCATTGGATACAGCTAATTAGTTAATGAGCATGAGATCCTAATTACAGTAGAAGTAGGTTGTATTGGAGGCTTGGGTCACATATATCTCACTTTCTAATTTTAAATTGTCTACTAGATGGACCTCTACAGAGGATCTCATGCTCATTAACTAATGAGCTAAAAGGTTAATTGTTCTCCACTTTCAACATTTTTTAATCCCCACTTGAAATAAATTACTTGACTTTGAGTAATTATTTAGATTTCTCCAGTTTGAAGTATTTAATCATCTCAGATCTGTGCATGGAAGATGTCAAATATTATCTCTGCTTGTTGTACTGCTTGCTTCTGTGGTATAATCTTTTCTTAAAATTGGTGAGACATAGGATTTTCGTATGTTCAATTCTGAGGAGATGAAAAAATGTTAGGGTGTTCAAAGGAATAGGTATGGATATTAAATTCTGAAAATGGTGCTTGAGATTCAACGTTACATCTATATAATCAATTGTAAGTTTATATCCCGCAATCTTTGCTGTTTTTTTTGGCGTCTGAAATTCTAATTTATGGGTCGTCTTTACTTCTAAGATATTGGTTGTATCACTTCAACTAGTTGTTCTTAAGTTTGGACTTCTTGATTTATGATTACCTTGATGGGGGCACTAGTTAAATGTTATTAAGAGTAAGATTGTAAGAATCCAAATTCGATACCTGTAAATGGCAAGATACGCACAGGGATGTTCATGGGACCGAATAAGTTTGGTCGACTCTACCTGGTCTGCTCATGAAAGAATCAAGTCAAGCCTGCCTTCAGTATCTCAGATCAAATAGTTCATTTCAAGAGAGAAAACTTCAGCGGCAGAACTTGGTTAAAATTAATGACTACCTGCATTTGAACTTCATCTAATGCCAAGAGCGTGTGTAGGCTAGGCCTATTACGTCAAATCTAATACAATTAGGTTTGAACCCTGAACAATTAGGTTAAAATGGAAGCAATGTTAGGGTGTCCCAGGTATCAAACCGGTGGCGGTGGTAAGAGAGAGATTATCAACATGTAAAATGGTGGTTGAGATTCAAAGTTACATCTGTGTTTTTATTTCCTAATCAGCTGTTGTCTGTTTTTTTTTTAGGTATAAGATAGTTGGGTCTCAAGTTGGGTACTCCATTATACTGAAGTATTGATTTTTGTTGCGTGGTATGTTTTCTCGTGAGGATTTCAAATTAAATGCTATAGTCACTTTCCGGCATATGACCACTAGAGTTGGTTTAACGAAAAAGGAGACGGTGCAAATTTCAGATAACATTATAGCACATACTTAACATTTCTGTTTTCTTGACGAAGGTAAAAGGCGACAATAAATTAAAGTCTTTGATGGGTTATATTAATAGTGTTTCCAAGAAATGGTATGAAAGCGAATAATGATATGAAAGCGAATGCCTGAAAAAATGGCGTTCAGTGGTTTGTGAATAATTTTTTTGGTAGTAATCTTGTCGACAGAACTTTGATGTTAGTGTTTAATGGTTTGTCAATGAAGTAGTTTTGGATATTAATTTCTTATGCGATTTTTCCTTGAAATTTGTGATTGGGGATAACCAGATAATATTGCTTAATTGTTAATGGAGTGATGATTTGTGGTTGGTAATTGATTCTTGTTCCCTGATAATGTTGATTAGTGATTTTTGGAAGATATGTGTGATATTGAGGGATGTGAAAGATCATGAGATTAGGTTATTATAGGTTTCCAGATTATTCAGAATCACCGGAGGTTTTGATATCCCTGTCCACGGTTGGAATATGCACGAAACAAACACAAAGTAACCGTATTTATTGAGATAACCCAACCTAGGTTGGCTGGGTTCCTAAACACGATCTTAGTACCGGTAGTTCAGAAGTCGAATCAATTTTCCCTGAAGTGGGGATGCGCGCACAAAAATATTATTCGGACATATTTGCTCGAATATGCAATGGGATTGACAAAAATAAGAAGTTTTGTGGTCATGGGCTCAATTTTGACAACATGGTTCTCCAAAGCTCTAGA
This sequence comes from Papaver armeniacum, assembly GCA_023531295.1. Lineage (NCBI taxonomy): Eukaryota > Viridiplantae > Streptophyta > Magnoliopsida > Ranunculales > Papaveraceae > Papaver > Papaver armeniacum. The sequence goes on from JAJJWW010007116.1 coordinate 138,822, forward strand.
GAGTAGAGATAAGGGCAGGCTTAGGGTTTACTATATATATATATATATATATTACGATGACCTTTTGTTTCTTTCATTTAGGGAAAACACTACTTCTCCTACATCTGCATCTAAACTCCAGCAGCCGTTTCCACATTTCTGCCTCTGATCTTCATCTTCTAACAATTATTTTCTTCTAAAATTCACAGAAAGAAATAAAAGAATGAGTTATGAATCACTAATATTTGGGTTATTGTGGGAACCTTTACATATAGCTTGGTGGTGGGAGACAAATTCATCTTTATTTAGTAGCAGAATGATTTCTCCTCTCAAAAATCAAGTCCAATAAAGACAAATTCATCTTTATTGTTTAACAAAGCATTGAAGCTGCAATTTCCTCAAATCCAAGATATTACCTGACTGTAGCTGATGCTTATTTTTGGAAACCATTGGATACAGCTTATTAGTTAATGAGATCCTAATTACAGTAGAAGTTGGTTATTTTGGTTGGAGGCTTTGGGTCACATATACCTCACTTTCTAAGTTCAAATTGTCTACTAGATGGACCTGTAATGAGGATCTCATGCTCATTAACTAATGAAAGATTAATTATTCTCCATTTTCAACATTTTTTAATACCCACTTGAAATAAATTACTTGACCTAATTTGTATAATGATTCCAGTTTGAAGTATTTAATCATCTGAGATAGTTAGATCTGTGCATGATATTATCTCTGCTTCTTGTACTGCTAGCTTCTCTGGTATAATCTTTTCTAAAAATTGCTGAGACATAGAATTTTGTAAGATAAATTCTGAGGAGATAAAGAAATGTTAGGGTTTTCAAAGTGGAATAGCTATGGATGTTAAATTTTGAAAATGGTGCTTGAGATTCAAAGTTACGTCTATATAATCAATTGTTAGTTTATATCCCGCTGTCTTAGAGAGCTGTCTTTACTTGTTATTGGTTGTATCACTACAACTGGTTGCTTTTAAGTTCACTTCTTGATTAATTGATTTTCAATTAGATTTGATTAAACTTTAGTTTTATGATTACCTTGATGGGGCATTACTCAAATGTTTTTAAAAGTAAGATTGTAAGAATCCAAATTTTGATACATGTAAATGGCAAGATACGCACAGGGATGTTCATGGGACTGAATAAGTCTGGTCGAGTCTACCTGGTCTGCTCGTGAAAGAAGCAAGTCAATCCTGCCTTCAGTATCTTAGATCAAATAGTTTATTTACATCAGGTAGTATTATTATGATCAAGAGAAAATAGTTCAGCGGCAGAACTTGGTTGAAATTAATGACTACCTGCACATCTCTATTTGCATTTAGAGCCGGAGAATCTAATTCCAAGAGCGTGTGTAGGCTAGGCCTATTACGTCAAATCTAATATAATTAGGTTTGAACCCTGAACCCTTAAACTTTTTCAAGTAAAATGGAAGCAATTTTTGTCAACATGTAAATTGGTGTTTGAGATTCAAAGTTACATCTATGTGTTTGCATTTCCTAATCAACTTCCGTTTGTTTGTTTTTTGCTATAAGGTAGTTCGTCTCATGTTGGGTATTCCATTAATTATACTGAAGTTACTATTCCAGAATTGTTTATTGTTTTTTTGCTCGATAAAGAAAAGATTTATTAGAATAAAGAGCGCCTACCAGGAAAAGAATCCAGTAGCAAAACTCAACCAACAATGAGACTTCAGATCGATGCAGACACAAGCAGAAAAAGACCCTTACTTAACCAAGGCAACAAAAAAGCCAAAATCCCCCCCCCCAAAAAAAAAGAGAGAAAAAGACCAACTAAGAGCCTGCCGAGATTGGGGTATACCCATTTTGTTCCCATCCAAAGTAGTGTGCTAAGGGGGTGTCTAAAAGGTGTTAAAAGACCAAATTGCCCATACTAAAAAACCTTGCCGGCCAAAATATATATAAAAAAAAATCAAAATCTTTCTTCTACACTCTTACTATACATGTGAAATCAAAAAAAAAAAAAAAAACGAAGAATCAAAACGAACCAAAAGTCGGTAGGGTATTTTTTGTCGACCTTGCCGACCAAAATATAGTCGGCAGGGTATAAAGGTTGAATAACATGCTGACTTTTCATCTCTGAATTTAGCAATTACAGGGTCGGCAAGATATCCATCTCTATACCTTGCCGACTAAAAATATAGTCGGCCAGTGTTATGAAATTAGTATCTTGCCGACGAATCATGCATTTGTAACACCTTCTCTCGTATGTCAAAAATCTTATAGTCAACCAGGTATTTTTTATCGACCTTGCCGGCCGTATGTTGCCGGCATGTTCTTCATCCGCAGACCTTGCCGGTCAGATATAGTCGGCATGTTCTTCATCCGTAGACAATGCCGGCTATAATTGGTCGGGATCTTATTAAAACGTCTACCATGCCGGCGGAACATAGCCGACACCTTATTCAAACGTCGACCTTGCCGACCTTTCACATTTTCAAAACAATTTTTTTTTGATCCAAATCGAACTCATAAGACGGGTTAAACACTAATGAATTCCTAATTTCAAAGTTTTAATCTAAACTCAATTAATTAAGCTAATCAGATTTTTTAGTTTAATTAAACAAGGGCATATTAGCCATTTAGAAAATACAAGGTTAAGGGGTGGCTTGGTTTTACTTCAAAATGACCCAATTTTGTCTTATTGGGTATACCCCAATTAGTTTGGGTATACCCCAATCAAGCCAGGACTAAGAGAGGTCAAAGAACAATTCCTTCCATTTAGGAATGACATCTCGCAACCCTTATACCGGACATGCATAATGAATATATCCGCCCATTGAAAGACTTTCGTTTGATATCAATGATCAGCTCTTCCACTTTTTTCCTTGTTATTGAAAGTTCTATCATTCCTCTCATTCCATAGAATCCAATAGATTGCAACCGGCAACGTTTCCATATTTCCTTACCACGAACCGATAAACGAGACGTTGACCAATTCTTGATAAGATCCAAAGAGGAATAAGTGATATCGATGGATCTGTTAGCTTCCAAACCAATTCTTGTTTACTGTGTTGCATGACATTCATAAATTGTCGTGTGGATGTCAATTAGTGTATTGATGTATCAAAAAGAGCTATAGTTTCTTTCTAGCATATGACCACATTGGTCTAACGAAAAAGGTGACAGTGCAAATTTCAAATAACATTATAGCACATACTTAACATTTCTGTTTTCTTGACAAAGGTAAAAGACAGACAAATTAAAGTCCTTGATGGGTTATATTAATAGTGTTGCCAATAAATGTGGGTTGAGATTCTGGCATTAGCCGCCTTATGCCATGGCTCTCACATTTTTAGTATACTTTCCCATGTCAAATCTTTCATGTGATGAGATTAAATCAGTTTGAGCAAATCACGAAACTAATATCTTTCCGATTTATCGATGATTCTTTAAACATCTAGCTTTGTAAAATTGACTGTCTTCAAGATACGTGCTTCTAGTGTTATAAGTAAGTATTCCTGCCTTGTTTTTAATCTTCCGGATGGATAATCTTGAATTACTCAAGCCTAAATATCTTTATATTGCCTGTGATGATAATGACCAACTAACCTTGGTTCTTCCAAGGTTTATTATCTATGTGGAAAGAAATGGAGACCTGAACTGAAGAGGCATTATTGAAAATATATTATTAAGTCTGGTTGGTCCATAATCAAATCTAATACAAACTTATCAAACCTGTTTTACCATGTCCAAGAATTATATCGATTTGTCCAAGTTAGTTTGCAGTGTAGCATTCGGCACAGAGGCAAACACTGCTTGGACTCTCACATGACTCGGGAGTAATATAATACAAATGGGCATGGGCTCAAGACTGTTGGACAAGGTGGTTTGCCAAAGCTCTGGAGGTAAGGGCAGGCTTAGGGTTTCCTATATCCTATATAACAAGAAGATGCCTCTCTTTCTTCGTTTAGGGCAAACACTATATCTAAATCCTGAACTCAAATTCCGCCGCGCGCTTCCAGATATCTGTATCCTCCGATATCTATCATCAAACAGTTCACAAGATTAATGATTTCTAAAAATCATCAAACACTTCACATAGAAGAAGAATGAGTTGTGAATTACTGATATTTGGGTTTTTGTGGGAACCTCTACGTATAGCCTGGTGGCCGGAGACGAATTCATCTTTATTTAGCAGAATGATTTCTCCTCTCAAATGTAAATGAAAAGAAATCAGTTTATACTGATAATATAATCTTTTTTTCCGGTTAAGCCCAAATTTTAATTTCCTGATCTTGAATTACGATTCAGTTTTTCACCAGATCTCCTTCACTTTTTGACCATCCTGACTTTCATCACTAGATGATCCTTTATTTCTTCTCCCAACTGACAGAAAAACAGATTGAGGAATAGCATGCGGAGCTGTTTTGATTGATGCAGGAGAATATGTAGAAGAAGCTTTGAGTGAAATGTTTGATGGTGGGTCGTATGGATTAACCAAGACCGGGATCTGGAAAATACAGTTGTGAAATGAATGAATGATTAATTAGCAGTAGTTAGTGTTACTTTGATATTATGCAATTCAAACGGATAAAACGTCATCTTACATCTCTGAATTTGCGATGTGTAGTTGATTGATATATATCATTGTGATGTAATATCTATGAACTCACTTGAATTGCTTCCTTCTTTGATTTCATTTTAAGATCGTTCACACTTATGAGGCAAAAAATCAATGCAAATTGGCATTCCTTGTCATCTTTTAAACCAGCAAATTTCATGTTCTCTAAAACCTTTTGGATGCTATGTTGTAAAAGGCGCTAGGCAAGGCGAGGCGCCAAGCCCAGCGCCTAGCGCCTAAGGCG